>JASAUF010000568.1:1800000-2154356 GCA_030180095.1 Magnolia changhungtana
GCTGTAACACCTTCTCGTTCCAAAGTATCCCGATCCAAAGGATACCAAATCTCTATGTGCTTCGACTTGGAATGCTGACTTGGATTCTTGCTCAAGTGTATAGCACTCTGACTATCACAATAGACCACGTGCTTCTCCTGCTTTAAGCTAAGTTCCTGTAGGAACCTTTTCATCAAAAGCATCTCTTTACATGCTTCTGTGACTGCAATGTATTAGGCCTCTATCGTTGACAATGCTACGACCTTCTGTAGCTTGCTCTGCCAAGAAACCGCTCCCCCTGCAAACGTGAACATAAACCCCGATGTAGACTTCCTGGAGTCTATATCACCTGCCATATCTGCATCTGTGTAGCCCTCTAACACAGGTTTTCCGTCACCATAGCATAGGCTCAACCTGGATGAGCCTCTTAGATACCGTAGTATCCATTTCACCGCTGCCCAATGCTCTTTGTCAGGATTGGCAAGGTACCGGCTGACAACACCAACCGCATATGTTATGTCTGGGCGTGTACACACCATAGCATACATCAAACTTCCTACAGCTGACGCGTAGGGTATTTTCTGCATCTCTTCCACCTCTGCCTTTGTCTTGGGACACTGTCTGTCGCTCAATCTCAAGTGACCATCTAGTGGAGTACTGACCGCCTTTGCATTCATATTGAACCGCTCTAGGACTTTCTCAATATACCGCTCTTGTGACAGCCAAAACTTCCTGCTGCTTCTGTCATGGGTTATCTCCATTCCTAGGATCTGTCTAGTCGGGCCCAAGTCTTTCATCGCAAACGACTTGCCCAACTCCTGTTTCAGCCTGTCAATCTTCTTGATGTCTTTTCCCATGATGAGCATGTCATCAACATATAACAACAGAACTAAGAAATCACCATCTGAGAACTTACGCGTGAACACACAATGGTCCGACTCCGTTCTGTCATATCCATGTTTCAACATAAACGAGTCAAACTTCTTGTACCATTGCCGTGGAGCTTGTTTCAGCCCATACAAGCTCTTCCTCAGCCTACACACCATATGCTCCTTGCCCTTGACTTGAACCCTCTCGGGTTGGTGCATGTAGATCTCTTCTTCCAGTCATCATGGAGAAAGGCGTTTTAACATCTAACCGCTCTATCTCCAGATCCATGCTTGCCGCCAACCCAAGCAACACCGTATGGATGTCATCTTCACCATGGTGAGAATATCTCTTCGAAGTCTATACCTTTCCTCCGACCAAACCCTTTCACCACAGTCCGGCCTTGAACCTCGTCTGTGAATTCTTCTCCGCTCAATCTTCTTTCGAACACCCACTTGTTGCTCGAGCTTTCTTGCCCTTAGGCAATTTCATCATGTCATAGGTGTGGTTCTTATGCAAGGATTTCATCTCCTCTTGCATAGCTTTCAACCACTCCCCTTATGCTCGTCGGCTAGGGCCTCGAGAATAATCTTCGGCTCTCCCCATCGGTTAGCATAATGTACTCATGCGGCGAGTACCTCTTTGACTACATGTCCGTCCTGAGATGACCTCCTCACCCGTGTGGCTCAACAGTGGATCAAGTGGGGGCTACTCCCCTGGTCCATCTTCTGAAGGAACTCCCTCGTCCTCTGCACCTTGCTGTACTCCCCCGTCATCAGGCACCACGGGAGGAGTAATCGGATCCATGTCCTCTAGCTCACCTGAACTAGGCTGGTTCTTCTCTGGCTTACCAATGTCTTCGATACACTGATCTTCAAAGAAAATCACATCTCTGCTCCTGACGAGCTTCTTCTCGATCGGATCCCATAACCTGTAATCGAATTTTTCATCACCGTACCCTAAGAACACACACTGTCTGATCTTCATATCGAGCTTGGACCTCTCGTCCTTTGGTACGTGAACGGATGCCCTGCATCCAAACACCCTGAGATGACTGTACGATGGATCATGTCCAGTCCACACCTTCTCAGGTACTTCTCCATTCAATGGGGCTGATGGAGACCTATTTATCAAATACACCGCCGTACGCATTGCTTCTCCCCAGAACGTCTTGGGCAACTTCGCATGGGATAACATGCATCTGATTCTCTCAACAATGGTGCGATTCATTCGCTCAGCTACACCATTATGCTGGGGGGTCTTGGGAACCGTCTGTTCATGCCGTATACCCAGGGACTTGCAGTACTCGTGAAAGTCGTCAATGTATTCACCACCATTATCAGTGCGGATGCACTTCAATGATCTACCTGTCTCTCTCTCGACCATAGCATGAAACAATTTAAACACACCAAAGACCTCGTCCTTGGATTTCAAAGCATAAACCCAAACCCTCCTAGATGCATCATCTATAAAAGTGACAAAATACAATGCCCCACCCAAGGTTTTTGTCCTCATAGGACCACAAACATCAGAATAAACTAAATCTAATGCATGCACTTTATTAACATGAGAAGCGCTTTAATAAATGAAACTCTATCTTTGTTTCCCGATAAACAATCAAGATAGGTTTTGAGAGGTATACCATCACGTCGGAAGGAGTCGCTTCCTCGCTAGTAGCCGAAGCCCTTTTCACTCATGTGGCTCAGACGCTTGTGCCATATGTCAATACCGAATCTTTCGCCGTTGCGTTCAACCCACCCTTGCACATGCGACACTTGCCTTGCACAGGTGCAACACTTCTTTCCTCTAGCCACGATCAATGAACCCTTGATGAGCTTCCATCGCCCACCAAGAAACCGGCTTTCATAGCCATCATCATCCACCTTCCGTCGACATCAAGTTGAGGCGAAGGTCTGGGATATGCCTCACATCCTTGAGAACCAATGTGCAGCCCACATCAGTTTTCACACAAATATCACCGACTCCCACGATCTTTGATACGTCAGAATTTCCCATCTTTACAGTTCTATAGTCACCTGACTTGTAGCTTGTGAAGGAGTCCCTGTGTGGAGTTGCATGAAAAGAAGCTCCCGAGTCTATCACCCAGTCGGTGCCCTGACTCGTAGCCGTGAGACATACGTCATGATCTGTAGAAAGAATAACTACCATGTCGCCATCTGAAGCGACTGCAGTGGAATCAGATTTATCTTCCTTCTCTTTTCCTTTCTTGTCGTTTTTCTTACCACGACATTCATGCTTGTAGTGGCCCTTCTTGCCACAGTTCCAGCATTCAACCTCTTTTCTGTTACTCGACTTGCCTCTTGATTTATCTCGGGCCTTCCCGCCCTTCCTGTTCTTTCCTCTCCCCCGTTCCTGTGTCACAAGGGCCTCTTACTGAGTAGACCCCTGAGACTTCCTCCTTGTCTCCTCATTGAAGAGACAACTGGTTACCTGTTCCATGGATATCTTTCCGTCTGGCGCGGAGTTACTTAGAGACACCACCAATGTCTCCCAACTGTCAGGCAATGAACTAAGCAATAGTAAAGCCTGTAATTCATCATCCAGGACCATCTTCATAGAGGTGAGTTGGTTCACTATATTACTGACCTCATTCATATGCTCGGCCACAGAACCACCATCCTTGAACTTGAGATTCACAAGTCACCTTATCAGAAATATCTTATTACCGGCTGTCTTCCTCTCATACAGCCCTTGTAATTTTAGCCATAGGCTTTCGGCCGAGGTTTCCGTAGACACATGGTGGAACACAGAATCATCCAACCATTGTCTAATAAACCCCACCGCCTTTCGGTCCATCTTCTTCCAATCATCATCAGTCATATCCTTGGATTTTGCTGATATGCCTGAGATTGGAGAATATAGGTCCTTGCAATAAAGCAAGTCCTCCATCTTAGCCTTCCATATGGTCCAGTTAGAACCATTGAGACTGATCATCCTTGATGAGCCACCTTCCATAATTCCAAACTGATCCTACCCGTTCAATGAACCTGGCTTTGATACCACTTTGTTGGGATGCCTTGCACAAACCTTTGGATCTAGCCTCCCGAAACAAACCAGAATTATGGATAATAAAGCAATGAAATAAATCAAAGCATCAATCACACACCACACAAGAGATTTTTACGTGGAAAACCCTCAAAGAGGTAAAAACCACGGGACCTCGTCCAGATCAACAATCCACTATGAAGTAGAACGTTACAATCTTCTTCACTCACGCAGGAGTGGATAAACAATAAGAGAAATAGAGAAAACGGAGAGATCTAACCGATTATGAGGACATAGAAGCGCCGAGATATAGATTGCACAGTAGAAAGCCTCCACGAGCAGAACCTCCCTCCTATAAGCTTCCTCTCTCTCTTTCTCCCTCTCTCTCACCTTTGATAGCCCTAAACCCTTTAGCAAATCCTCTTGTAAAGCTTTAGGAAACCCTCTTGCTATTTTGTGATACCTAGAAAAACCCTAGGCAACCCCTTTTATAGTTTTGGAAAACTCCTTTCCGCATCCCGCCTAAGTAAAGGACTCAAATCAGTTTCGCGCAAAATCGAGGAACAAACTGCGTAACCTTCGACTAGTCGAGACATCCCTTCGACCAGTCGTAGGTCCCCTTCGACCAGTCCTAGCTACAGTAAAAAACAGCAACATTACTCGCTGGACTTTGAGTCGAAGTTTCGACTCGAACCTTCGACCGGTCGACCACCGCCTTCGACCAGTCGAGCAGGGCTCTCGACCGGTCGAAGATGGGTCAAAATAACCCATCATTGAAAACCTGATCCGTTAATTAGGTAGGTCCCTTATAAGCATGTGAAGGATAAAGTATTATTTTTTTGTGATCAATAGCATGATATCTTATACAAGAAAAGTAAGCTGTTAGAAACTTATTCCAATAGTCTAGATTCAACTTACATATGTGACTCTAGTAGTGATGACCATTGACTAATTTTTAGTACATAAGATTTCATTAGTGAACCATATTTGATGAACGTGTTGGATCTATGATACATAATTACTATCGTATTTATGTAAGACTCAATGTCACGTATTTTCACATAATTGGACCAATTGAATGGTTCAACTAACTGTGTGTAAGCATCTATATATATAATCTTTAAAGAGTTCGCCCTGCCCCGGTGATGCCGCACCTGAGATTTGAATCTGCCTCGTTTAGTGAGCCAGAAAAACGTACCAATGAATGGCATGGATAAAACAGATCCATCATGATGGGTCCCACTGAGATTTGACATCAGCTAGCTGGTTGGTGTTGGGTCACTAGCCAAACTGCGTCCCTGACCCGGAGCCTAATGGTCCAGTCAAGATTACGAATCAACGGTCAATTAAGCTAGATTTTCAAATTCTGGGATATATTTGTCACAGGCATTGTCCTCAATTAAACGATATTATCCCCTCTCTCTCCCTGGAGATGAGAATGCATCTTCTTCCCAAAAAAACCATCTTTCTATTCCTGTGCAGTTTCATGTTCTTGCTCTCTCAAAACTCCATTAAAGCCCAACAAAATCCCATCTTGAACTTCTATGACTCTCCAGGCAATTACACCAATGGTAGCCCATATAAAACCAATCTCAAATTCGTCCTCTCATCTCTAATCACCAATGCTCCATCACCCAACGGCTACTACAACACCTTCTCTGGTGATGATCCTAACCGGGTCTATGGAATAGCCCAATGCGGGGGTCGTGTTTCATCCGATACCTGCGGAGAATGCTTAAATACTTCAGGGCCTGTTTGGATGCCTGTAAGTTCTTTTAAGTTGTAAGTGACTTACCTGTAAGTCACTTACAGGTGAAAGTTACTTACAGGTAATCTGTTTGGATGTAAGTTGTAAGTCACTTACAGGTAAGTTAGTTTTTCTGTTTGGATAGCCTGTAAGTTACTTACAGGTAGAAAGCTGTATATTCACATCAAGCAGAGCTTAGATTGGAGAATCATTCTAAAATGTTATAATCATATAAAAAAAAGATAGGATCAAATATGTTATTTTGTTAAGCCCATCAAGATGAATATTTGAGATAATTATTAAGCTAAACCAATCATCAAGTGGGCTATAAAAGTGGGCCCACGAATTCAAAATATCTATAATATGGAGTAATAACTCAATTTAAGCATTGAGAATAAACTTAAAAATATTAATAAAAAATCTAATAATTAAATTACATTACCAATGTCTTCTTTAACTATAGAAATTACATTTAAATTTTTTTACTAGGGAATCATCCTCTCCAACCATTCATTCCTTGAATAGGACTTACATGATCTAGAAACGTAGAAGCAAAATACGGTCTTTCCGCAAGGAATGTGTAGGCCCTATACATCATGTCAGAATCAATGGTTGTCATATTCTCCAACTCATCCCATAGTCTTCCCGTTGTTTAAGTTTTGAATGAAACATATTCATCCATTGTTTCCTGCATGTGTTCAAACTTTTCAATAACAGTTGATGCAATAGAGGCATTCTTCTTCTTCTTTAATGGCCTTGGAGCAGAGTTTCTCACATCCCTTTGACCACTTCCTTCGCCATATTGATATTGACCTTGTGTTCCGTCGGAATATACATCATCGGGTGGTGCAAATTGTATATATGATCCAGAGGGGTATGAGGACAATGGGATGTCATCCATGTAATGAGATGAATGGAGGACTTCTTCCTCAAGATCGGATGTAGTTCGTGCTGCATTCCCGGTAGCAGAATTGTCGCCACATATAATATCAAACTGAGCTAGCAGTGGGAATGGCTTGTTTCTGATATGAATAGCTTCAGGTTTTGCCTATAAAACAAATGAAATTTAGTTAGTTTTCACTGTATATGAATGACTTCAAGTTTTGAATGAACTTCACCTTGATGAATTCATCCCAAACGTCTGGTTCAGCGGTAACACATTTTCTTTCTTCATCCCAACCGAAGCCACTTTTGCTAAGTGCAAGCTTTGCCAAGTTATATTTCTTTTTAAGCGTTCGTAACCGATTCCTACACTTTTCTCTATCCACTTGCACAGAAAATGTCTCCATCACAATTTTTGCTACTTTATTCATACTAGCTTCTCGAAAAGCGTTGTCAGATTTTTTTTCCCAGCGATACTTCTTCAACTAAGGCGTTTGCCATACATTCATCCATGTATAATGTCCAATTAATTTGTGCCTTTCGGCCACTGCTGCTTGCCTTTGCATTTCGTGACATACCTTAAAAGACATTTAAACATTACAAACATGTAAAGCCACATAAGATATAGAAATATTATATAAATTGCAAATAGATGTAGAAATGTTATAAATTGCAATAATCTTTCTATCAGCATCCACATTCTAAATATATATATAACTAATTGATGTTTTGTTCTGACTTATATGATTCCCACATAGCTGACGCAAGTCCAAGTCGAAATTCCCTCCATCTTTGTTTTTCCCTCCTAGCAGCCGTAGATTCATTTCGGAAGTCGCATTCATTCTCCTCTTCACTACTCTCATTACCTTCGTCTTCATGCATCTCACTTTCATCTTCACCATCACCGATATCATTGTTATTTTCAAAATCAAGCTCTTGATCACGTTTTTCATTGATAATATGATTATGTAGGATACAACATGCAGCGACTATATTGACTTGTGTATTTAAAGGATAGCCTGAAGCAATCTTCAATATGGGAAATCGTGCCTTCAATACTCCAAAAGCGCGTTCTATAGCATTCCGCAATGAGGAATGACGAAGATTAAACAACTCTTCCTTTGTCCTAGGTTGACAACCTTGCCTAAATTCTTTTAGATGATACCGAACGCCACGGAATGGTGCTAAAAAGCCACAGCATTCGTAAAACCAGCATCTACTAAGTAATATTTGCCTAAAAAAAACACACACTTTAAAAGTCATGTAAATGTAATCTACTTATTAATAAATAAATATAAATCTATATGTCTACTTAGATCAGTACCTGCTGGGACAATCAATTTGTGTTGTCGGTTAAGAGCATCTGCCAGTATTCGTGAATCTGATGTCGATCCCTCCCACCCCGCTAGTACATATTGAAATGTTAAATCAAAAGAGCAGCTTGCTAACACATTTTGGGAAATAAATCCCTTTCGATTACGCCACTTGGCTTGCTCTTTTATACTGATCATCGCTAGAATATGTGAACAATCTATGGCTCCAAGCCTCCAACACAATCCTTAAAGTATGGGAAAAACCTCCTACTATTCATTATTTCAGGTGGTACACCATTTCTAGGTGGTTTTATAATATCGCGTTGTAAAAGTACAACTGCATTAAGCATTCTGTTAAAGTGACGACTAATTGTTTCCCCGGAATGGTTAAAATGATGTTGCATGACACGGTTCTTAATATTATGGCTAATTATATGAAGAAAAATTACTAACTCTTCTTCCAATGATACGCCAAATGTGTCTCGCAGGTTACTCTTTTCTTGTATCATATCACGAAGGCTAAAGAAAGCGTCTTTGTGCATTCGAATGTAGTTAAAGCATGTTAGCCCCGGTCCATTAATAATCGCATTCGCAGCCTATGCGCCTGTCCAATTTCGTTGATGTTCTTGTGATTCTTCTAACATATTGTTTTTATCAAGCCAAATGGTCATTAATGCACAAGCCGTAGTCATTGTAGACATCATATGAAAATCCATCTCAGAATCCGAATCCATTCCGCAAATAGATCTAAAAATCAAAGAATAAATATATAGTAAGATAAGTTAAAGATTGAAACAAATGATTGGCAAGGTCACAAAGAACCATACAAAGAGACCATAGTTGGGTTCAGGTTGGTTCTATTTGGTGGACCCTGTTAAGTTTTTTTAGTCCTCGAAGTTTTTTCTTGTAATTTCAAGAAATGGGGGTTTTTTTTTTTTCTCTCGAGCTTTTTTCTAAAGACTAGGCATTTGATTGGTTCAACTTACCACCGACTCACGTAAGACGCATTTTGAGTTTTTTTCTTGTAATATATAGTGTTATTGTTCTATAGTATATGTTTTTCTATAATAAAAAATTGCTATACACAAGCTATTTTTATATTATGAATTCTGAAGTTGGACTTGAAGGGAATGCAATTAAATTATCTCCAAGTTGGACAGGAATGCAACTGCTGCCAAATGACCACGATAGTCTTGACAAGTAGCCTCCGACCCATCCTAAGAGTCAGATTTCTCTATATATCCAAAGCACTTGCTCTTATTGGGGCCCACTTCCCAACCAGTGGGGCATAGTGCTGTACAAGATATGCAAAATGAGACAAAAAAAGGGTTTTTAAAAAGTAAGTACAACAGAATAAACTTTCTGTTTAACAATCAGAATTAACATCTCCCTTGAAGTCAATTCCACCAGAGAGTACATTCAACAATCAGATTAAAATGTTTTAAAAAATCCTAGAGGCATGAGTGAAGTCTATGATTGGATTCCAGCATCCAGAAATGCTTGGCTATTCAAATTTAAGGGCAGAATTGGATATTACTGATTTCGTTTTGATCGACTACCCGTGTTGGACAAGATACAGACACCATCTAAACATGGCTAAGCATGAGTGAGCAGGTTTCTGAATGGGGCTGCTGCACTTCCCGAAACAAGGCCGCATTTGAATTTGTAAGTTGGCGCGCTACAAATAGCCCTAAATTCACCCTTAAATCATATATAAAATTGTGATTTGTAATTTGACCCAGTCAAGATGTACACCATTTTGAGGCTACTTCTTCAATGTGAATGCTAGGCAATAATAACTTCCTGCTGTATTTGTTATTTCCTCTTGACTAAAGAGAATGGTCATGGTTCAATTCACTTGTGCATCCAAAAGCAACCTTTTTTTTTTGTGAACTGTTGCTCTTGATATTTATCTTTTCACTTTTTTTTTCCAGCTCTATACTGCAAGAAAATCTGGATTCACATGTTAAAAGATGCCCACTGCTGAAACAAGTACAAGCCTTGCAAATGCAACCTTTCTACCAGAAGGGCGTCAATGGTGGCAAAGATGAGGATTGTTCTACATCATATGCTGGTACAGAGACAAGTAATTCCAAAGAAGTCAAAGATCCCATATCTTCAAAGTCCTCCCAAGCAAAGATTTCAAGCATCAAACCATGTTCAGAATCTTTGGACATCAGTTCAAACATGAAGAGGGGCGCAATATATAAAATGAGTATACCAGAATTTTAAAGGGTATGACCTTGCTGGATGGTCAGTTCAGACATGAAGAGGGGAGCATTTTAAAGGGTATGACCTTGCTGGATGGTCCAGACTGGACAGTTACATGACAACTTCCAGACATGCTTCTTGATTTCATGAACACCACATATTAAGTGGAGAATGCAATAGGCGGCCTCACATTAAGAAACTAATGCTAATACCTAATGGAAACAAGAAACTATATGTTTGATTGTGCTGAATTCATACAATTTCTAATCATAGAAAAAGTTAAAAGTTTGCATTTCAAGCAAGGTTCCCAAATAACATATATAAATATAATAAAGGTCAATTAGCATTTAGCATACAACCTATTCCATCTATAATGGTAAAGATGTGCACACGGATATATGCAATACTCCCAAAAAATCATATTTGACAGAGGTATGTATATGGGAGCTCTATTCCTGGCAAACCATATAGTGGATGGCATGATACAACAGGCATTGGATGCTCTCAATATGATCAACCAACTCCTATTGTCATGTAACCGTCCAGTCTAGACCATCTAGCAAGGTCATACCTTTTAAAATGCTCCCAATAGTCAATACAGAGCTTTTGCATGGACAACTAAACTGATTTCATGAGATGTAAGCAAAAATATTCAATCGGCACATGATTTATCCAATCGGCTATGAAATGGTTTCAAGACCCTGAAGATTTACAGGGCAAAAGAAACTCTTGTGGACAGGAGAACCCATACCAAAAGCCGAAGAAAAAAAGCTAGTAAAGAAATCCAACATGCTCAGAACTAATGTAGTAAATCTAGCAAAGAAGAAAACACACCAACAGAAGCCCAATGCATGAAATCAAGAAACAAGAGAAGTTGTAAACAGAAACCAATGCACATAATGAAAATAATAAAAATTTAAGGAAGCCTGAGAAACCATGAACAGAAACCATAAATCACAGAAATAGAAACTGCGAACAGCAACTAATACTCAACATTACTCAAGACATGATTCCTTCCCGCATAATACTCAGCCGTGCACCATTTGACAAGAGTTCTTTTGAGAACTTTTTGAGAACTCATAATACATTATTTGAGTCCAAAATCCGAATGGTTCACGTTATGCAGAACCCCATGAAACCCCCATTAGCCAACTTATACTTCGATCTAAAATATTGATGGGCCATGAAAAAAGAAAACATTTTCCTACCTTGATTTGCATCTCTCTTTTCTACGGCCCACCAGAGTTTTAAATCAGGGCGCAAATTGGTCCCTAAACGTTTTCATGGGATGTTGCATCACATGGTCCGTTCGGATTAGAGGCCCATAACAGGTGTGAAAAATGTGCACGTGCGCAGGTGTGCCAGCGTGCCTTTACATGACTTTAATAAGAAAAATACACCAACTATACATCACATGGTCCATTCGGATTAGGGCCTGTTTGGATGAGCGTCAAACCACTCCCGTTTTTAAAGGAGAAAAAAAGGGTGGCTGAAACCCTACCGTTTTGAGAGGAGAAGAGACGGAAGGCACTACGCAACGAGAGATTGCAGAGAGGGAGGGGGAGAGAGATTGCAGAGAGGGAGAGAGAGAGCTTGGGATGGAGAGACAAAACCTGCAATCCCCTTTTATAGAAGCTTATCAATGGTGGTTGTTGGTGTGGTAAATGGCAGTTGTTGGTGCGGTAATAATGAAGCTTTCTTTGCGGTAATAGTGTTGTAGGATGTGGATTGGCCGAACTGGCCGCAAGGCTTCTTTGAAGTTCCTTCAATGGTCACTTTGCTTCCTCTTCATTGGCCGGAGCTTCATGGCTATAATGGTGGTTGGTGGGTTGGTGCGTTTCTCCCTCGCCCCTCTTTTTAAAAATATGACCGTTGAGCCCGTAAGTGACTTACAGGAAGTGACTTCCGACCCCCCTCGCCTGCAGATTTTTGGTAGATTTGCTGTAAGTGACTTACAGGTTGTAAGTTACTTACAGGTGATTTTTCTCCCCCAAACACCACCTGTAAGTGACTTCCCTGTAAGTGACTTCCCACTTACCCAACTTACAGGCATCCAAACAGGCCCTCAATGGTCGAGATTGTCCGACGCTGTCCAAACAAGAAGCAAGCAGTCATAAGATACTACGACTGCCAACTAAGTTACTCCGATCAACCCTTCTTCTCACTACAAGAAAGCGGAGAATATCCGGCACATTTTTACGGGAGGCCATCACCAACTGCCGGATGCTCGGACGACTTAAAAGGAAAAGCCCTATCTCTCTGTCTCTCTTTACCTCTCCCTCTCCCTCTTCGCCGTCTCGTCTCTCCCTCTCCCGTCATCGATCTGTCTCCCCCATACTCTCTCGATCTTTCTCCCTTCCTCTCCCTCCCTCTCTCGATCTCCCTCTCCTCCATCTCCTCCATCTCCTCCCTCTCTCTCGATCTCTCTTTCCCTCGTTTTCTTCGACGTGTTGTTCCTTCTTCGATCTCTCTCCAACAATCGAAGGAAGTAGAAGAAAGAAGAGAAAATCGAAGGTACTCTCTCTCAATCTCTCTCCCTTCATCTCTCGTCTCTCTCACTTCTCCTTTCGGTTATCAAAATTTGAGCGCTGCAGCACCATCGTAGCGGCAGCCATATCCGCCGCTTGTCCATGGCCGCCGACATCTGCATGTTAGTTGTTTGAAGAAATGCTTTAACCAAATTTATTTCAGGTTTGCAGCATTCCCTCTAAAATTTTTCTGTATTTCAAGCATTCATTTAAACGATCATGATGTGCTCCATTACATTTTGAAGTTAAATCATATGGCTACTTGAATCTTCATGGCAATGACCGCTTCTTACCCCTATTCATCCTGCTCGATGAGGTAGTAGCTTCCTCAGTCCTACCTTTTCTGTCGTAATTTAGATGAAATCATATGTTGGATGTCCCTGGCCATTCTACCTTTCAATTGTGATTCAAATTCACACTTTCACATCTCTTTTCTTTAGCTTTTGGAAGCAATCCAACATATCCCTTTCACTGCTGTCAAATATTGCCCTCGGGATTTTGCACTGGGCCACCCTTTAGTGACATTGTTGACCAGGAAATTGCAATGCTTTTCATATTTTAGTTCCATAGCTATATATTCGAATTTCCAAGACTTTTTGAAAAGTAAGCTGGTGACAACTTCTATACTTCACAGGCTTTCATCTACCTTATATTTTTATTTGATGGCTTAAACATGTAATAGATGCGTCCACAATGTGCCTGTTCTTATTTGAAATTTTAGTATGTACATGTGTACCTTGTATTTTTTTTTTATCAACATTCCTTTTATCTATGCTTATTTGCGTATTCCTGCATGCAATAGTTTGAGAAAGAAGGTTTATGTGCATGTGTATATTGATTTTCTTCTTTTTTCACATGCCCCTGTATTGTAATCTCCTCCTGATGGCTACATTTACTTGGCATCATTGTGGCTCCTACTTCACCTCCGTTATGTATTTGGAGCATTGGTGTGAAGATCATTTTAATAGCCTGACATTGGGAGACCCTGATTTTTCCCATATTGAAACCTGTTAGTATTGAAATAACTGTTATGCTTTTCCCCTTTTCACCTTACTTCTGGTCTTGACCTTTTATATGCTTTAAGTGTTAGGGAAATTATAGGGAACAAATTTTTGACTGATTGAAGTATGGGGGAAATTTTTCATTACTTACAATGTTAAATTATATTGATCGATTTTTTCAAGTTCATGATCTGACTCACCAACTTACATGCAATTTTTCCAGCCACCCCACATTGAATTGCTAGTTGCAAATGGTCACACAAATCAATGAACCTGACAAAGATAAATGGGATCATCCAATCACATAAGGTGAATTGTTTTATCATAGTTGCATGAATTTTGTTTTATTTTTGTCTGCAATCTTCAAGGCGTAGGAATTGATCCAAGATATTGTTATAGGATGAAGCTTTATTTGGCATGTACTTGCTAAGAAGAGGGAATGTTTATCAAGAAGTATGAAGCTGCTTGGCGAGCTGGAAATTGTGACTTCTCCTTACTTTCCATGGATGCTAATTCTTCGCACTCCAGACAACATGTTCATAATAGTCGCTTTAATGAAAACTTGCACAGGTATCACCCTTTAAACGTTTATTTATTGATTTTTTTATTAGTGATAAGATGCTACAACTTCTAGTTGCAACTTGCTTGTCTAAATAAAACACTTGTTATGTTTAACTGGTGAACCCCTTACAAGCTGATCCTTTTAATTTGAAGTTTTGCATTTTCTTTTGCAACTGTGTGTGTGTGTGTGTGTGTGTGTGTGTGTGTGTGTGTGTGTGTTGGATAGATAGATACACACACACAATGAATTTTGGTATAAAATTCATTTGCATAACCTTTTTATTTTTTATTATTTATTTATTTATTTATTTTATTTTTTTTTTGCTTTTTTAACATTAGTTGTTTGATGACCTTGCAAGAGAGAGATAGCAATGAATTTCATATGAAGCTTATAGACGCAAAGCAGGTGATAGTAATGGGTTTGTTCATCTTTTTTGTCTCAAGGTTTTCTTGACAGATAATATGTTACAATATTTAGTTATCTTGCCTTTCTCATTGGAATGGATCAATCTCGACCGTCCATTTGGCCAGAGGGTCACCATGAAAAAAAAAACAGAGAGAGATTCTTACTTTTTGAGAGAGAGAGAGAGAGAGAGAGAGAGAGAGAGAGAGAGAGAGAGAGATTCTTACTTTTTGATAGATACACCCCTTTTTTTTCCACTTTTATGCTATTGTAAAAAGTGGATAGAAAGAGGTTGTCGATTAGATGACCTCGGCTTACAGGATCCAAAAGAATAACTTAGAAGAGAGATGATCTAGTACGGTGGAATGGATCAATCTGTGCTGTCCATTTCGTCTGACATGGCCAATCATATAATGAGGGTTAAATCAGCAATTTGAACTATCTATCAGGTAATCCCAACCATCTAGTCCATGGTATGGTATTTGAAGATTTGCAAGGAAGTAAAGGAAAGGAGGCTGCAGCTCTTCAAGGATTATTTTCTTGAGGAGAGGAAGTAAGGGTTTTTTTTTTTTTTTTTGGATTTTTAGAAAAATTTTGTTGGTTTTTTTAAAGGTTGAAATTACCAAAGTGTCCTCCATTATTTTTTCTTTAAGAAGTGGAGTTGAGAATTATTGCCCACGTGGTATGTTTATGAAATCCAAACCGTCCAATATGTATAGCTCTTGTAGATCCAATCATAAGGCGGGCGCCGCTGTTGGAAAACATTATATACTACTAAAAACATCATGTGTAGCCTATCTAATGGTTTGATCGGATTTATTTATTTATTTATTATTATTATTTTAAAATGTTTATGTAGCCTAGTGGAAATGCTGCCTGTGGAAACATCACGTGTAGCCTATCTAATGGTTTGATTGATTATAAATTTGAAAAGAAAAAAGATGGTATGGAATACTTACATGTGAGTTAAAATGCTGCTTATTAGGTGTAACCACTGTGGGACGACTTTAGACCTTTTTCCCCATATAAATTGTTTACAACTTGGGGTTTTACAAACATCCAAACCAACCCATTATAGGTGGGCCACACTTTAGTAGAGAATATTGACCATTGGACTTCTGACTTAAGGTGCCTATAAACAAAGTAGGCGTGTGACATCCAACCCGTCCGACATATGAATCCAAGATTCGATGAATGAAAATTCTGGAGATCCTAACAAAAAGTGGCCACGCCATAGGAAATAATGTTTGCAATGTTATGTAATGCTCAAAAACATCCAAAATCATATGAAGCCTATTTGATGATTTGATTAACCAAATATTTTTGTTCGAGTGATCACCATGGCGGGGTCATTTGTTAGTGATGTTACTATGCAGGACCTTGAAGAACAATCAGTGAAGAGGTCGATCCCTTCAACCCTTTCACATATGCCAAATCTCAAAACTCTGTAAGGTTTCGTCACTTGTATTTGAGTTGCTTATTCTATTTTGTGGTTAATGCTTTTTAATATCTACTTGAAGTGTATACTTTAATATGGTTAAATTTGATCTTAGACCAAAGGTGTATGGTGCCAGCATATTATGGTTCATGGCTCAATTCTGTTGAATTTCTACATCATCATGTCTTCTTGTGCATGAGTGTATATGTTTAAACATTACATCACACGTTACAGAGTGCGGGATATGCTCACATGGTTTACACGCTTGGCACATTAATGTAGCTGGTCCATATATATATGCAGTGATATCCGCACCATTTTCCATTCTGCTTTTGCATAGATTCAATTTTCTTCTCTTCTTGTAGCAAGCAATGCAATATCCTCTGCCTTGGAGGACAATCTACCTTAAATCGGCAGAGAGTGTACAAAACCATATGGGAAGATCTCCAAGCAGGGTTGAAGAGTATCCTATTGAAGTAACAGAGAAGAGGATAAAAGACATAGTGGAGAGATGTAAATAGATCCCGACATAGACTACAAGGATCATTTGACTTTCCCCAACTTGAAGGTGTGTTTTTCCATTGATCCTTTAGAGAACAGAGAGAGCAGCTGCAAAATTCATGGATTCCAATGCATTCTAATTACAAGTTACCACATATACAACTGATGACACATTTACTTCACATGGGTTCATTTGTAAGACATATTTACAAAATAAAAGTTAGCGAACTTGGTGTGAGAGTCAAGAAATATTTGGCCTTTCATTGGTTTCTTTACACTTGATGTGCTATCCTTTGGACACTGTGAGAAGGCAGATGCAAATGAGGGGTTCACCATACAGGACTGTTCTGGATGCTTTTCCAGGTAAATTGTGTCACCTCTAACCATTACAAACTTGCCAACATAACTGATTGAATTGATTGATTTTGCTAACTTCGTTTAGTTGGATTCTAATGTGTTCTTTAAGGTGCAATTTTAGTTAGGTTGTAGCTGTCTTAATTGTTCCCTACTTGTAGAAAATATCATTATCGAAATCATTTTCATATATTTCTATCATTTTGTTTATTTTTCTATTTCCAACAGTACCTTATATGATGTGTCTTTCAAAGAAAAAAGAATAAATGATGCATTTTCGTCAACAAATATGGAATGTTTGATCTGTTGGAAGTCAGAAATATGAATCCACTTGTTGTTTAGAATATCATGCTTTGTGCATAGTGGGATATTTTCTATCATCTTCCTCATTTCCAGATCAGTATTTTATTGTGCTTGAATTAAATATCCTTCTGTATCATATTTTGCTTATTTGGACTATCTACAGGTCTTCAGCTAGTTTATTTCTATCATCCTCCTCATTTCTGCTTTTTCAGGTGCTTGCTTTTGAAGCAGGAAGGCGCCACAAGATTCAAGTTAATACGATACCTGCTGGTATGCCGATGATCACTGTCTTTGTACTATCATTTTTCTAATGCTTAGGAATGCTAAGGTGTCTGCAATAATCACGTTCCATCTTGACTAAAAAACAGTCCCGTTGAGAAGCTGTGCAAGAAAAGCAATTGGATTCATTAACACCATGATTGAGCACTAATTAGCCAATGCACCAATGCAGAAAGAACTGCTGGCAGGTGAATACCTAAAATTCTGTTGTTGGTTTATAGCTCGAACATATTGGCCATTACATAACAAAATTCGAGCTGCTGATTACAATAAGTGTTGTTTGTATTCCCTTGACGTCAAATCAAAGGTCACCATGTTAGTACTATTCCCTTGACATCATATGTTGTGTGTGTAGGTTGGTACTATGCTAGTACTATGTTACAATTCAGCACCTTATCCTTCCAAAAGAATAAAGAACCATGGGCATTATGTTGGAATACTGGTCATTAATTTTAAATATACTTGTTGTGGAACACAAGTTTGATGCACATTTCTTTTTATAATTGCTGCTCATAATTTTCATGACCATGACATTGATCTGTTTGCTCTTTCATTTTTCTCTTTCTTTTTTGATGAATGTCTTTTTGCTTTTTGTTTTTTTTTTTTTTTTTTTTTTTGTTTCGAATCTTCTTTGCGTCTCTTGCAGGATCGAGATAGTTATCGGAAGATGATGCAGAAATATATAAGTTCAGATGTTACATCAATGGTGACGCTTCCAGTTCTTATATTTGAGCCCATGAAAATGATTCAGAAAGTGGCAGAGGTCTGTGCTATTTGCACTTTAAACCTGATGCTTGTCAATTTTGCCTAAGGAAGAGCGATTTCTATATGTGCCGCAAGGTGCAACTCCTGCTACCAAGAATAATGCATTATTCGATAGCAAGTTGAGGGCATCCCAGGTTCAGAGACAGCATGTATGTGCTCACTAGTATCAGCATTCATCTAATCTGTGTAATTTATTAGTTTCAAAAAGAAAAGAAAAAAAAGGAGCCACTATCTGCTCTGTTCATCTAATCTATTGCAATTTTTACTATTGCAAATAATGTTAATGGGCATAATGTGTTAAGTTTCTTTGCTGCAACCTTACAAAAATCTTAGCATTTTTTTTTTTTTGTTCTTCAACCTCATTAAATCTTTCTCATGGCTTATTATGCAGAATCACTGTTAAGGCCTCTATAGTTTAACTTATATATGTTTTATTGCCGGTGTAGTTGGCATTCTTCTTATGGGAACTTATCTATTAGTCAGATATCCAACTCTTCTCTCTTCCAGGGTGTCATCAGCTCAACTTACCAACCTTCCAAAAAAAAAAAAAAAAACACAAAGAAAAAGAAAAAAGAAAATGGACTCCTAATTTCTCTCTTCAATTTCACATCTCAAGAACAAAAAACAGAAAGGAAGGAAAAATGAAAAAAGAAAAAAAGAGAAACTCAGCTTACTATATGGCCTTCCAGTGAAATTGGCTTCAAGGTAAGCCCTTGTGGTGTCCTCAATTGTTCAACCTCCGCCTCTTCTTCTTTTCAACAGTGCCTTTTGATCAATGCTGAAGGTCCTCCACTTTGAAAAAAAAAAAAACAATTTTGAACACTTTGATAATAAATTGGGATGACTTGAATATGCAAGACTGCATGTTGTTAGAATTGGAAATTTAGAGGTTTCACTTTTTAATGATTGTAACTCACTGTATCAAACTCAGAAGAAGTGCCTAGTGCATCATTTGGCATTGGATGGTGGGCCCCACCTCGGAATGTTGTACATTGTTGGGTAAGAGGGACCCACTTTATGTTGAATTAGCCTAATTGGTTGATCCTGATCCTATGAGCAAGATCTGCAAAATAGGCTAGATTGGGTTTGGTCTAGCCATATGTTTCCATGCTCTTAATTATGTGATGTGGATCATTTCATTGTGGTGAATTTTAGGCTTAATACAATCTAGGTGGCATTCACCATCCAGCAATCACTGTTCAAGGGTGGGCACCTTATGTTCTTAAAGCATTTGACTTGTGATATAAATTGCGAGTATATACATGAAATACTTCACATTGGACCATTCCCCTTCTGCACGTAATGGTTAGAGAATCAACAGATAGGTTATTGTGCTCTTTTTAATTCCCCTTTTGAGAGTATATACATGAAAGATTTTTTTGACTTTTTTTTTTTTTTTTTACCATGTGTGCAGGATTTTAATCAATTGCGCCTAAATTTAGGCTTACAAGCACTTCAGCCTTTTGACGCCACTCATGCTAGGAGTATGCCATATAGAGGATTTGTTTGTTTATTTATTTATAATTCAAGACCATTTTCAATTTATTGTGTAATATTCAGTTTTCATTATATTGCAACATTTTTTGTTTTAAATATTTAAAAAACGCAGCTTTCAATAGAATTATATATAATAATATAAAAAAATTACGGGCCCCTCTTAATCTGCATAGTGAATTTTAGCTGCGCTTGTATAAATCTTTGGCGGTGCATTTCCGTGATTCAAAGTGCTTCGGAACTCTTTTGGCGGCGCTTGTATGAGCGCTTTTAACACTTTTTGCAGCGCTTCTGGAAGAAACTGCAGCGCTTACAAAGCGCTGCTAATTTAGTAAGCGCGCCGACATATGTTACAGAGATAGCGGCACTCGTACAAGTGCTGCTAAAGCACCGTAGCGCCGTGAAAACATTTACCGACATACTCCTCCGGAGGCGCTTGACTAGCGCCGCTGAATATAATAGCGGCGGTTTAGGGAGCTTTTAGCGGCGGTTTTGGCCACCGCTAAAAGTACATTCTCTTGTAGTGTCTCCCAACTTCAAAATGATCGCAGGGTTTTTATATCGAATTTGCAAAACGCATCGAACTCAGTTCTTTTTGATCAACGGTTGGGAGTGTTAATGGAAAATCTGGCTTCTAGAGCTGCAAACGGGCCATCTGCATCGAAGTTTGCAAACGGTTCCATTCTTTATGCCAATTCCTCGATCATATACGGCTTGACTGAGTGAAACAGAGATCTATCGAGTCGCGATTGCTACTCATGTTTGGAATCTGCGATCAAATCGTTTGAAGAGTGCTGCAGTGGAAAAGTAGGAGGGCAGGTTTTGACTATGAGTTGTAGCGCAAGGTATGCACTGAACAATCGCTTCTTTGAACTTTCAATGCCACCATCTCTACCGCCGGTAGCAGCTCCTCCTCCTGTTCTTGGTCCTGTGCAGCCAGACGAGGATTCAAATTCCAATACTACAACGAATCCTGATGGTAAGTTTTAGTTTCTTCTATTCCATCCAATCGCTTTTCTCCATTCAACACATTCAGAAGGTTCGCCACTCCGGGGAATCTCCTTGCGAAAAAACAATAAAAAAATAAAAATAGATTGACCTACTCTTAAAATGGGCCACCCTTGCTATCATTTCCCTATCTGAGAGGGCCTTGATTTCTTCTTCCCCTCTGAAACCCTAAGGAATTATAAGGTATATGGTGGTCCTGTATCCAGGGCTATCAACAGGCCAGGCCTGGGGTTGGCTTTGACCTGGCCACCTGGGTTTTAAACTACATGAGGTAGGCCTATTCAAAATTTTGATATTGCCCAGCCCACGGGTAACCTACTGTATATGTTTTAAAATTTGAGAAATGAGACCCATGGTAGAAAAAAAAAAAGAAAAAAGAAAAAGAGATCAGGTGGCCCACCTGAATTTTACTGACAAAAGGAAGTATACCACCATGTACTTCGGGTGGACTCGACAAATAACAAAGGGCCTCACATATTACATAGAACCAGTTGGTGGGAAACCCAGATGGAAAAGGTGAAAAAAAGAGCATGGCAGGTAGTCTGAAACACCGGTCTCCAGTGTTCTACTGCAGGTGGACCATGTTTAAACATCCCATCCTTTTCCAAACTTTCTACACAGATGGATGCTTAAGAAGATAACAGTCCAGGTTCAACGAAAGAAGATCCTTACTTGTCTAAATAACAAATTTGCCACTGAACCTTTATTCTTTTAGGGTTATACCTCGATGTAGATGACTTATATCCACGCCATACAGCCGTTTTGAAAACTCATTTTAGGATATCATTAGAAAAATGAAGTATACTCAAATCTGAGGTGTACCATAGTACATGAAACAGTAGTAATCAACCGTTAAAAACTTCTTGTGGGAAGAAAATTTGGATGAAACTGATATTTGTGTGGTCTCTTCATCCAGATCATAGTGACCTTGGTTGAATCGAAAATAAAAATTTAAATAGCCCCCATCAAGTTTTTAACGGTGGGGATTTAATAACAACTGTTTCTTGTGGTGTGGTCAGCATAAGATTTGGATCCGCTTCATTTTTGGGATCATGTCCTAAAATGAGCTGTTAAAACGGATGGACGGTGTAGATGTAAGGCACATACATCACACCTACATGCAGGGACCCCCCAAAACCGCGCTCCGGATTGTGAGAGGCAGATTTCCTGCCAAAGCATTTCGCATGGACTTCCTGCGGTGGGATGCTAGCTAGGTGAGTCGACCGTGATGTTTGTGGGAAATTCACCCCGTTCATCCGTTTCATTAGCTAATTTTATAATACACGACCGAAAATGAGGTGGATCTAATGATGGGGTTTTTTTCCCTTCTTCGACCGGTCCTGAGCCCCGCTCGACTGGTCGTGGGAGGCGCTCGACCGGTCATAGGTTCGAGCCCTGGCACGACTCAAAGTCTAGCGAGTTCGTGCTGTTTTTTTTCTCGGAGGCTAATACCAATCCTGAAATTTCAGGACTAGTCGAAGGTGGGCTTCGACTGGTCGTGGACAGGCTTCGACCAGTCGAAGGAGGCTAAGACCAGTCCTGGAATTTCCAGGACTAGTCGAAGGTTACGCAGTTTGTTCCGCGATTTTGAACGAAACTGCGGATTTGAGTCCTTTCGCATCCGGGATGCGAAAGGGAAGTTTCCTAAACTATAAAAGAGATTGCCCACGGTTTTCTAGGTATGACAAGACATAACAAGAGGGTTTCTTAAAGCTTTACAAGGGATTTGCTAAAGGGTTTAGGGCTATCAAAAGGTGTGTGTGAGAGAGAGAGAGAGAGAGAGAGAGAGAGAGAGAGAGAGAGGAAGAGAGATAGGAAGTTTATAGAAGGGAGGTTCTGCTCGTGGAGGTTATCTACTGTGCAATCTATATCTCAGCGCTTCTATATCCTCGTAATCAGTTAGATCTCTCCGTTTTCTCTATTTCTCTTATTGTTTATCCACTCCTGCATGAGTGAAGAAGGTTGTAACGTTCTACTTCATAGTGGATTGTTGATCTGGACGAGGTCCCGTGGTTTTTACCTCTTTGAGGGTTTTCCATGTAAAAATCTCTTGTGTAGTGTGTGATTGATCATTGATTGTTTTCATTGCTTTATTATCCATAATTCTGGTTTGTTCTGGAGGGCAAGATCCTAAGGTTTTGTGCAAGGCCCCCAACATCTAAAACTCAAGTGGGCTACATCGGAAGAAATATTGAAGAAAGAAATGCCTACCAATGAAACCTTCCTAGGCTCCACCTATGTTTTCATGCCATACAAATAGCTTATAAGATCGTTCCCACTAAGATGAACCAAAAACAAAAAAAATTTAGCCTGGTACAAACTTCTTTGGGCATACAAATGTTTCTGGTATGGTCATTGAATCCCCACTATTTCCTGGTGAGGCCTGCTCGAGTTTTGTAGCCACTTCATTTTTGTTTCGTGTTCTCCCACGAATGTCACAGTAGCCCCACCTAGCTTTGCGGGAATTCCTGCCAAGGCCTTTAGCAAGAAATCTGTCTCCCATTACTAGGGTTGTACATCAAACCGAGCCGAGTTGAGGTGGGTCAAGCTTGACTTGACTCGTCCGTGCTCTCCTCGACTTCGAGCTCAGCCTCGAGCTTACCATTGGAGATTGGCTTGTTTGTCAAACCTTTCGAGTTGAGCTCGAGGCGAGCTAGTGGATTGAGTCGAGGCGAGCTTACCTCGAGTTGAGTCGAGTCTGCTCCTAACCCGACCCAACCCGCACCTGATTCAACCCAGCAACTCAACCCAACTGACTCAACCCCAAATCAAATATTCAATTAATAGTGTGTGTGTGTGTGTGTGTGTGTGTGTGTGTATGTGTGTGTGTGTGTGTGTGTGTGTGTGTATGTGTGTGTGTGTGTGTGTATTAGATAGAGCCATAAAGGGTACCTTGTTGTTTGTGTTTGTGTGTGTGTGTGTGTGTGTGTGTGTGTGTGTGTGTGAGAGAGAGAGAGAGAGAGAGAGAGAGAGAGAGAGAGGAGCTCAAGTGCAGCGACGAGTTAGGTAAGGAGGGAAAGGGTAAGAAAGGGACGGATGTGTATGGTATGGTTTAAGTTTTATTTTTTGATTTTTATTTTTTAATTATAATATGTATTATATATATATATGTGTGTGTGTGTGTATATATATATATATATATATATATATATATATATATATATATAGGTTTGAGTCAAGTCGAGTCAAGCTCTACTATGTTCTTTTTTTTTCTTTTTTTTTTTTTTGTTTTCTTTTTATCTTTTCTTACACACGCACACACACCCCCACACACTCACGCCACACACACGCACACACCACACACACACACACTGTGGGATTTCACCACCGTGGGTACTCGAACCCTTGACTCGGTGTTGAAACTCCAGGGAGTCTACTACCCAGGTAAGAGTAAGGACCCAGTCAAGCTCTACTATGTTCGAACTTGACTTGTTTTCAAAAAGAGTTGGATCATATGAAGCTTGGCTCACCTCGAGTCATCGTTCGAGTCAAGTCAAGTCGAGCTAGATTGAGCCAAGCCAAGCAAAGCGAGCTTTTCGAGCTAGCTTGGCTCGTGTGCAGCCCTTCCCGCTTGGTATGGGCCCAGATTATGTACTATCCCCTCTTATTCGGAGCTTGGTACAGGCAGAGGCTCTGAGGGCCACCGAGGGGTCACCGTGATGTATGGATTTTATCCACACCGTCTGTTCAGTTTTTTCATATTATTTTAGAATACTGGAACAAAAATAGGGCATATCCAAGTCTTACATAAAATTAGAGGAATATAAATCTCAAGGGGATCACACCGCAGGAAAACAATAGTGATTGGATATCCAGCATTAAAATCCTCATAAGGCCCACTGTACTTTTTATTTGACATCCAATCTGTTGATTAGGTCATACAGGCCCAAATAAATGGAAAAAACAAAAATCAGCTTGACCCAAAACTTTTATGGCCTCCAAATTTTTTTTTAATGGCCAATGCTCATTCAACACTGTTTCCTGTAATGTGGTACACTTGAGATTGGGATATACCTCATTTTTGGTTTTATACCATAAAACAATCTGAAAACATAGATGGACGGCATGGATGAAACCCATATATCATAGTGGGGTCCACAGAGCACCGACCATCAACCATTGGCGGGTGGCAGGGGAGTAGGCAATCCCTTTCCTTTTATTGACACCATCCATCCATTTTCCAATATCAGTTTTGTGCGTGAGCACAACAGTAAGTGGTGCGTGGTATACATGAAGGAGGCTAGTTTTGTTATTTTAAAAAATACAGTTCAAACGTTTATAACCCTACCTATACGATCACAGCATGACTACGGGTGCAAACTTTGATGTGGATTGTCCATTATGTGGGGCCCACCTTGATGTGGGTCATCCATCATGTGGACCCACCATAAAAAATGTCCATCATGAGGGGCCCACCATCAACGTCCACCACCCAAGATGTGGAGCCCACCTTTGATGTGGATTGCCTATGGTGTGGCCCCAATTTTGATGTGGACCATCCATCGTGCATGGCCACCTTGAATGTTGTCCATTCATCATTATATGGGGCCCGCCTTGATGTGTGTCATCCATCTGATCATAAGGCCTGCCCACCTTCAATGCTAATGTTCATCATGCAGGGTCACCTTCAATATCCACTACCCCTCATGTGGAGCCTACCTTTGATATGGACTATCAATTATGTGGACCCCACCTTCAATGTGGGTTTTCCATTATGCCGACCTACTTTGGATGTGGGTCATTCATCATTAGGTGCCTACCATTGATTTGGACAATCCATTATATGTGCTCACCTTAACATGGGTCATCCACATGTGAGGCCCACTTTTGATGTGGACCGTCCATCATGTGTGGCCTCATGTTTGATGTGCATTTCCCATCATGCGAGGCCTCCTTTGATACGGACCATCCATCACATGGGGCCTCCTTTGATACGGACCATCCATCACATGGAGAGATAGAGAGAGGAGTTGAAAAGCAAAAACTAAAAACCTTTAGGGACAAGTAACTTTGATCAAAACTAACTAATTAACTTAAGTTTTAAAAGAAAGTTACTGATAGGGTGGTATCCAAAGTGGCCCTGAATTTTTCAAAATGGACGGATCAAATCATTCTAAAGGTTTGACAGATTGTCATAAAAAGTAGCATTATAACGCTTGTGGATACGATTGTTTACCATGTGTGTTTTTTTGAAACCAAAGCAGCATTAGAACGCTTGTGATTGTCTACCGTGTGTGTTTTTTGAAATCTAAGCAGCATTAGAACATTCGTGGATATGATTGTTTACTGTGTGTGTTTTCTGAAACCTAAGTTTATTAATCTATATTGCGGAATCAACAGATCATCTATACATCAATAAAGAAGATTCAACACAATAATTTTAAGGTGTACCTGATTGAGAAGACCTCCGGATACCTCAATGTTACTGACAAGAATCTTAATCTTCCGCACCTCACATCCTTAGGAGAACTTTCGATGAGACTAGGGTTAGAAGCTTACCCATCACACTTCTCACCTCTAGGGTCTATACAGTGTAGGTTTCCATATCCGGCTTAATAATCATGTATAGGGAACACGGTTCAAGCGTCCCACCCCAAATCTATTTACAATGATCACAGTTGTAGTAGAATCCACTGAATTGCTTAATTTGAATAATCCAACAGTTAGATCTGAACGGATAATCATATGTGGCCCACTTGATAGGAGTCTTACAAAGCTATCCATGATAAGCCCCACCAGAGGGATGATCCACGTTGAGGTCTCACCCTGTAATTCTATATTCGAGCCTTCGGGCTCTCTGATTCCTCTGGATCTACGTCTCCACTTTCTTGAACTCCCATAATTGTGACGGAGTTCATTCCGCCCATGACTCGACTCTCAGCAGTGTTCAAGTATTTGGCCCACATGCTTCTTTGGCCATATGATCGGAATTGTCCCTGTTTCTAGATGCTACTATACACAAGCCACCTTAAGAAACTTGAGGTATGGTCGCTATGTATTGATGAAAGCAGAACACCACAAAATATTCCATTTGTGCACATTCAACTCCAAAAATCAATGGACAGGATTATTTTTGAGATGCCGGTATTTTACAATGGTTCATTTATGGTGGCCTACATTGTTAAGCCTAACATACACTGCATTGTATTGGATTTGCCATAATCTGCACATACCCCTTCTTTATACTCCTTTTTATTGGCATTTAAAAGATTGATGGAATTAAAAAATTAACATTTCTGGTAACATATTTTTAACATATTGCCTTTCTCTTTCCTACCTGTGATCAAAACTCACCCTTGACTATGCACATTTTTAACTGAAATGACAAGTGGTTTGATTTACAGCAAATGGAGGGAACAAATCAAGGGTTATAATCTTCAGTAGTGTAGCAACGGCTTTAGGATTGGCTCTCTTTGGTTCCTGTACCTAATGCTATCTACGTGGAAGAAAGAGACCATGCAAAGGTAAAGAAAAAAAATAATAATCTTAAAGCCATTGGCTATGTCTGCCAACCGGCCAGGCCATCCCGAGCTCGGCCAGTTGACAGCCCTAGCAATAGCAGCCTATGGGCTAAGACTGGTGAAAGATTAGATTTTGTTTCCATGGTGCTTGCAGTCATTTACATTTGGCCTATCCATGAAGAGGCCCAACCTCCTGAAAGATTCGATAATCAAAACAGTCAATATGATGGGACCTACCATTGATGCGCACCTGTATAGAAAGCATATGATGGGACCTGAAAACAGACAGGCATAAGAATGATCTAGATCGTCTGAGTATATAGCCATGGGGCCCATGCATAGACTAAACAAAGAACCTCACACCATTTTATCAGGACTAGTATTACAGTCTCACATTTTTCTTTTCAACCAGAGAAAAAAGAACATCAAGCATTATTCCATCATTTGGGGCCTCCAGTGGGTCCAGAACTAATGTACGCAAGTATGGATTGCGAGCAAACTCGAGAATTGCCGTTGATCGACTTAGCTATAATACAAGCCGCTACGAGTAACTTCTCTGATGAAAATAAGCTTGGAGAAGGTGGATTTGGCCCTGTGTATAAGGTAATAGCACTTCTCTAATAGACCATCTAATTAGAAATAATTAGTCTATAAATATTTGAAGCAATAAAGTTTAATTTCTTTTCATATGTATCAACGATCTGTATTTCAAATTGCAATTACGTTAGTGTAATTGCAAGTTATGTACCACTACCTCATTATGAATGGTCGGAAAATTCATTGAGTTAATTTGTTCTGACATCTTGAATAAACTGATTTTTGCAATTCAATTTGCTTGGTCATCCAAAAAAATCCTTACTAGGATTAGTTGACTAAGCCTTAATCAGAAGAGGATGCATTTTATTTTTCCAATTTAAGTAATCATTGCATGGAAAATCTTTTTCAGGGAATATTACCAAATGGGAAGGAAATAGCAGTTAAAAGGTTATCAAGGAGTTCAGGGCAAGGTTTGGAGGAATTCAAGAATGAAGTAACGCTGATTGCCAAACTCCAACACAGAAACCTTGTGAGGCTCTTGTATTGCTGTATGGAGAGAGGAGAGAAACTGCTCATATATGAATACATGCCAAATACCAGCCTTGATGTCTTCATCTTTGGTTTGGACGCTTTCTCTCTTCGTCAATTTTTGAATTTCACCACACACACAAATACACATGCATACACACAACATGTGTTATGAAAAATGTTTTGGTTAAAAATATTTTTAAATATAAATAAATTATATATAAATATATAAGTGTTTGTGAAAAAGTTGGTTTTTACCTTCGGGGATAGTCCCGTATCAGAAAGGATAAAAAAGAATACATCTTGACAAGTAGGGTATTGAGTACCTTAAAATTTGATTGGTGCGATAAAGGTGTACCAAGACTTCACACTGGAACACACGCGCTCGCACGAGCACGGTCACGGTCTTGGTGCGAGGGCATGGGCATGTGAGGTAGATAAAGGTGTACCAAGACTTCACACTGGAACACACGCGCTCGCACGAGCACGGTCACGGTCTTGGTGCGAGGGCATGGGCATGTGAGGTAGATAAAGGTGTACCAAGACTTCACACTGGAACACACACGCTCGCACGAGCACGGTCACGGTCTTGGTGCGAGGGCATGGGCATGTGAGGTAGTGTGGCTGTACAGGCTCTGGCGGCGCACTTCGCACATGCGCATCATGCTGCGGATGGGTCGCTTCCTCACGACCTTACGCGAACCAACTTGAGTCATGTGCGGGTCGCGGTGCGATAGTGGCCAAAAGCGATAGGTTATGTGGCTGGGTTCGTTGTTGAGGAGTGTTGTGGGCAAGTCTAAGATAGAACTCTCAGCCTTATATAGGAGCTGTGTAGTCATTTAAGAGGCTTGATGTAACTGCTCATGCAGTAATTAACCAGACCATGCAGAAATTGTTGCATGTGGCTAGCCTAATAGTCAGAGACAACTAGCCACTATGTCTCAACGGTTAGCATGCAGCTAGTCTCCCACATGTAAAGCGGTCAAAAATTACTAAAAAATGGCTAGTTTATCAACAATAGTCAGAAACAATATAGTGTGTTTATGACCCTGGACCAAAATGTCCAGCCACCCTTGGCTACATAAATAGAGTTTGGATAGTTCATTCCATCATCTCAAGCAAACCAATTCATTCTCTTATCCGAATCGGCAATCTCTACCTATTCTTTGATCGAGCCAGCAGGTTCAATGAGAACCTGAGACTGCCAGCACCAACAAGTGCACACGAACTAGACCAATGTAGTGTTTTAATCCAACAAAGCAACTCTTCAATTCTCTCTTTTTTCATTTGGGAATTTTCTTTTAATTTTCATCTGTCAGCAAAACTGTTTCTACAAAGTTTTGATAGTGGCTCCTTCGTGCTCTCAGAACCACACATAGGCTCGTCGTATCCTGCAAGCTATTTACCTACAACCTCTTAGCGGTATCAATTACTTTGAGAAGGGGTAAATAATGCCTTAAGACAGCGTGATCACATATGCTTCAATCTGTCATTATAATTTTTGGTTTTTATTTTCCTTCTATTTTATAGTAATTATAGATCTGTAATTTGAGATTTACAAATATCAGCAACATACACATATAAAACAGACATTCATATGAGTGTGCCATTGTATCCGTGCACGCAAACGCCATAAATAAAGTGAATTCACTTTGCATTGTAAGAGACATGGCCTAAACATGATTTGAATTTCTCTCAACTTGCGTTCCCTGAACTCAATTGGCATATCATTTCAGACCAAAACAATCGTTCTCTGTTAAGCTGGGAAAAACACCAAAATATTGTATGTGGAATTGCAAAGGGCCTTGTTTATCTTCATGAAGACTCACGACTCAGAATCATTCATCGAGATATGAAAGCTAGCAATGTTTTGTTGGACCATGAGATGAACCCAAAGATTTCCGACTTCGGCATGGCCAGGTTTTTGGGTGGAAATCAATGTCAAATCAATACCAACAAAGTTGTTGGAACATAGTAAGTTGGCATGCAATTTTCTACTTTGGCAAATACATATATTTCCCCTCAATCCCTGCCTTACAAGACTCGTCACTCATATGAAAATGTGGCACACTTGGTTTTGAATTTGAAGACGCTCATCAAAGTAGCCATCCATCCCAAGATCAAAACAATCCAACAACCAGGGCGACCTGTGTCTACTAAAGAAATGGAAAGTTAAAAATGTGGTCCATTACTCAGATTCAACATAAACGGATGGCACAACAGGTGATCCAACCCATTAGATTTCCTGGTCAATGTATTGAAATGGTGAGACTCACCGATGAGTGACTACACATGTTTGCCACATAGTCGGATGTGAGTGGGCCAAAGCTCCTGTTGGCATTTCTACTTTCCTAGTCTTGTAATGCTGCTAATCCATGTTTGCATCTTGGTCATTCACAACAGTGGTTACATGGCACCAGAGTATGCAATGGGTATACAGCTTTGGAGTTCTACTACTAGAGATCGTAAGCGGAAAAAGGAACAACAGTCTCCATCTCCCCCGACATGCTCACAGCCTCCTAATTTACGTAAGAGTCTCCTTATTAGTCAAATTAAATCCACCTTCTCACTATTATATTCTTACATGAAATTTGATATCATAGGCATGGGGATTATGGTGTGAAGGGAAAGCTTTGGAGTTGATTGATCCCTTGTTAGCAGAGTCATGCCCGATAAGTGAATTGTTTAGATGGATCCATATTGGGCTGCTGTGTGTTCAAGAAGATGCAGCGGATCGGCCCACCATATCCTCTGTCATTGTCATGCTTGGAAGCGAATCTATGACACTTTCGCAACCTACACAGCCAGGATTTTTCGTTGCGAGGGCTGTCACTGAATCGGATAAATCCTCTGTAAGTGCTAAAATCTGTTCTAACAATGAGCTAACTATCTCTAATCTTGAACCCCGGTGAGTGGGCCCACTTGGGGGGTTAGCCTCATGCTTTGATGGGGGTTGAATGCAAATGAATGTTATGGCCTTGGTTCCACCCCAGCTTGTCAAAAATCGATATTGTGTGTAGATGTAGGGGTTGATGGACTTGAAATTCTTGGGGCTATGCTTCTTGAAGTTAGGGCTGTCAACAGGTACCAAAATCAGCCCTACCCAAGTTAACCGACCTGATTTAAATGGATCTAGATTCATTTTGGACCCATTTTATGTTTGGGTCAGGTTCAGATCTAGCATCAGATGGATTTAGAAATCAGGTTATGTTGTGCCTAATCAGGTAGTACTTGTCATGTACTTTATTAATGTTCAATAGTAACATCATTTCCATCAATAAAAGATAATAGGGATGCTCTTTTTAAGTCATACTGTCAATTTTAATTCAGCGTGGGCCGATGTCTTGTGAGTGGAAACATGATGGATGATAATCTCAACTCAACAACCTATTCCCTAAAATGGTCTTTGTTCCTCGTTTTTTTTTTTTTTTTTTTCTTCTTTGGGAGAAAGGTGGTAGCAAACACCTGTAACTTTGTTAATTTTGCAAAGCTATACATGAATTCAGGAGGGCTCCACAAAAAGTAAATGGGCCTCACCCATCGTATACTCAGGTAAAAAGCACAAAATATACAATTACATTTGGAAGACTGATAAGAAAAAAATAGAGCCATTCAAGCTCCTTATATCAGACCACAGACAAAGCCTTCAAACATTAAAAATCAACACAGGCCTTTGACGATAGAGCACAGATGAGAGCAAGACAGTCCCTACAATCCGTGGTTCACAGAAGCTCCAAAAAAATTGCATGCAACAATGCCTTTTCTGACCTCTCGCTTTGGGGAAAATTAGCATCCTTGAACTCGCATTCTGCCATATCCATCCACTAAGAACCTGGATTTTGCCTGAACTTGCCACCTAGCCCAGCTACAACACACCTTAAAGCAATGTGCCTTCAACTATTAGCATTTCCTTCCAAGGTAACGAGGACCACAGTCATTCCTCTTCGAGATGATCCCCCCACATTCAGCAGCATGAAAGATCATCCACCTTCATGGCCTATGGATAAAGAGAAGAGTCCACACCTGCTAAAACAGCTGCAAAATTCCTGAAAACTGGGCGACTCTGAGCCCATGAACCATCTGAAATAGTACCACCATAACCAATGTAAAAGATAAAGACTATCAACAACCCTACTTGCAGCCGAGCAACCACTAAACTGGGACCAAACATCCCAACATCAACACTGAAGATAACCCAACTCCCATAAAACAGGGACAAATGGGCACCACGAACTGAATCAGAGTTGAGGCACAAAACGGTGGGAAACAACGGATTCAGATGCCCCAGCACAAAGATTGATTATTATTATTTTTTGCACCTCCAAACAACAATGTGCATCCAGACACACCTCCATACGCAAGCTGCCACCATTCACACAAATACAGTCAGGCCACCAAACATTTCCAAATCACGGAGAATACAACATACCTGGGAGAAAAGATGCGATGATTGACCAAGCCGTAACTACTGCCACTGCATCTAACACAATGGTATCTCATCTCAATGTTCTTTAACCTCATGAAAAAATTTGAATCCTTAATTAACAATTATAGTGTTGAATTAGTACATTGACATGCGCACGCAGGATTCATTTGACATAAATCAATTGCCATCCACGCGGTGGAGGTGTCGCACATCTGAAACCTCAGGGGAAAGTGCAGTTTGTAAGATGTTTCAAGCCAAAAATGAATTGGGTCAAAGTAAATGTGAATGGGCTGTCTAGAGGAAACAGTAAGGAGAGGTGGCAGTACCATATGTAGGGAACACAAGATGGAGATGCTAGCTCATTGCATTTCAATGTAGTTATCACTACAAGAAAATAGGCCTTTAGCCACAATTTTTTAGCCTCAGTTGAAAAAATAGAGGTTAAATGTGTTTTTTAGCCTTGATTGTTAAGGAACTGATATTAAAAGTTGCAAAGTAACTGAGGCTAAAAGTTCATTATTTTATCTCGGTTGTTCCAAAAAAGAGGTTAAAAATTTAATATTTTGCCTCGGTTGTAGAGAAACCTAAGTTGAAAATTTACCATTTCGTCTCAGTTGGTGAAAAATTAAGGCTGAAAGTTTATTATTTTGCCTCAGTTGATAAGAAATTGATGTTAAAGGTATGATATTTTGCCTCATTTAATAAGAAACCAAGGTTAAAGCCACTTTTTAGCCTCGGTTGTTAGGAAATTGAGGCTAATAGTTTGCTTCTTTTTTCCTCGCTTGTAAATGAACTGAGGCTAAAAGTCTACTATTTCGTCTCAGTTAGTGGAAAACCGAGGTTAAAAGTCTAACATTTCGCTTCAATTAGTAGAAAATCGAGGGTAAAAGCTTTTTATTTTACCTTAATTAGTAAAAAACTAAGGTTAAAAGTTCACAATTTTGCCTTAGTCAGTAAGAAACTAAGGTTAAAAGTTTACTTTTTAGTCTTAGTTGACAGGAAAGTGAAGGTAAAAGTCAACTTTGTAGCCTCAGTTGCATAGGAACCAAGGCTAAAAGTCAACTATTTTGCTTCAACTAATAATAAATGGAGGTTAAAAGTTCAATTTTTAACTTCAGTTGCTAAGAAAGTGAAGGTATAAGTCAACTTTTTGGCCTCAGTTGCATAGGAACCGAGGTTAAAAGTTTACTATTTTACCTCAGTTCGTAAGAAATAAAGGTTAAAAGTTTACTTTTTAGCCCTAGTTGCTAGGAAAGTGAAGCTATAAGTTAACTTTTTATCTTCAGTTGCATAGGAACTGAAGCTAAAAGTCTATTATGTTACCTCGATTGGTAGGGAATATAGATTAAATGTTTACCTTTTAGCCTCAATTGCTAAGAAAGCGAAACTATAAATTAACTTTTTTGCCTCAATTGCACATGAACTGAAGCAAAAAGTCTACTATTTTACCTTAGTTGGTATGAAAAGGAGGTTAAAAGTTTTCTTTTTTACCTCAGTTAAGTGAAACTATAAGTCAACATTTTAGCCTCGATTATATAGAACCGATGCTAAAAGTCTACCATCTAAACCATAGTTATCAACTATACCATCTTAGTACACATGTCATATGTGTATGATATCCAGAATGTTCATCTGTCCCGACCTACCGTGGATTGGCCCATTAACGAACCTGATTTAGTTAGGCTGATCCCAATCACCAATTAGAATATTTGGCCATCACCCTCCCTAATGTCCATTATAGTTCCCTTTGATGTCGTCCACCTGAATTATGCATCACATCCAAAATTGTAAATCCGGGCCCAAATGAGGTGGCTCATATAATGGATGCGGCACTCTTGGCTGCATGCTAAGGTGCATTCGGGAGTAGCAAACGCGCATTATCAAAGTAATTTATGAACCACTCAATAGAAGTGCAGTCGGGATGAGTTTAGTTGGGTGGGTGCCTCTCCCAACCGTTTCTTGTCATATGGCCCACCTGAGCTTCCAATAGGGATGAATTTTGACCATATGGCATAACACTGAATGGCCCACCTGATGGACGGAACGGATGTCATGCAATGATCACGGTGGGCCCCACGGATGTTTTTCATTCTTCAAAAATCAGTACCAGACTCCTAAAGCATATAATCTTTCATTGTTCTAAAGCAGCTTCTCTTCTACAAATAAAACCAAAATCCAAACACAGCTTCTCTTCTAGATCTGCAAATCGTCGAAATTTCAGCGTTAATTCTGTTCGACTCAGTTGTGGAAATCGATTATAAGGTTAGTGAAGGTTCAGATCTCGTTTTATTAATCACGATTCAATCTCAGCTCTCTGAATCGTAGCTCATTTGATGATCTTCAGGTCTTCATAAGCCCTAGATCTGCAAATCCACAGATTATCAGAGGATGTAATACTGGAATTTCGTTCTGTTTCATGTAAATCTGTAACCAGAAAAGGATTTTAGGTGAAATAGGTTCAGATCTTAGTACTGGAACAAGATCTGTTGTTTTTTTTTTTTTTCCCCAAAATTTTGAGTCTCTCTGTGATCTAGATCTGTAGATAAACGGATTAGGGCTTTCCTAAAAAATCTCTCATTGTAAAGAGCTCAAGGATTGAAATATCTGCTCCGGTACCATCACATCTTTAGCTCTGATTGTTGTCATTCTAAGCTTTTAGATCAGATCTGTAAATTGCCGCTCGTCTTTTACTCGTCCGACAATGTGGAGATTCAAGCAGTTCATGCCCAAAGAACAAACTGGCCTGGAAGGCCGCACAATCGATATCGGTAATCTAAAGGTTCATGTCCGGAATGCGATTGCCGAAGGAGGTTTCTCTTGTGTTTATCTTGCACGTGATGTGGGTTCTTCATCGAAGCAGTATGCTTTGAAGCACATGATATGTATCGATGAGGAATCATTGGATCTGGTGAAGAAGGAGGTTTCAGTGATGAAGTTGCTTAAAGGGCATCCCAATTTTGTTGGAGCTGAAGAAATATAGGGTGGAAAATATCAGCTACCTTTTTTTGATACTTATAGCCCTTTTTTGGACACATTCACCCCTTCTGTAAATAATCTAATCCAAGAAGTAGGAAGTCACAAAAGGAGAAAAGGGTGTGTATGAATAAATATAGGGTGGAAAATATCAGCTACCTTCTTTCTTCTATCCTATGTTAGGACGGTTGTTGAATTTTCACTTTCTTTCTTTCTTTCATTTGTTTTTGATGGTTGTTTTCTTTCTCATTGCAGTTTCATCACTGTTTTGATTGATACAGGTGACTAACTGCTTCTTTCTTTCTGCCCTTCATGTGATGTTTTCCTTTTGAAAAAGACATTGTTTTGGAGATTTAAATTCAATAATTGGTTTTTTTTTTTTTTTTTTTTCTGGTCTTTTTTGTATTTCAAATTGCTACTGTTGAGTGTTGATTTTCAGGCCTTCAGGTGAAGAAGAGACTGAATTAAGGATTTCGGGCCTCGATTATTTCCTTTAGTTTGTTTCGTGTGATTTTTTGAGGATGGGGGATCATTTCATGTTGTTGGTTGATCGGTTGCTCACTGAATCCACACTGGAAGCTGCAATCCAGAGCAGAAAACAGGGTCAAAATGGGCATGCTTCAGCATCAGAGGTAGAAACCGAGAACGAGCTCTCTTTGCAGAAGAGGGATTTTGGCGATGGGCTGCGGAAAATGGAGTGTCGAATCACTGAAGACAGAGAGGGAGAAGAACAGAGAAATGTACTTCCCGAAGAGGAAGCATGCTATTAAGGTCTGGGATTGCAAGATCACTGTTGTAGGTGAGCCTACCTTTTATTTTTTATTTTTATTTTTTTCCGGTTAGAGAAATTTAGTGTAGGATCCTTTGAAGCTTAAGATATTTTAGTCCAGTTAAATATTTCAGTTATTTGGGTTTCTCTTCATGGTTGTATCTTCCAATCATGAGCTGCGATATGATTTCAAAAAAGATATCAATGTGAGATTTCCAGTAAACATGACATTGGGATCTATGTGTGGACATTGTAGAGACTGAGCAGATCAAGCATATGACATGGGAAAAGGAAAGAATTTATGAAGACATGAAAAAGAAGAAGACTTATTAAGCATTGCGAAAAGCAGTTTTGACTATAAGAAGCAAGAGTTTTTAAGTTTCTTGGCAGGATTTCATCGTACGTAACTCAGGTACTGCAACTAATGTATCTTTGTTAATCACAGTCATTGCATTTTACTCATGCAAATTTTCAGCATGCCCTGATACTTCCTTAACCTGCAAGTTGCCTTTTAGTCAGTTTATTTATTTATTTTTTAAATCTATAAATTAAAAACAGTGCCGTGAACCACCATCTATCACTGATTTTTAGATTTATTAAATGGGCAGAACTAAGCACATGCCGCATGAGATGGAAAAGTCCCAAACTGAGTTGTGGGTGAGATTGGTGTCTTACAAACCCAATGTTAATTCGGGTGAGCTTCAAACACTATCCATTAGTTCTATTACAATTTGATCTTCATATGGAAATGGCTCTATCCACTTCTTTAGTTACTGGTAAGTTGAATTAGGGAATGTTTGTAATCTTTTGTGCATAGTAGAGGAAGAAGAATGGGTTGGACCTAATGGATGGTCCAAGTAAGTGACATGCTCATTAGGACAAATGTTATCGTGTATGGGAAGGTTTCTATACACTTTGCCCACTAAATCATTTCTCTTTAGGAAATTATGAAAGAGGAATCTGGCATGTAAAGACCAAGGTATTAAAAAGTAGTTATGTAATGGCCGCTACGTTGTTACATAACAACCCTTTCTTTTAGACGGTTGCTCTACTCTCTTTATTAAACTGTTTTGGTTTGTACTTGAAAAGTAAGCTGCTTTTATTCTTGTATGAATGATTTGTTTGGATGTACACAGTTGTACTATCTTGCTGTACGTTGTTAATCCAAAATCTTAAATCTTTCTATTTGTAGTACATTGCAGATAACAATCTTGAGAACAACCCATGGCATGGATTTGATGAGTGGTCACTCAAGATAAAAACCAATGCGCCTGAATGAAGTTCTGAAAATGTTGTTGGCTTTTCTTCTTCAATTATTCTTGAAAGTTATATTGGTTGTTTTCAAAAGATAAGCAACAAGGCCCTCAGTATTCAAATAAAATCTTAGTTGTTGCATGGTTTCTTTCACAAGTTCTGGTATATTGCCTCAAGAAGTTGATACTCCCACACCTGCATGAAGCCTTTTACATGCAGGCACACATGCCAATGTGCACACATGTACAAGATATGAGATTTCCATTAGGTATGTGACACAGTTTAGATATTCTAGCCAAAATAAAGCCATTTCACTCAGATGAGCAACAGTTAACAAAAGAAATGCTTGGCTAAAACAATTTTTTTTCTAGCCATCCATTTGCTTTGTACACTTTGGCCGACCTAAGTGGAACAACCGGGTTTTGATCTAAACAAGTGCAGCCCACCTGATGGATAGCTTGGATCTTGCACAAGTGTGCCATATTGGCATGTGTTCTTTTATGTGGATGGGCAGCAGTTCACTTGTGTGTGAGGTCAGCAAACCTGTTGTCTCAGTTCTTAGTCTCCTTTAGTAGTTAGTCTTATAAAATACCAAATTTCTTCTCATTTTGAGGATGAAGTGGAAAAGTTTATCAGTACAACCCTTGGTGAAAGGGAGAGAGATATAATACGCCTTTACTATGGCCTGGATAAAGAATCCCATACATGGGAAGACACTAGTAGACGGTTGAAAAGGCCAAGCTATATGTCCTAGGGGGGTGGGGGAGTGAATAGGACAACGCCAAATTTAAAATAATTACAGCAAAATTTAATCAAGAGATAGCTAAACAAAGTAAATTAATTCACAATGCTGAAATGAAAAGCAACTTTAATAAACAAGTATTGAGAGGTTGATACAAAAGTTGTTCTAAGGACAACCTTACACCAAAAATCAAAGTTTATGGTAGGACAACCTTATTTCTAAAAAGGTTTTTGTATCAAGAACTCAAACCAAAGAAGAATAAATATATTCAAACTATACTGAGGAATAAAAAACAATCTCAAATATTGATTGTTCTAAGGACAACCATGCACCATAAAAATGGCAGGGCAACCTTACTAGAACAAGTAGAGAAACTGAAGCTCAAACAAACAAAGGAATAGCTATAGATAAATTGTGGAAATATAAATCTAAACTATTACAACATTCCCCACTAAGCTTGAAATAAAATGATTACAACATTTACATCCACATATATTCCACAACTGAATAATTAAAGATAGGAAAATGAAGCATACATCCACATAACACAAAGAGTTATAGTGGTTCACCTGTGTGTACACCAACTGTTCAACAATAGCCACATAGAATGCTACTCCACTCCTAATATCCTCACACAGGGGATATTAGCGTTCACTATCAAATAGGTTTTCACAGGTTCACCCAAAACCTTCACAATTGTGTCTTTTTCAAAGGGCTTACACAATTCAAAAACCCTCACTTCTGAGTTTTCTGGCTCTCCTCAGATAACCAACAACTTTGAGATTTTTCTGGCTTAACATCAAATAAAACCAAAATACAGTAAATTACAAAATGTAAAATATCTGTTTTTCTTCTTTGATGTAGCAGCCTGGAAGAACCAAGTCGGAGTAGAGATTTGAATGTCAAAGTTCAATGTTCAATACTCGCTATATAATGGTTCTAAGTTCTAATAGATTTTAAATTAAAACACATGGGCTAGCTTTAATTGATTTTGATTCCAGAAAAAGGAAAACAACACTTCCTCTTTTCAGATCAGATTAGAATACAAGAAACAAAATCAATTTAAAAAGCTAAAGAAAGAAAATATTAAATATGCACACTTAGCTTAAATGAGCGCAGACGAATCTCTCAGAAGGTTGAATTAAATTAGTTTGATTTTCTTATTTTATTCCGAGATTAGTGCTCTATTTATAGGTGAGCAAATCACGTCTTCGACTGGTCTTAAGTCGTTACGACTGGTCATAGGACCAACTGATATTTGAAAATTCGAGCGCGATCGAATAAGGTAGTTTCACGACTGGTCGTAGGTAGTCTACGACTGGTCGAAGGTTGCTCAGGACTAGTCGAAGCAAGTTGAATTTCATCGCTAGACTTTGAGTTGTAGGTCTACGACTGGTTGAAGGATCAGTCGACACTGTACATACAACTAGTTGAAGAGACCCCAGGACTAGTTGAAGCTTAACAGAAAATTTCTGAATTTTGCAACAAACTTACGACTGGTCCAGGAAATTCTAAGACTGGTCGAAGCAGTGCTAGGACTAGTTGAATAAAGTCCAAGACTAGTCTTAGAATATACCAAACTCACATATATAAAAAATATGACTTATGTATCCAAAATAGCCTACTCTAAAGGTTAACTTAAGGTCAGTCATACCTCAAAAGTGAAGTAAGAACATTGAAACTTAAAGATGAGTGACCTTGAGCATAATGAAACTTGAGATCTTGATATAACTTGAACTTGAAAGCATCTTGAAATCTTGAGTCTTGAAAATCAAACATTCTCACATTCTCGAGTCTTGACTTGTGAACATTGCTTATTTATCGAAGCTGATCTTGTGAGACTTTTGTCTTGACTTGACATACCATTTGTAGAGCTTTGTTTTTCACATATGCAAGCTTCATAACAAGATACATACAGTCAATGTTATCAAATCGCATATGCGATCCCGTGCGATTGCATATGCGATCGCACAATCGCATATGCGGTCACATATTTTTATTATTTTTTTTTGCACTTTTTCAAAAAAATTCAAAAAAAATCAAAAAAATCAGAAAAAAATCAGAAAAATCATAATAAATTATTATATGTCATTTCGATATGAAATGCATTTAATTTAAGTAAAAAAAAAAAAACCAACCAATTACATACATATGAAGTTATGACTTATGAACAATGATAATTTGATAAATTTACAAATTATAATATAGTTAACTTGATAATTTCTTAAATCTTAACAAATAACAATTAAACATTTTACATTTAAATTTAACTAACGTTTTGTTGATAACTTGATATCAAGTTATCAATATTAAGTTATCAAGTATCAAGTATCAATATCAACAATCAACAACATCAACATCAAGTCATCAGCTGTTCAACACTTAGACTTATGAGTTATGACTTATGAGACAAGCATTAAACAAAATTAAGAAGTTATGTATGTATTTATTATTTCATTTATCTAATCAATAATCATTATTCATTAATCATATGCATTGATCTATTATCCATTGTGACACATCATCAACAGGTCTGCCACCACCACCACCACCATCATCATCAGTCGAGTCATCTCCTTCTTCCACATACACTTCTTCTTCCATTTCTTCATCATCTGTACGTACTAATACTTCATCAACATCTAATGTTGGATGATCTTCTTCAGCTTGATCATCATTATCACCTTCTCATTCTTCAGTCTCCTCAATCTCATCAACGGGTTGACGGCTACTACTCGCCCCTGGCTCCCTCCCGTCCTTCGCCTTCGAGTGGTACTACTACCTTCACCAGGTGTCGATCCATATGCGGCATCTTCAACTTGTGCCCATGTCAGGTCCTCTCCAGCAAATACCGGGTCCTCCGTCTCTACAAGCCACTCGTTATCTGCATCCAACTCATCTAAGCAGATATGGTCAAAGAAACCGGGCTTTTCTTTTCTACTTTGGAATCGTTCTCGCAATCTTTGGTTGTATTGAACGAAAACCAAGTCGTTGAGCTTTTTTTGCTCAAGGCGATTCCTTTTCTTGGAATGAATCTGTAAGAAAGAAAACGCATTCGACATTAGCTATTTAGGTAATGAATTTAGCTTAAAAAAAAAACAATTAGTAAACAGTAAACACTAAACAGTATAAATAATTTAAACTTACCGCCTCGAACGTGCTCCAATTGTGCTCGCAACCACTGACAGAACACGTGAGTCCAAGAATCTTCATAGTCATCTTCTTTAGAGTGGAATCCTTCTTGTTCGGGTCCACTCCATAGGCAGCCCATCAGTCAGCTGAGAAAAACAGTTTAAGTATAGGTTAGAGTCTTAGTCTCTTAGAGACACAGTTGACATTCCACATACACTAACATTCATTCATATAAGTACTTACTGGGTAATTTCATTATCCGATGTCTTATTACGATATCTCTTAAGAATATCCTTTCACTTTTTGTGTAAAAGTCTAGCAAACTTGAGATCTTGTCTTGTTCTCCTCTATCTAGAATCATTCTTTCCAAGACATCAATAAATCCAACCATATGCATAGTTAGTGCTTCTGCTGGATCAGTAGAAGCGAATAAACAGGCTGGGTTAAGGATGTAAGCAGCCGAATACAATGAGGATGACATTTGGCTGCCTCATCTTCTACCTATAATTTCTAAAATTGGCCTGTAATCATGGTTTCTATAGTTAAAATGGTCCATAATCTTATTTTTCGCTCTTTCCATCGCATCATATATGTAGCCCATTGCAGGCTTTTCATCCCCATCCACCAATCGTAACATAGTGACTAAGGGCTCGGATGATTTTAACGCCTTTACCACTTGTGTCCAAAAACTTTGAGAAAGAATTGTTTGTTGAACCTGTTTCCCATCAGCCTTCCTTGACTAAGGCCCACTTGTAAAATCGGCCAGCACTACAAAGCTTGTAAGTTCTGATTTTTTTGCATGTAGCCTTTGCAGTGTTAAAAAGGTTGTAGCGAAACGGGTGACTGCTGGACGTAGCAAGTTACTCACAATGTATTTTCTCATTCGACTGAGAAGAAGAGCATGTTTGTACATAAAAACCGTGATTCTTCTAGCCCTTGCAATCACATTTATAAATAATCTACCTATATCTTATAACATGAGATTAATACAATGGGCCGCACAAGGGGTCCAAAATAAACGTCGCCTCTTCTCCATAAGAAGACGACCGACCATTACATACGAGGCTGCGTTATCTGTAATTACTTATACAACGTAGTCCTCACCTATTTCTTCAACTATACTATCTAGTAAGTTAAACAAATATTCTCCTGTGTGTGAATGACCCGACGCATCCACTGACTTCAAGAACATCGTCCCAACTGGACAATTTTCCAAGAAGTTAATGAGAGATCGACCGGATCTATCGGTCCATCCATCGTCCATTAGTGTACAACCATATATTTTCCATGATTCCCTATATTCAGCTATGAAGGATTGTATATATTCAACTTCAGTTCTAAGGCATGTCTCCCTCATTTCATAATATGAAGGAGGTTTAAGCCTAGGTCCAAATTGACCTATAGTCTCAATCATTACTTTGAAGCTTTTCGATTTAACGACGTTGAAAGCAACGCCGGTTTGGTAAAATCACTTAACAATATATTGAATTCATTACTTTGAAGCTTTTCGATTTAACGACGTTGAAAGCAACGCCGGTTTGGTAAAATCACTTAACAATATATTGAATTGTGGTTTTCCTATATTTTTGTTTATACCGGTTCTCTAAAGTTGTTTAAGCCGACCCTTTCCCTCTACCCCTTTGGTCGACCACATCCTCGGGGTATGGTCTACACTATCTATCTAAGGGTCCATGCCCTCGGGCTCTTTTCAATGGTTGTACTTGTGGTCTAGACCGGCCTGTCGAAGAAAAGGGAGTGGGACTAGCTTGAGCTTCATCGACATCTACTATATTTATATTTTCATATGCATCTTGTTCCATATATTCCTCTTGACGTAAGGCACTATCGTATTTCTTTCTTGATTGTTTTTCCATATACTCCACGATCTCTCTTCGAATTTCTGGAGTAATCTTGTCACATGCTTTTGCATTTGACCTGGGTAAATGTGCAAGGTGTTGCTTGTGCCTTGCAATGCCACCGGAACTCACAAATCCACATAAATCACATACTATGTGAGTCTTTTCGGTAGCACTACGGTAGTGCTCATACTTCCAACTCGGGTCATTCGACTTGGGCCTCAAAGAGGAAGATTGGGAAGAAGACATTATGAATTTATGATGGTGGTGGATGGTGGTGTGTGTATTATATTAGCATTAAAAAGTAACTAGCTAGTAGCTAGCTATTAATTATTAACTAGAAACTATAAAGTAAACTACAAGTCTACAAATAAAAAGGAAACTAGAACTTGGAGTTGGGAGTTAGGACTTAGGGTTAGGGAGAGAGAGAGAGAGAGAGAGAGAGAGAGAGAGAGAGAGAGAGAGAGAGAGAGAGAGTTACACACTTACACACACACACACTTACACTTGTAGAAACTAGAAAGGGAGAAGAAGAAGAAGGAGAGAGAGAGAGAGAGAGAGAGAGAGAGAGAGATTTACACAAATAAAATTAAAATAACAACTTTCAACTTCCAAAATTTCAAATTCTTGTCTAAGTTGTCTACTTGTCTTCTCTTGAATCTCTTCACCTTTGCCTCTTCACTTGAGTATTGTATTTGTTCTTGATTCTTGAATTCTTGTTGTGTCTTGTCACTTGTAACTTGTAAGTTGCAAGTTGTAACTTACTAACTTGTAACTTCAAACTTCGAAGTTCAAAGTCAAACTTTTAAGTTGCTATTTGCTAACAACTAACAAAGTAAAACGAATCAATTAACATTTAACAAACAAAATAATGAAAAAAAAAGAAGATAGAAATCAAAGAAGTTGTTACAAAATTAGAAATTAGAATTAGAATTTAGAAACTTAGAAATTAGAATAGAAGTTAGAAGTTAGAACTTAGAAGAAGTGAAGAACTTGTGGAATGTGGATGAAGATTGGAGACTAGAGTGAGGAGTCTCTTGATTCTTGAACAATGAATATGGATTGGTGAATTCTTGATTCTTGATTCTTGATTCTTGTAAGTTGTAAGTTGTAACCCTTCCTTGATTCTTGAATGTTAATTGTTGAAAGAAAAGAAAAGAAATATGGAAACTTGGAAATGGAATTGGATGGAGAAGAGTGGATGTATGTAACTTGTAAGTTGTAAGACTCTTAGAAATTAGAATGTATGTAAGATTGTAAGAATAAGAGATAGAGAATACAGAGAGGAATGCTTAGAATGCATTTTTATAGAGAAAAAAATCAAGATTTTTTTTTTTTTTTTTAAGGTCAAAAAACGGTCAGATTTCTGACCATTGACAGATATGCGATCGCATATGCAGTATGCGATTGCATACATCGCATATGCGATCGCATATCTGCAGGGTCGTATATGCCACTGCCGCATATGCGATCCCTGCACAAATATGCGCATATGCGATCGCATATTCGCATATGCGATCGCACATGACAACACTGCATATAGTGTCTTTTGGCACCTCAAATTTGACAATATAGTGAAGCTATCAACTATAGCACTTACAACAGTAAGTAGCTGAAGTTTTTGTCTCATTTTCTTTTTTCATTTTTTAATGAAAAATGACAGAGTGATGCTTGTCAAGCCACGGGTTGCCACAACCTCCTATGCTATTATGTGCAAAATGGTAATAATGGGATTGGCACTTTCACTTGGGTTGAATTGTTTAGTTATTAATGGGTTGGTGGAATTTTGGTGTTGGGTGTTTTGAGCATATGGGCTTGGATTTTGCTATTAAGTTTTTTACTCGTTTGGATGCTTAGTTCAATTGCATATCAATTTATTAGGATTGTTGTGTAATTTGGAGTTAAGTCTTCTAAAGTGAGGGGAAGTTGGGCTAGCCTCAAATTCATTTAGGACTAGTTTGCTTGGATGGGCCTGATGAAAATGGATAGGATAGGCCATCCATTTTGTTTCTAGCTTTGATGAAAGGCAGCAGATTAGAAATAGGTGTGTTTTTAATGTTTACTTGCTTTCAAACAGAACATTTTGATAGACCAAACACCTGATTCTTTTAATGATGAGTTCAATCACAACTGCTTTCAATCTAATGTTTATGTAACCTCATCATGGATGTAGAGCTGAAGGCGAGTGGTGACCTCACGAAGGATGTAGAGCTAAAGGGCATGTTCTTAGCCATTGGTTAGACTGAGAGGCTACAGAGGCTATTGGTATCTATTGGTTGAAATTTAAGTTTGTTTAGGTAAGCATGATTTTCGAGCATGGATTTTCTCAGGCTTGAGTCTATTTCTATGATAAGGGTACTCGTCTATACATAAATGTGGCAATGCTTATTAGTTGGAATGGGTTTTATATGTGGCTATGGGCATTGCTTAATATAGTTGATGTGGGCATTTCATTAGCATGGTTAAAAAGTGAGCTTTAGACAGGGACTACGTTGGATATGTGTATTTGGCATGGTCACTTTTATATGGTATGTGTTTTTTTTTTTTTTTTCTTAATCTTTTCACATGTATTTACTGTATGGTTTATATATGTGTATTTGGATGGTATCCTCATTGTTGCATGTTTGATGTTTGCTCTGGTAGTTGGAATGCTGATGGTTAAAGAATCAGCAGAGGCTTCTATTGTGGTTCTCAGATGTTGAAAAGCATCAAAGCATGCCTGCCCTATTATCATCGACTGGTCTCATCTTCTGTTTTATAGCTGTGATTTGCTGAGGAGATGTTGCAGCTACTTTCAGTCCCAACTGATGTACGGTTTTGCCTGTTGGCTATATCATGCTATGTGGCTGCATGGAAAGTTGTATTGCTATAAACATTTGTAGCATGGAAAATGGACATTCATGTGCATTTGTAGCCTAAAAACGTTAAATTGACTGTTAATTGTTTTATTGGTATTGTGCTGATCATTTTGTCATGATGAATATTAAATGGGTGAAACATGCATGCACATGTTTAAATCATTGATTGATTATGATATTATTCAAAAGAAAAAAAAATTAAATTTAGCCTCAGAACTGAGGTTAAAAACTGGATTTAGCCTCGGTCGATGCCAATAGAGGCTAAATCCATCTTTAGCTTCAGTTTTGCCTCAATTACCCAAATTGAGGCTGCAATCCCCATAGCTAAAGGCTTTAAATAACCGAGGTTAAAAATATATTTAGCTTCGGTTGGAGGCAACTGAGGCTAAAAACATGATTTAACCTCATTTCAAGGCGACCGAAGTTAAAAGGCTTCTTTTAGCTTCAATCGAAGAACGGAGCTATAAAAGCCTTTTTAGCCTCTATTGCTAAAACCGAGGTTATAGCTTTTAGCCATAGGGGTTAAAACATCGATTTGGCTAATTGAGGCAAAATCGAGGCCAAAGGCTTTAATCTAGGTTTTCAACATTTTTTGCCACGGTTTTGAACCATGCTAGATGGTTTATAGACCTGTGAGGAAATATTGAGAATGGTTTGAAGACCGAAATAGTCCGTTTATCTAAGGGGGAGGCTCTGCCTTGGAGCACGTGGTATGTGGGTTTTTTTTTTTTTGTTTTTTTCAAGTGCAACTTCGTAGCAATTTACCTCGTGAAACTTGGAATGGTGTGTTGGCAACTACACCTTTCGGGCCATGGAGGAGTTCCTCAGAGAGGTCAAAGAGAGGATGGTTGTGGATTGAGCACGTATTGGCAACATTCGCATGTTGTAATCAATCCGGATACTGTCTGAATGTTGTAATCAGGACTGAACCTGTGAGAAGTTATGGATAAGTAAAATTTTATGTACCACTGTATTCAAGAATATTTCAACCCATATATAATTTATTTGGCCGACAAACTACCAGAATGTATTTTTTTCCGTAAGGTGGGAGCAGACCACCTGAATTTCATAAACACAGAAAGCAAAGTGTATATATATCTAGGGCAGGGTACGAGGTTTAACCTCCACGGCATGATATACGACAGCCTTTGTAAAGAGGAGAAAAAAGAAAAAGAAAAACACTGCACGCTCAATACATATACAAACACGAGTATATGAGACTGGTTGCACTAACAAATACCTACTTGCCCCAACGTAATTCGACTGATCTTGAAGATTGGACCCATCTCGAAGATAACAAACTGTTTAGGCCAATGTTGGAGATCAATTGGCTGACTAAAAAGATCAGTCTTGAAGATCAGTGGTCTTGAAGATAAACGGTCTGTTTAGACCAATCTTGAAGATCAGTGGTCAGATTGGACAGATTTCAAAGAAAAATGGTTTGATTGGACTGGTCTCAAAGGTCAAATATTTGATTGAACAAATCTCAAAGAAAAAGAAATGTTAGGACTGATCTCCAAGATAAATGATCCGATTAGTTAGATATCAACGACGAATGGTCTAATTAGACCGATCATGAAGATCAACAGTCTGCTTGGGCCGATCTTGAAGATCAATGGTCGGAATGGACAAATTTGAAAGATGAACAGTCTGATCAAACTAATATCAAACATCAATGGTCAAATTGTTCAAATCTAAAGGATGAACAGCTTGATTGAACCAATCTATTTTGACAGATATCAAATATCAATTGTCAGATCGTACAAACCTCAAAAAGTCAGTCTGATTGGAGCGATCTCCATGGTCTAGGAATTGATTGGAAAGATCTTCTTGATGAAGCAATATTGGACTAATCTTAATGAGTGGTCTAATTAGATTGACCTATGGTCAAACCGTTTTAATGGACCGATCTCATAGATCAAGAGACTGTTTGGGCTGATGTCATGCTAAGTTCACTACTGATTGTAATTTACAGTTTTAAAACCATCTATCATGTTCATATCTCCAAAAGATTTATCCACATGCTAAGTGGGATGAATGAATTAAATGCAATTGAGTGATGATGATAAGATCAAGCCTATCAGACTGTTCTTCTTTAAGATTTCTCTAATTAGAACAGATAGGTCCAATCAGACCATTGATCTTCAAGATTGATCCAGTTGGACTATTGACCATTGTATTTGTCCAATCAGATCTTGATCTTCCAGATGTGTCCAATCTGACCATTGATCTTCTAGATCAATCTGAATAGTTTATCTTGAGAATGGTTCAATTAAATAGTTCGTCTTCAATATATGTCCAATCATACCAATCATCCTCAAGGTTTCTCCAATCAGGCTGTTGGTCATCAAGACCAAGCCAATCAAACTTATCTTTAAGATATGTCCAATCGTACTAGTGATTTTTAAGATCTATCCAATCACACTATTGATCTTTGAGACAGATCGAATTAGATAATTTGTTTTTGAGATTTGTCCAATTTCACCGATGATCTTCGAGACTGATCCAACTAGAATATTGTTCCTCTTTGACATTTGTCCTATCTGAATGTTGATCTTCGACATCGGTCTAACTAGACCATTGATCTTGGAGATCAGTCTAATCAGATTGTTCTTCTTTAGGATATGTCTAAGCTAGCCATTGATCTTCGAGCTGGTGTAATTAGACGGTTGATCTTCGCAATATTCAACATATCAGTGAAAATTGGCTTCTCTTAGCAGTAGGTTGATTTAGCTCAGATTTGTTGGAGGGGATGCTGGTTCCCTATTCTTATTAATGGCAAACCTTCGGGCTTCTTTCAAACAAGTAGCCATTGATCCGACCTCCCTGGTGTTGAGGGTCAAATATTACATATCAGACCCCGATTATTGCCTGATATTACATACATGATAATGTTTAATGCCTGATTTTACTCTTGTTTTTGTTACAGGAGGAAATTAGGAGCGTGTATAGCAAAATGATGTTAAAAGCATGGATTTGACGCTCCGAAATTACCAGAGTACGGGATGGACTCTAGAAAACTAATAATGAAGATTTTACACGCCTGGAATTGGAGGAAAGCAAGCCAAAGTGGCCTGGAACTGGTCCAGAATGCAAGATCACAGGATTCCCACCATCCGTCCGGCTCAAGACTTCATGCATGGCCTAAGGACCATAAATTAACCGTACATGACGAATCTCAGCCGTTAGATCCTTGTGAAAATGGCTTAACGGACAGATCAGCCCTCAGGATCATGATTCTGGGCCCACCTGCTGTTTGGATGGGCCTCATCTTCGGTCCCTACGGGTTAAATAATATGACAAAATGGATGGATGGAGCGAATTTTTCGAAAACATCAAAGTGGGACCCACCTTGCATGCGAAACTCACGCACTACACTGCCGAATGGAGTCGGACCGGCCACACCCGACCCGATTTCCGTTTTTAAAAACTCGACAGCGTTTACACGGCCGACGCCGGTTCTTAATTGTGGGACCCATCCATCATATATTCTGAAAATCCAGACCGTCCAATGCATCCAGATGAGGGGCATGACCACCACCAAGCTTTCTCTTCGTCCTCATATAAGCGACTACACGTTCCCAGCTGTTAGACGCAGGATTTGACGGAGTAGAATATCTTGTGGACCACACCAAAAATCAAGAGAATCACTCTCTTTCCGACCTAAGTTTTCCCACGTCCAAATTCAATGGTCGGATTGGATTTCACGGCCGGCTTTGATCACGAGCTCCACCATCATCGAACGCACTGTTTGGCAGGATGCGAAATGGGGACTCGCGTCCATTTTTTTTGGGCCACCACCACTCTTCAAAGGGGAGATCTGAAGTCCATTCTCCCCCGGAGAGGAAAACCGACCATGTCCCTAGTCGTGATCTGATTTTCACACCCATTTCGTAGAATTGAAGGATCCAACGGGATTGGACGGTAGGTTGAAAAAACGCCGTGGGCCACACCCGCATCTAATCCGAGAGATGACCGCCCGAACGGTTTTGTGAGTAGAATCTAATGGACAGATTGGATTTCACCCTCGACCTCGATCAGAGCCCCACAGAGAGTCCGGCGCGATCGGTTTGGACTCTGTTTACGCAGATCCGTGCACACCCCGCCATTCCGGCCGTTTCGGGCAATCGGGGGAGGATCGGATTTTCTATCTGAACCGTCCAAATGCTGTCCATGGTGGGACTGATTAAAGCCAAGACGACTGAACGTCTTGGATCAAGCTTTTGTTGCATAAAATTTCGTTCAAACGAAGGACTGTTGCTCCGCTGCGTAACTGGGAGACAGATCTCTAAACGGACTCTTTTCCAGCACGGACCCTACACCACGTTGTTACATATAAAAGGGAGAGAGAGGGTGGACGTGAGGAGTGAGAGACAGAGAAAGTGTTTCTTTTCTTTTCTTTTTCTTTTTACTTGTTTTGTTTCTTTTCCTTATTTTTAAGAGATCTAGCCCAATCATGTGTGGCTAAATCCTCTTAGCTAGGGCCATGAGGTGAAGCTTGTAGCGTGATGGGAGGCCTCCTTGCTTGTGCCTTTGTTTAGACTGAATTGATGTTGATTTGGGTTTTTATTAAGGGAATGTTTTCGTCTTTAATGGTCATCACAGACCGAAATTACAATGGGTCCGAGCAATGGCTTTGAGCATGTTCTTTTTCTTTTATGTTTATGACGTCGAAGCCCCGTTGTTCACCATTGTCTCCGGGCATGGTTGGATGTCTGTACCCTTCCTAACCTTCATACATTGATTGGTTGGTAATTAGTTTAATTGTTGTTTGCTTTGTCTCTGGGCATAGTTTGGTGATGGAATCCATTCTAATTCATATACCTTTCATCTTATCAAAATTACATTAAAGGCAGTTCAGTTAATTTTCCTAAATTGTAATACAGGCATAAGATCTCCCTGATCTCTACAAGTGGATCCTCTGAATCCCTAGTTTCCCTTTTCTGATTTTTCCTAAGTTTTAGATTATTATTTCACCATTATTCCTCAAATCATAATTAGTTTAGATTTCATCTTAGCCTAGTTTTAGATCTGGTTATTTTCAGATAACGTACAAGTTACAGTCCCTTGGGATTCGACCTCGGTCTTACCGAGTTTATTACTACATCACAACCCTATACTTGGGGAGTGAACACCTAGCGATTTTCATATTAGCAGCCTCAGCCAAAGAATTCGAAAATATTCTGTGAATGACACTAATCTTTATTCTCTCTCTCTCTCTCTCTCTCTCTCTCTCTCTGTTTTTTTTCTTTTAATTTTTTTTTTTTAAATTTATAAATGGCAGGATTTCTTCGATCCACGTAATGCTAAATCTCTCATGAGAAGGCGTCGGATCAGAAAATTAATGAAGGGAAAATTTGTTTTATCCTTCCTAAGAGCCTGTTGTCTGCTAGAGGGGCCAAAATTAGTCAGCTAACCAGCTTTAAGCAAGCTCAGCTTCCAGTCACTTATTTAGAAATGTCGCTTGTCATGGGAAGAATCCGAAAAAATCTTTTACTTCCATTGTGCAGAAGATCACTTGTAAGGTGGCAGGTTAGAAATAGAAGCTTCTTAATTCGGTGGGTAAGACAACTCTAATTAAATACGTCCTCTTGTGCTTTCACATTTTGGCAACTTTTGACATTCCTAAATCCGTTTGTTGTAAAATGGAAAAGGAGTTTGCTGATTAATTTCTTCTAGGGTTCCTCCGATGAAGGTAAGAATACACATTGGATATCTTGGCCTAGGATTTGCGCTCTGATCTCGGAAGGTGGCCTTGGAATCCCTAAAATTGTGGATGCCATGCAATCCTTCCAAGTGAAGATGTGTTGGAATCTAATATCTTGTAATTCACTTTGGGCGAGGCTTTTTTCAGCTAAATATTTCAACAGCTTCCTTCAGTCGAACGACAAGGTTTCAGCTAACAGCTGATCAAACCTCTGAAAAGATATAAGCAGGAAGATCCTTTTTACTATACAGAATTCTAGGTGGCTGGTAGGTACTGGCCAGATTAGTTTCTGTTGGCAGAATTGGTGAGGGGGAGGTGTGCTAGCTGCAGCAGCGAAAAGTCCGGTCCTGGCCCATCTTTTAGGGGCACTCGTCAAAGATTTCTAGATCCAGCTAGGGCATTGGGAGTTTTCAGCTGTGGCGGAGGTTCTTCCAGTAGATATTTTGCAAGCAATCAAAGAGAGCAACATTCGTGTGTCAAAAAGTGTGGATAGACTAGCTTGAACCGTGCCTTAAGTGCTAAAATTTCCTTTCGCTCGGCCTGGAATCTTATTCGAATGAGTAGACCAATTCTTGCGTGGACCAGATGAATTGGAATTGATTCATTACCCTAAAATTGTGATTCTTCTGTGGAAGGTTATACATAGAGTACTACCTGTTGATGTAGTTGTCCAAAGAGTTGGAGTTAAACTTTTATCGAAATGTAGCTGCTGTGGAGATGTTGTTCACTCCCCAAGTATAGGGTTGTGATGTAGTAATAACTCGGTAAGATCGAGGTCGAATCCCACGAGGACTGATCGTCACAATTCAAATCTGTGATCCTCCTTAACTAATTCAACAAATAATGGAGCAAATTACTAACACAAATTTTATGGAAAATAACTATTGAGGATAGGGAAGAAAATTCAATAAGAGAAAGAGCACTAGGACTTTCGAATCCACCCCTAATTATCCTAACCCTTGTTTTGTCTGTTAATTCACTTTAATATAGATTGATCTAACTTATCTAGAGAAAGCACAATCTGTGTCCTTAAGGGCATACTGATTGTCTAATTCCTTCAAGCAATGCCATGAATAACATATCCCATGTCCAAATCAGCATATGGAATATGGATTCAAGAAAGCACCTGTTTCTTCCTCTACAGAAACTGTTCATGATCAGATACAAGCACCTAGAATAAGCATCCGGACCACATCCATCCATAGACTCGATCAAGTTCATAGATGGAGAAGTATAGAATTTAAAGCAATCAAGCACACACTCTGGAAAGAAACAAACCAATCTAATTAAAATAAAATCAACATAGAAAAAGAGGTGTTCAAATTAGGGGTTTCATCTCTTTAGTGAGAGATTAGTTACCCATAAAATCCATTAAACATATGGATAAATAAAATTCAATAACAAACATCAAACCAATTTCTCTCTTTCTTCTTTCTTCTTTTTCTTCTCTCCTTTGCTCTAGATCTGGAATTCTCCACTTTTTTCAATTTCTGAATGCCCTTCCTCATGTTTTGCAACTCTTTTTATAGCTGATGGAGTGGCTGGAGTGGTGAAATTCGGATTTGGGAAGTTGTCGCACGCAGCAAACAAAATTCCTTTTCGCAGCCAAGTTCAGGACCTCAAAACACCATACTTTCCTCGTTCAAATTCCAACAAACACCGTCCCTTAGGACTTTCTTGGGTCCTCTACATGATAGACGGTTCAGATCTGCCATATGATCAAAGATGGTGGCCCACAACCGCCTGGAAAACCGGATTTTCAAATTGTGCGAAACCTTTCGCACCCTTTCGCTGTCGTGATCGGTGGGCCCCATGGAAGTGTTTTCTGGGAAATCCACCCCGTCCATTGGATTCAGGACGAAATTTCAGTCAAGAATAGGTAGTTTTGAACATCCAATGATGCGGCCCAGAGAAAAAAACATAAAAAGATCAGATTTGGACGTTACAGGACAGCCCTTTTGTGGCCTCTGTACCACACACGTGTGCACGCATGGACGCAATATATTAACATGGTTTTGAAGTGCTCGAGCCCATCTTCAAGATGGACGGTTCGGATCATCCGTACAAGTGACAAGTGGGGCCCACTAGCGACCGTAAAACGGACCAGCGTCCGTCCGTCGTTACCGCAGAAACGGAAGTTTCCGTTGCTGGCGGGTGCTGGACTTTTTGGAAAGTGACTCGGTTCGGTGCGGCTCGAGCACACGTGCCTTTGTTGCACACTCACATGCATGCGGGGTCCACTGAAATGTTCTGGAGAAATCTGATCCGTCCATCCTGCTTCCCGCATTATTTAAACCATCAAGACCAATTTTTAGGCAGTTCCAGATATCAGGTGGGCCCAGAATCAATGGTTTATGGACTGATCTGTCAGTTGGAGCACTTTCCTAGTGATCCGAGGGTTGAAATTTGAAATGTACGGTTAATTTATGTCCCTAATCCCATGTATAAAGTTTCAAGCCAATTGGATGGAGGGAACCATGTGATCTTTCATTCTGGACCAGTTTCGGGCCTCTTTAAACGTGAACGGCTTGATTTCCTCGGGTCCCAGGCATGTAAATTCTTCAATATTGGTCCTCTGGAGTCCATCCCGTGCTCTGGTAATTCCGGAGAGTCAAATCCATGCTTTTAACATCATTTTTCAATACACGCTCCTAATTTCATCCTGTAATAAAAACACAATTAAAATATGGCATTAAGCATTATTATGTACGTAAAATCAGGTAATAGTCGGGGTCTAATATGCAATATTCGACCCTCATCACAACCCCCAACCAGCATTTTGCTAGTCCCGAGCAAAACATGCGAAAAATAATTTTAAATAAAAGACAATTCCTGTAAACTCAAATGATGATGTGTGAAGATAGTTGAGATGTGAAAATTCTAAAATTCATGAATGGTGAAAAAGATTTTTCTCCCGAAATCAAGCTTACAAAGAACTTCATAATCAAGTTTAAAATATTAATCCATTAATTAGAACAATTTTAAACATTGAGTTCCATGAGCGAATAGTGTAATCTCGAACTTACAACCATTAAGAGATTCAATTGTCAATTTCATGATATCATTGGTAATTAACAACGGAGCTCATGTCACCCAAAACTGGAACCACACTTGCCTTACAGATTAACCTTTCATTCTACCATTTTTTTTATTTTCTTTATGAATAGTATGCCAAGGAGGAGAATCAAATCTGCACCTATAGGAGCAAACCTATGGTGAAAACTTGTCGCCTAAATCTTTTCTCATGTCAACTATGGGGAATCAAATCTTCATCTATAGGGAGCAAACCTATGATGACGATTATGCGTCTTATTCTTTCAATTCTTCTTTATAAACTGATGCTAAAAATTTTGTTTTTCAGGCTGGTTCCTTTCATGCTTAGTGATTACCAAGTTACCATTTAATATCGAACTGAAAACTTAATGTGTAAACGAGATCTGATATGTGAAATCATGGCTCAATCAATGTTTACAACTTCTAATCATGGATTAACCATTCAAACTTCAGTGTGAAATTTGCCAAACATCTGAATCCAAGAGTCATAATTTCTCACATTCTTTATCTTGTAATTTCAAAATTACAACTATCCTTCAAAATCACTTTAAAGTCAACAGAAAGTCCAGAAAAATTTTAAAAATTTTCACAATTTTTGCTCAAGACCAAGAAAATACTGATTTAGGTAACCTAATTTCCCACCCCCAACCTAAAATCTACATTGTCCTCAATGTAAAAAAAAAAAAATAAACATGCAATGCATATGAGACAACGAAAAGAAAAGAGGAGTGAGAAAAAGATAGTACCTGGATGGAGAATCAAGAGGCGTTCTTAAGAATATCAGCGTAAAAGCGAGTCAGAACAAGAGAGAAATCAGTAAAATAAAAGATCCTACCTATACCACTTTGGGTGCTCTCGATTGCATTTAGATATGCAACAAGCCTTTAAACCCTAGGTTACCCCTAGTGGACGAGTTGTAGTCTCGTGAGGGTTTACATGAGAATGTTACCCACAAACATTGAACTAACTGACAAGGAAAAAGAAATCAAATGAAATGCTGGGTTGCCTCCCAGGAGCGCTAAGTTTAACGTCTTCAGCCAGACAGAAATGGACCATAAATGACTAATCATTATAACCAGGGTCCGCCAAAGAAATTACCTCATCCTTAATTAACCGATCCCAGACAAGTGATGTGAGTTCCCATGAGCTGTGCTATCTGAAAGGAGGTAACTGACACTGTCGTCAAATAATTTCAGGACTTCTGCTCGAACGACTTCTTCCATGTTAGGATCACGCGTCCTTTGTATTTCACGTGACATTTCCACAGCATGATCCTTACATACAGTAGGGCACACTCCTTGTATTTCTGCTATCTTCCGTTCAATTGCTGCCTTGTATGTTCGAAGAACATTAAGCAACCTGTTCTTTTTTACCTTCTCAGAGTTAGAAATTGTGCTGTCAGGAAGAGTCTCAGAGGGATGAAGAGGTTCCACTTTTGCTCTCCATTTTTCAGTCTCCAATATAGGAGTAGAGTCGAGCAATGCATTGACTTCATGGATGGGACTATCAATGTCAAAATCCATGCCCGATTGTGCTAAGCAGGTCTCAAGAGGATCTTCAAAAGATGTACGGAAGGAGTCCTGCACAAGGCTCTCGATCATGTCCACTTCAAAAATATCGTCCAAATCCGCGGGTTGTTGTCCTGCATTAAAAACATTGAGTTTAATATTCATGTTACCAAAGGACAACTTCATAACTCCATTTCGGCAATTTATAATAGCATTAGATGTGGCCAAAAATGGACGACCCAAGATGATTTGGGATCTGACTATGAGGATTCTGGATAGGTGAGTATCTATAACTATGAAATCCTTTGGAAAATAGAATTTATCAACCTGGATTAGCACATCTTCAATAATACCCAGGGAACCTTGACAGATCTATCGGCCCGGTTGTAATGTTACCTTAGTCGGTTTCAACTCACCAAGTCCTTCGCTCATAAACCGAATAAGGTAACAAATTAACACTCGCCCTAAATCAAGCAATGCTTTCCGATCTTATGATCTCCATGCCGCAAGAAATGGTGGGAGCTCCTGGATCCCTAAATTTAGGAGGAGTGTTATGTTGAATCATGGAGCCGATCTGATTCTCTCGCCAGAAGACTTTCTTATGAACATTCTGCTTACGCTTTTGAGTACATAAATCTTTAAGAAACTTAGCGTAAGGAGGGACTTGCTTGATGGCATCAAGTAACGGAATGTTGACTTGCACTTTTTTAAACACGTCCAGGATTTCATCAAAATTGTTTCTTTTCTTCATTGGTGCCAGACGTTGAGGAAAAGGTGCTTTGGGCACGTAAGGTGGCACGTCAGCGGCTCTTGGAGAGTCAGAGAGTTTTTGGACTTTGGATGCATTGGTGTATCTCTCTGCTTCATCTTGATCTTCCGCTTTAAAATTTGATTCATCCCTAGGCATCTCTATTCTGTTGTCAATCTGTTTGCCTGACCTAAGGGTAGTGATCGATTTGGCTTGCTCATGATATTGTCCTTGGTTAGAATTAGAGTCAATCTCATACTGTCCCTTTGGATTAGCCACAGGTTGACTAGGGAACTTGCCTTTCTCTCTCTCACTCAATGTGGCAGCTAGTTGACCCATTTGTACTTCCAGCTTGGCAATGGATTGCGCATTTGCATGTAAGCTTTCTTTGGTTGGCTAGTAAAGTTTGTTGGGTGTCTTTTTGGAATTGGAGAGAACTCGCATAAAAAGATGGAGTGTATCCTCAAGAGATGGTTTCCGTGATTGTGAAGGGACTTGTTGATATTCAAGGAAACTGTTTGGAGTTGTTGATTGCCAGCTTGAGGGTAAGGTTGCATGGGAGGATTTCCAGATGGTCCTCCTTGTTGTGGCCCTTTTGCCCAAGAAAAATTTGGATGCCTAGCCCAACCTGGGTTGTAAGTGTTTGAGTAAGGATCATTCCCTGTGTTTCTGAAAGGTGTTTAAAGCATGAACTTGTTCAGAGATGAATTCTGGAAATCTTTGTACGGATGGGCAAGATTGCGTAGGATGGGTAGAACTAGAACATATAGCACAAGCCTCGGCTTGAGTTGTTTGTGGAGGTCCATTATGTAACATCGAGCATCAACCTTCTTTGTCAGGCCATCAATCTTGGCATGGAGATCTGGTGTGACTCCTATCTCATATATGCCACCTCTCTTTGTGGTTGGGAATTTCTTTCACCTCTATCTCGAATAGTCCCATTCTTTGGGAGTTTTCACACAAGGTTTCAAAGAATTTCCATGCTTCGATATCACTTTTGGTCATGAAGGACCCTCCACGGTGGCATCAACCATGCGACGGTTCTGGGGTGTCGACCATGGTCATAAAAGTATTGCACTTGTTGCCACTTCTCAAAACCGTGGTGTGGACATTTAAGAAGTAAGTCCTTCCATCTTTCCCAACATTCATGAAAGTGCTCTCCTCTTTTGTGTGAAATTAGTGATTTCTCTACTGAGAGCATTAGTTTTGTGAACAGGAAGAACTTGTTTAAGAACTTTCTAGACAATTGGTCCCATGTAGTGATAGATCCAACTTCTAGAGAATTCAACCATGCTTTCGCCTTATCCTTCAAAGAAAAAGGAAACAGGCGTAGGCGGATGGAATCGTCTGAGAAGTTTTGGAATTTAAAGGTGGAGCAAATGTCTAAGAATTCTTTCACATGATGATATGGGTCCTCCTTGTCCAACCCATAAAAGGAAGGCAACAACTGTATGACCCCAGTCTTGAGTTCAAAGTGTGCTGCCGTGGTGGTGGGCAACACCATGCATGAAGGCGCATTTAATTGGACAGGAGCTGAATAATCTCTAAGAGTTTTAATTCCATTCTCTTCTGCCATTTCAACTGGGATGTCTTTCAATCTTCTATGGAATGTTCTTTCTATTTCAGGATCAAAAGGTGCTAGTTCTTTATCTAGAGATCTACGTCCTAGCATAAACTAAGTAACAACCTAAGAGAAAGAAAACTAGAACTAGAAATTATGCTATTAAAAAAAAAAAAAAAAAAAAAAAGTTAAAACTATGTGAATAAGAATGGGAAGAAAGAAAGGAAAAGGAGATGATTGATGTGAGAAGATTTAAGAAGCTCCTCCTTCACTTAGTAGCTTCCTTCCTCAATTCTCGTAAATAAAAACAAAACAAATCAAGTTTCCTAAAATAATGTTAGAAAAATCCTAAGCAACGGTTAATTTCTAAAAAGAAAGTTTCTAAAACTAGAAAATAGAAAGTTACCAAATCCAAAGTTAGAAAGTAGAAAATTCCTAAAAATTGAAAACCTAAATCTCAAAATAGAAAGTAGAGAGGACTGGAGAATTTAGAAAGATGTTACCAATTGGAGATCTATGTTAAAATCCTGCAAAAGAAAACAAAACAAGTTAGTTTCTAAAACAGAAAATCTAAAATTAGAAATTTTCTAAAGAACAAAAAGTCAATTTCTAAAAAGGAAGGAAATCCTAGAATTGGAAAGTTACTAAAAATAAAAAGCTAAAAATTTCTAAAACTAGAAAATAGAAAGTTACTTAAAAGAAGAATCTAAATCTAAAATTAGAAACTAAAAATTTCTAAAAAAAATAAAATCCTACTTCTAAAAATAGAAATTAGAAAAAGTAAGAAACTTATAAGGGATTACCAAATTAGAAGTTTATTTTAGGACCCTACAAAAGAGGAAATAGGTTAGTTTCTAAAATAAAGAAAATAACTCTAAGTTAGTAAAATCCTAAGCTATGAATTATGATAAGAGAGAATCCTAAATTCAATTTGATCGAAACAACACTCAATGGCATTAAAACTTGTTCACTCCCCAAGTATAGGGTTGTGATGTAGTAATAACTCGGTAAGATCGAGGTCGAATCCCACGAGGACTGATCGTCACAATTCAAATCTGTGATCCTCCTTAACTAATTCAACAAATAATGGAGCAAATTACTAACACAAATTTTATGGAAAATAACTATTGAGGATAGGAAGAAAATTCAATAAGAGAAAGAGCACTAGGACTTTCGAATCCACCCCTAATTATCCTAACCCTTGTTTTGTCTGTTAATTCACTTTAATATAGATTGATCTAACTTATCTAGAGAAAGCACAATCTGTGTCCTTAATCGGGCATACAGATTGTCTAATTCCTTCAAGCAATGCCATGAATAACATATCCCATGTCCAAATCGGGCATATGGAATATGCGATTCGAAGAAAGCACCTGTTTCTTCCTCTACAGAACCTGTTCATGATCGGATACAAGCACCTAGAATAAGCATCCAGACCACATCCATCCATAGACTCGATCAAGTTCATAGATGGAGAAGTATAGAATTTAAAGCAATCAAGCACACTCGGAAAGAAACAAACCAATCTAATTAAAATAAAATCAACATAGAAAAAGAGGTGTTCAAATTAGGGTTTCATCTCACCCTATTTGAGAGATTAGTTACCATAAAATCCATTAAACATATGGATAAATAAAATTCAATAACAAACATCAAACCAATTTCTCTCTTTCTTCTTTCTTCTTTTTCTTCTCTCCTTTGCTCTAGATCCGTGAATTCTCCACTTTTTCAATTTCGAATGCCCTTCCTCATGTTTTGCAACTCTTTTTATAGTGATGGAGTGCTGGAGTGGTGAAATTCGGATTTGGGGGCGCATGCCGTTTAAAGAAAATTCCTTTTCGGCCAAGTTCAGACCTCAAAACACCATACTTTCCTCGTTCAAATTCCAACAAACACCGTCCCTTAGGACTTTCTTGGGTCCTCTACATGATAGACGGTTCGGATCGCCATATGATCAAAGATGGTGGCCCACAACCGCACTGGAAAACCGGATTTTCAAATTGTGCGAAACCTTTCGCAGTTTTGTGTCGTGATCGGTGGGCCCCATGGAAGTGTCGGGAAATCCACCCCGTCCATTGGATTCAGGACGAAATTTCGATCAAGAATAGGTAGTTTTGAACATCCAATGATGCGGCCCAGAAAAAAAACATAAAAAGATCAGATTTGGACGTTACAGGACAGCCCTTTTGTGGCCTCTGTACCGCACACGTGTGCACGCATGGACGCAATATATTAACATGGTTTTGAAGTGCTCGAGCCCATCTTCAAGATGGACGGTTCGGATCATCCGTACAAGTGACAAGTGGGGCCCACTAGCGACCGTAAAACGGACCAGCGTCCGTCCGTCGTTACCGCAGAAACGGAAGTTTCCGTTGCTGGCGAGTGCTGGACTTTTTGGAAAGTGACTCGGTTCGGTGCGGCTCGAGCACACGTGCCTTTGTTGCACACTCACATGCATGCGGGGTCCACTGAAATGTTTGGAGAAATGATCCGTCCATCCCGGTTACCGCATTATTTAAACCATCAAGACCAATTTTTAGGAGTTCCAGATATCGGTGGGCCCAGAATCAATGGTTTATGGACTGATCTGTCAGTTGAAGCACTTTCCTAGTGATCCGAGGGTTGAAATTTGAAATGTACGGTTAATTTATGTCCCTAATCCCATGTATAGTTTCAAGCCAATGGATAGAGAACCATGTGATCTTTCATTGGACCGATGCCTCTTTAAACGTGACGGATTGATTCATCGGGTCCAGTGCATGTAAATTCTTCAATATTGGTCCTCTGAGTCCATCTGCCTCGGTAATTCCGGAGAGTCAAATCCATGCTTTTAACATCATTTTTCAATACACGCTCCTAATTTCATCCTGTAATAAAAACACAATTAAAATATGGCATTAAGCATTATTATGTACGTAAAATCAGGTAATAGTCGGGGTCTAATATGCAATATTCGACCCTCATCAGATGTCATCTGTTAAACCTCAAACTCTGAGAACTAGGATCACCTCGCTCATGGAAATCATCAGCTGGTTGTATCGGAGGTCCTCAACCGATCCAATGTTGGTGAATCTCTTTCCATCCTCTCAATTCTTGGGAGTATTTCACAGTAGGAAAATTCTGAATCTCACCCATAACAATTTTAAGCTCAGGGGAATGCAAAGGTCTTTATGCGCAGGCTCCTGCTGAGTGTTATTGATGTCTCAAATCTTTCAATAACAGGGTCTATTAATGCCATTAATAGACCGCTCGAAGCCATCGAGAGCTATTCGATACCGTCAATAGTTGGCCGATGTCATCAAGAAAATCTAGAAATCCCATATTGGTTGCTAAACACTTTGTAGTGTCCTGCTCGATGCCATTGAATGGGTTCGATGCCAACGACGGGCCATTGATGCCATCGAAGTCCCATGGAGGTGCCATCAGAAACATTCAGAAATCCATGTTTAGTCACTAGAACGATTTGGTGTTTTGTTTGATGACATTAAAGGCATTCGATGACATTGATAATTTGTCAATGTCATCGAAGTGCCGTCGAACATATGCGCAAAATTACGTAAAGTTGCTTAATTGAGAGATTTGTTTCCTATTTTTATTGTGATTTTCATTGAGGCTATATTATGGGTGTAATTGGGAATATGGTGTACCTCAGAGCTTTCTAATTCATTCCAAAGTGTTTCAAGGGCTTGTAAGGGTGATTTGAGTGTTGTCCAAATCAAGTAATCTTTATCTCTTATAATTTTTTGCTTTCGCTTTATACCATGATTTTTTCTCGTAAGAGTTTTTTCATGTTAAATTTGGTTTGTTTGCATTTGAACTTGGTTGTGCGATTGGAGTACATTGTTTGATTCATCTCTTTGTGCTTCCGCGGTTCCCCAGTAAGTGGTTTCAGAGCTAATGTTGGAAAGCATATTGAATATGAAAGAATAGTATCAATGGCTTCTAATCCAAATATCAACGTTGAAAAATATTTATGAAAAAATAACTTTGAACTATGGAAGGTCAAGATGGATGGTGTCCTAGTTCAGTAAGGATTAGATGATTCAATTTTTGAGAAGCGACCAAAATTTATGATTGAAAATGAATGGAACAAAATGGATAAGAAAGCGAGAACTTCTATCTAATTGTGTCTAACAGATTAGGTCCTCTACAATGTCATGAGATAGAGAACTACAACAAGTACATGAGCGAGATTAAAGGACATCTATGCGAAGAAATCTCTTGAAAATCATTTGTACTTGAAGTTTCAGTTGTTCAATTTGAAGATGGCAGATGGGGCTGATGTTGAGGAACACATTAGTAACTTTAACAAGTTAATTTTGTAAATTGCTGGAAGTGTAGGAAACGATGAAATATGATGATCAGGTATGCATCCTGTTGAATTTTCTCCCAGCATTGTATGAGTCATTCAAGGACTCGTTGTGCACTGGTAGATTGACCATTATTGTCGATATCATTATCTCAACCCTTCATGAAAAGGCAATAAGAAAGATAAGTGACGTGGGTGCATTTACCGATGCAGTGGTTACAAGGGGATAAAATTTTGATCAAGATAATGGATCTTCTTAATCAATATCAAAATCCAATGGCAACGGCAAAGGGAAGTTGAAGTGCTAGAATTATGGGATGTTTGAGCACATGAAAAAGTAATGTCAAGATCCTAAGGTAAGAAAAGAGAACTGAGAGGCTTCTTCCAAGGAGGTAAACACTGCAGAATCTGATGAATCATTGAGTAGATATGATGTGTTGTCAGTGTCTATTTTTGGACACTTATACGATGATCGTAAGGATGACTAGATTTTGAATATTAGGGCATCATATCACATGATTCCTCATCGGAGTTGGTTCACCAGGAACAAAGAATGCAATGGTGGTCACGTATTTATGGGTAATGATAATGCCTGTAATGTTATGGGTATTGGATTGGTGTGCATCAAGATGTTTGATGGCATGAAGCGTACCTGACCGAGGTGAGAGACATTCTTGAGATGAGAAAGAAATTGAAATCTCTTGGAGTACTCGAAGCACTAGGATGCAAATTCACTGGGTTTGATTATGTCCTTAAAGTTTCAAAGGGAACACTTATTATTATGAAAGCATAGTGGAACAGGAACCTTTATAGGTTGATCGATAGTACATTATCAAGGGGAGCTGCATCGTTTGTAACAGATTTTAAGTTTTTACGTATGTGGCATGTACGCTTAGGCAACATGAGCGAGCGGGGTATGAAGGTACTTTCTGACCATTGTTTTATTCTAGTTTCTATAAGGTTTGATTTAAATATAGACGAGTATTGTATATATGGTAAACAATTAAGATTGTCTTTTAAATATGAAAAATATATATGTAAGGGTGTTCTTGATTATGTGCATCTGGATGTATGGGGTTGTCACTCGTATTTTCTGGTGAAGGGTCGTCATGGTTTGTCACCTTCATTAATGACTATTCCAGGAATGTTTTAGTATATTTCATGAAAAAAAAATGATGATTCAACCAACTTCAAGCACTTGAAGGTGATGGTGGAAAAATAGTTATGGCGAAAGACGAATATATTAAGGACAAATAATTATGGCGAATTCACTTATGGAGAATCCAATCGATACTATAAAGATAAAGGGATCGTGAGGTACAACATAGTGTGCCACACACTAAAGCAGAATGGTATGACTGAATGGATAAATCACTCTCTTAGAGAGGGCCCAATGCTTGATCAGTAATCCTGGGTTGGGCAAGAAATTATAGATTGAGACCATTAACATGGCTTGTTACTTGGTGAATCAATCCTCTTTAATGGAAATTGATTAAAAGATTCCAAAGAAAATGTGAAGTGGTCAGTTAGTAGACTACTCGGGACTGTGTATGTTTGGTTGTGATGCTTACTCTTATATACCGTCAGTTGAAAGGGATAAGCTAAACTAAAGAGCTAAAAGTATATATTTATCAGCTATAGTAGTAGTGTGAATGGGTATATGCTATATGACTGGATCACATGAAAAATCATCCTTAGTCATGACGTCAAATTTGACGAAGGGTCCTTTTTCCATAAGGATGAGTATACGAAATCGAAAAATTTAATTGTGGACGTTCAAGTAGACACAGATGATACTTAGGCTGATATAAAGACACAGACAAAGGTACAGAGCAAAGCGAGCTTGAGCAACCATTTGTGAGAATGAATCCACCGATGGATCGTAGGTTACCAACGAAATATAAGGATGACTCGGATATTGCATTTGTCCTCATTACGAATGAGGGGGATTCGTCTGTTCCTCGGAAGGCTCTTAATGAGTTGGATGCCAAAAAGTGGAAAGTTGTGATGGACGATGAGATGGACTCATTATACAAGAATAAGATGTGGGAGCTAGTAGAGCTTCTCGTCGATCGAAAAGCAATTGGGTGTAGGCGGATCTTCGAAAAGAAACATGGTAGGTATAAGCTAAGGTTGGTATTGACAAGATATGATCAGAAAGAATGCATCAACTTCACTAAGATCTCCACGCCTTTAGTAAAGCAAGTATCTATCATATTCGTGTTGGTACTGATTGTCTAATACGATATCTATTTGGCACAAATGGATGTGAAAACTGCCTTCCTACAGTAGGAATTGAAAGAACATATTTATATGAAGCAATCATAAGACTTCGAAATAAAAATGGCAGAGAACAAGGTTTACAGGTTAAAGATGTTGGTATATGATTTAAAATAGTCGCCTATACATTGGTATAAAAAGTTTGATTTTTTCATGGTGAGCCGAAAGTTTACTAGAAGTGAGCATGATCATTGTGTCTATTATAAGACACTGAGTGATGAAAAATTTATTATCTTAGTTTTATATGTCAATGACATGTTGATCGCCAATCATAGCATGTCAGAAATCAACATACTGAAGACTCAGTTATCAGAGACATTCGAGATGAAAGATATGGGGTTTCAAAGAGGGTTCTCGGCATTAATCTACATAGAGACAGGAAGAAGAGCAAGCTTTGGTTATTTCAGGCGGAATACTTTGAGAATGTATTGATCAAGTGTGAGATGGATAAGTCAAAGCTGGTCAGCGTATCCTACATGGCTCATTTCAAGTTTTCTTCTGAATAGAATCCTAAAACAGATGAAGAAAACTAGGTTATGTCTCATGTGACTTATTCGAGTGCGGTTGACAACTTGATGTATGCCATAGTCTGTACAGGACCGGATATTTCACATGCAGTGGGTGTTGTTAGCATATACATTTCTAACCCCGACAAGTAATACTTGAAGGCAGTGAAATGACTATTTTGATACATTCAAGGTATGCAGGACTACATCTTATCATTTGAGAAATTGGGAGAAAAGTTGGTAGGGTATGTGGATTCTGATTACGCAAGTAGTATGGATAGTAGAAAGTCGACTTCTATTTACTCATTTATGCTAGCGGATGGAGCGATCAGTTGGATGTCAAAGCTTTAGTGTGTGGTAACTTTTTACACAACCGAAACTAAGTATATGGAAATGACAGAGGCATTCAAGGAAGACATTTGGTTAAGAGGGATGACAAATTAGTAGGGACCTCAGCAGGAGGCCGTGTAGGCTAATTTTTACAGTGATCAATTTGTCTAAAAATTCTATTTATCACTCATGTACTAAACATATTGATATTCGCCACTATTTTATCCAACAAGTGCTTGCGGAATGAGGTATGACTCTAGAGAAGATTCACACGAGCGTGAATCCAATGGACATGCTCACTAAGGTGGTTCCCAACGAGAAGTTTAAGTTTTGTGCAACTTCTCTAGGCTTAGCAAAGTTGTAAGTCAAAGGTAGTGTATGCACAAGAAGCAATGCTAGAGCTATAATGTCTCAAATCTTACAGAAACAGGATCTATCGATGCCATCGACAAACCATTCGATGCCATCAAGAGCTTGAGAGTTGTTTGATGCCATTGACAGACCATTCAATGCCATCGAGAGTTGTTTGATGCCATCGACAGCTACTCGATGCCATTAAGAAAATCCCGAAATCCCATGTTGGTTGCTGGACACTTTGTAGTGTCCTGTTAAATGTCATTGAAGAATTGCGATGCTAGCTATAGATAAGTTGTTGATGCCATCGAAGACCCCATCAAGGTGCCATCGAAAATATTTTGAAATCTATGTTTAGTCACTAGAATGATTTGGTGTTTTGTTCAATGACATTGACATTCTGTCGATTCCAATGGAGTGCCATTGAACGTACACACAGAATTATGCAAAGTTGCATTAGTGCGGGATTTATTTCCTATTTCGATTGTGATTCTCATAGAGGCTATATATATGGGTGTAATTGGAAATAAGTATATCTCAGAGCTTTCTAATTCATTACATAGGGTTTCAAGGGCTTGTAATTGTGATTCGAGGCTTATTCAAATAAGGTAATCTCTATCTCTTATAATTTTCTGCTTTTATAGTACATTATTGTCGCTTTGTGCCGTGGTTTTTTCCCGCAAGGATTTTTCCACGTTAAATTCGGTTTATTTGCATTTGAACTTAGTTGTACAATTGGAGTACTTTCTTTGATTCATCTCTATGTACTTCCGCAATTTCCCAACAATGAGAGGGGTCATTTAAATCAGCTTAGTTTAAAAGGTCTGACTATGTATGCGGGAGGAATTTTCTCTCATTTGGAAAATGTACCAATCTATTCAACATGATCTGCCAAGACCCACTTGGCCTGCATAGGCTAACCCCCTATTTCATGTTTAGGTCTAGATACAGGGCATAAAAGCCTCCTATATTGACCAACACCATGATTGTAGGCCGTCTCACTAGGCCTCGATCAATGTGTAACCATTTACCAACTAGTTAGACACCTTATGCGCCCAACCTACAGTCTGTGACAGAAGCTCTTATTAATACCAACCAAGGTTGGGATTCACACCCCAGGACCTCTCCTCCCATCATCTTAAGGCTACGTGAGTTGTCCGATGTTCACACACTAACAATTTTCACTTTCATCCCTCACTCATTACTTAGTTCCATACATAGAAATATAATTTAATTCACATGCATATAATAACTGCAAAATGTATAAAGTGATAAAAACAAACAAAGAATTCCATCCCAAATATTTATTTACCAACTAACTTTTTTTTTTTTTTAATATCCCAACTTTTAAAAATTAAAATAAATAAAAGCAAAACTATACAACCACTGAACCTTCGAAGGAGCACACGATGAAAAACCTAGGGCTGCCTATCACATACCTATATCAAACCCTTTTCCCATCCTAAGGGTGCCTCCCAACCATATCAAGAAAAAAGTTATTGCCCAACCTATAATTAATGTTATTGCCCAACCTAAAGGAGCATTTTTTTTTTTTTTTTAGCAACTTACCCAAATGCTATAATTAACATAATCCCATTTCTTCTTTTTTATGTTGTATTGATTTTTTTTAAGCAATGCTTTGACAGATGGCTGTTTGTTCAGCTAGCAGGTTGTTAAGCCATGCCAAGATTTCTAAGGGTTTAGCTATTACATATAGAAGACTAAATTATAAATCTATTTTGTTACTTAGCATTCTTTTTATTTCCATGTTGGCCTTCTAATTGAAATTCGACTTTAAATGGCTTGAATTGGATTAACTTATTAGTCATATGGTTTATAATCCAAATTAGAAATTTGAAGACTATATTCTACTAATTCCTATCAAATGTAGTGTTTCATCAAACTTATGTGGTCCTTGTATCCTTAAGTCCTGTCAGTTGATAATTTACCAATTACCGGATAAATACCACATTTTTGCTTTAATGACTTCATTTTTTAGAAATTACATGAACAGTTCAGCCAATCTTTCCAACTACACAAAATAATCATAAAAATGTGCTTATATGTATATAATAGAGCTCAAAATAACTTCTCCCCAGTTGCTCTACTTAAGATTTATCAAATCCCACCATTATAGACATATAGGAGCATTAGTTAGACATTACACAACCAAATACCAAAAACTTAGGATCCTAGCCATTTAAATGTGGCCCACAGAAGTGTACTGCCATTCAATTAAATGTTTCACATGGGCAAAAAAATCAGCAAACACCATACATTATAGTGGCTCACTAAAATTTATATTTCTCTCCACTGGGCTTGGAGCAAATGAAATTGTCCAAACGTGGGCCCACCCAACTGTCCACCATGGACAACGTATGGGGCCCACCTAGCTGTGCTAGGTGGCCAGCGTGTGGATCCAACCACGCAGTCCACGTGGACAGCATGTGGGGTCCACACAGCCGTCCACAGGGGCAGCTCATGGGCCCACACAACTAGCCTTCTGGTAAGCTATGTGTGGTCCATCTTGATGTACGGTCCACTTGATTCCTGTGGACACTGATCTGGACTACTTTTTTTGTCCATTTATATAATGCCATATATATATATATATATATATATATATATATATATATATATATATATATATATATTAAAGAAAGAAATACAATCAGGGAAATGGAAGATTGGAACTCACTAATGAATGTGTAGCCACATAATTTATGGTCAGAAATATAAGTGTAATATTAATTAACACACACTATCTCTCTCCTTCCCTCTCTTTCTCAGGACGTGCTCTTATTTATAGGGTCCAGATGTACTCTCTACCCCTAGATATGGGGTAACTTGGCCCTATCTCTCTTATTAAAATTCAAGTTTGAATGAATAATGACTTAAGACATTAAGGTAAATAGAAAAGATGGTGTACATGCACTCTAATAGCAGGCGATCAAGACATGATCCACTAAATCAAAGAGTACACAATTGTCATGCATTAATTGTGCCAAAATTACCTAAAATGGATAAGGAGTAAGGGTATATCTACACTCATAATCAATTGTTAACACGTAAGGGATCCATTGGTCATCTCAACCATTCATAGTCTCTAGTGCATACTATAAGGTCTAAATTATATATGTAACAAAATTGAGTCATATCTAAAAACAGTCGATTTATATTCTAACCAACAAATATACATGATCAGCTATCATAATCATGATAATTTAACAATATAAATAAGAATCAACAGTCAAATCAAAGAATCAAAGACGCATCTTCCCTGATATGGAAGATCCGTCCATTGGATTTCATTTTCAAATCTTCGTTTAAACATTTGGTGGTAAATCTTAAGTCTAAATGGTTCAGATCGAAGATCCAAGGTGCGGATAAAAAATCCAACTGTTATATCGACTCAAATCTAAGATAGATGGTCTGGATGGAAGATTTACGGAAAAAATCTTTACGATTGTCAGTTTTGTGAAAAAAAAAAAAAAAGTGCTTGAGAACCTAACAACGAGGCTCAAATGGCTTATCCCCCTAAATTATAGAAATGTGGTGGAAACTGCGAGAAAGGGTCTAAGGTAAGAGCTTAGCTAAGCACATGCGTGTGTACTAACGCTCGGGTACAAGCTACACATGTGCCTGTATAGTACATATATTACAGGTCTAATGTATCCATTAGGTTACCCTAACCTTGTGGTGAAAAACTACTTTGGTGTGACTGCGTGGGTGCATGTGAATGAAAAGAAAAAAAAAAACAACCACGGTTAGTCTGACCTTGTACATGATACCTATAGAGGAAAAATAAAATAAAATCTAGTTCCATGATAATGCAGACTTCAATATCAGTGGAACACGTGTGAATGCGTTTTCTCATCCAAGTATTTCAAGCCATAGATTTGTCTTGCAAACCGTAGCCCACCTAGCGGGTTGATCAACCTGACTCCTTAGGGAATTAATATAAAGGTACCGTTCTGATTGGTGGATTGGACCTTGGACTCATGGGACCATGTTGGCACACATTTGGCATGTACATGACCTTGGTCATCCCTGTGAGCTTAGCAATGCTAAAATAAATAAAAATTAAGGGTTGTATTATTTATTTATTATTTATTATTTTTTTATTTTTTTAATGATACTCATGATGTATATGACATTGGATAAACAGGCACTCATAAATTGTACACGTGGCATATATTAATTCAAATAATTTTGATCATATTGAGCCCTCTATGGCCAAGGCACGATCCCAATAGCAGATTGGTTGAACAATCATAGCCGCTTGTTTGTGGGTGCTTGTTTATGGAAACAAAAAATTTGAATATTTTTCATTTTACGGTCCAATAATATTCACAAATCCGTTACTTACCTAACTGTAATTTTGGATTCATCATCTATCAACACTGGCTACAATAATTTGGGCCGTCAAATTTGACTACGTGTGTGCCGTGTTCGGCATGTCATCCGTCAAGCTTTTTCAAAGCGTCATTGTTTTTTGAAAAGGCAGTCTTGCTAAGCTGTGGAGATTGCATAGGAAATCCTTCCGCACAATGTGGCCTGAACTCTATTGGACCCACGTGTTGTATGTGTTTTATCCATGCTGTCCGTCCATTTTTCCAGCTCATCCATTTTTCCAGCTCATTTTAAGGCATGAGCCTAAAAATGATATAGATCCAAACCTCGAGTGGACCAAACCATATCAAACAGTGAGGATTTAATGATGATTTAACTCCCATCATTGAAAACTTCCTAGAGCCTACTGTGATGTTTTGTTTACCATCCAATCCGTTCATGAGGTTGTAAAGAGCTTGATGAAGGGAAATCACAAATATAAGCTTGATTCAAAACATCTTTAGCGCTCTTATGAAGTTTTCAACAGTCGCAAGGGTTTGGATGAAGTTTTTCTCTAACCTATTCACATGTTTTAAATAGTGGAGCTTACCTACTGATTGAACCAGAGCCTTTTTTATTTTTATTTTTTTGAAAAAATCATATACAAGGTCAGACTTTTACGATGAATGGATTAGATGCCGTAGCTATGTCCCATGCTGGCCTATGTGTGGCATGTAGATGAGCATTCATGCATCTGGGCCTAGCAGGACTCTTTATTTCAGTTTCCATTTCAAAATTAAAGGTAAATATTTTATTTTACCCATATATTAGGCATCAAGATATGTTTTGGTAAATCTAAAAGGTCAAAGCATGCTTCGAGGGAAACAACATTGGTGAGGAATTTTAGTGAAAAACTAAACACAGCAACAAAGACAGCAGCAATATGCACAAAAACAGCCATGATATTAGGCATCAGCCCCAAAAGATTTTTTGCTGACCCTTGGCGTTATTCAGTATAGAGAATTTGGCCTGGGCTAACAGTCCTTTACATACTACGCAAGCATCGGTGCTTACTCTCTCGCAGCCGAAACTTCGGGAACTAGGGTTTTGAGAGAGCGGCAGAGGGAAGAGCTGCTAAGATGGTGGAGAAGACGGCCAAAGGGAGAAAGGAGGAGGTAGTGACAAGAGAATACACTATCAATCTCCACAGGCGTCTCCATGGATGCACCTTCAAGAAGATGGCTCCCAAAGCCATAAAAGAGATACGAAAATTTGCACGGAAGGCGATGGGGACAACCGATGTTAGGGTCGATGTGAAGCTAAACAAGCACATATGGAGCAGGGGTATACGGGGTGTGCCTAGACGTGTTCGTGTGCGCGTTGCTCGCAAGAGGAATGAAGAGGAAGATGCTAAGGAGGAGCTTTATTCGTTGGTCACTGTAGCAGAGGTCCCACCTGAAGGGCTCAAGGGATTGGGAACCAAGGTCATTGAAGAAGGAGATTAGACTCAGTAAACTTCAGTTTTAAGAGGTACTTTTTTGAGATTTATGTTTTGTTTTTTTTTAATCAGTGCATTTTGGATGAATTCCGGATTTTGAGATTGCCCGTTGAAAGTTATGTTTGGTCAGAATTTTTAGCTTTACACATTGCATCTAAATATTTAAATGGCACGTAAGCTTTTAATTAAAAAAAAAAAAAAAAAAGCATCGGTGCTTACTCATGCCTTAGCGAAAGACTTCCAGGATTTCACTGATACCACTTGATACCTACAAGAGACGATAGAGATGGAGATTTAGTTGTACCAGGGAACTCTCAGATGCCAAAGTCAGATAGGCAAGCTAGGTCTAGTAGAATGTAGAGTTTTTGGGTATAATTTGTGCATATTGTTCACTACTGGAGATACTCTTATTTATAGCCGAAAGGTGCGGTGGCGTAGATGGAAATTTTCCTATTTAGTATGTGCTTATTGTAGAGAGAATCGTATCCCTAGTGTGTCACGGTTATCTTCCGATAAAGTCTGAGTGGCCGGAATCAGAAGAAATATGTAGTAGGAGGCCCTAATTGAGCATCCGAGGTGGCCTACTTACTCATCCCGATGAGTAGTTTACCGACCTGGATTCTCTAGTGAGTCGTGTTCGAGTTTTTCCTTAGCATTGAGCAGATCACCGACCTACCCTTAAACGTTATATCCGAGCACTGAAACCGAGCATCTTCCTTAGTAGAAAATAGACAAAATCAGGAATGACCATCATCTTCATCTTATTGTACGGTTTAGGAGCCGTGGAGGAGCTCAGCCTTGAGCTTAGTATCATATAATAAAGTACAACAAAATACCATTTTTAGCCATTGAGGAGCTCCTTGGTCATGAATGGCACTGGCTGACCACGTGATGCGCACAGATGTCTGAGACGACCTTATACTTCTGGTCAACTCATTTTTACCCATAACAGTAGCCTCCCTACTTTCGAGCTGACCGTGGTGAGCTCGGGAAGTAAGTCAGTGTGGTGAGGTCGGATTGTTGGTATCTTGCACGTGGGAGGTTGAATCGATTCGTAATTAATGAGGAAAGGGGCGGCAGGCGCGAAGATCGCAGAAGATATGCAATGATTGTTTGAGGCATTCAAAGCAACCTATGGGGTGTGGACATGTGGCACTTACTGCCTGGGAAGTTGAGTCATTGGGCGAGTTGGAGATTATGATGTGGTTGCATGCACATGCCGAGGAGGCTCTTTGGCTATCGCATATAAGGTAGGTAATTAATTCCTTCGGCCATGCTGGCTATAAAAAAGGGGAGAACCCTAATGTTTCCAGCCATTTGCCCCCGTTGCTTCTTCTCGAGCTCTCGAACTTGACAATTTCCATTAAGTTGGAAATCTTCTTCTCTGGTGACTTTCGCTCATTTCTTTCCTTTTTCCATTTTCTGACCCAATATGTTTGATATTTTGGGCGAAGGCCCCGAGCTTGGATTATAGACTTGGGGCTCCCTCTGATCCTCCATCTTCGGTATCATTAGATCATGACCGAACAATTGAATAAGCTCAATTGGAGAGGGCAACTGCTCAGACTTCGATCGAGCAGCTAGTCAATGTCGGTCCTGTTGGGCCGACGTTAATGGAGGCCAACCTGATTTGGATAATATCTGAGTACCGGATTCTAGACTCAATGAGACTCAGAGCCCCGAACTTGGCGAAGTTCCCGGTGACCCGTGTGAAGGCGAGGTGGCTATCTTCTTGGTCGCCTTGTAATGCGGGCTTTGCCTCCCCTTGCATCGGATCATGCGGGAGGTCACCTCTTGCTTGAGGCTAGCCCAGGGCCAGATTATCTTGAACTCTTGGAAGGCGTTGTTGGGGACTTATGTCCTTTGGTTCCAGCTCAGGAACAAATAGCTAATAGTCGAGGAGTTCATGTACTTGTACCAGCCTAAGGCTCATCCGAAGCAGCTGAGCTGGTACTATTACTCGACATGGTCGAACAAGGTCAAGGCCGTCATCATTGGCAACCCAACTTCCAACAACAAATGGAAGAATAAGTTATTTTGGGCGTTTGGAGAGTGAGAGGCGCCAGCTGCTGAGCTGGCCTGACTGCGAGCTTGGGTTCCCACCAAATTTTCCACCCAAAGTCGGATATTTCCGAGGTGTTGGACATAGTTTTTTATTATTATTTTAAATATTAGTAGTTAAATTAAGTAACCACAGATTTCTCTTGTAGTCTTCCCCAAGACTCCGCCTCTACTCTCCTACTTGCAGCTCAGGCATGTGAACAACGCCAACGCGACAAATGATGGCCTACAACTTTGGACTGCGCAGATCACCCCAGAGCTCCTCTATCAGTCTGGACTTTACCGAGATGCCCCTTCCATTGCTCCTGGTATGTAGTGAAATGTAGACATGCTTAGGTAAGTAGAATTTTGCTAACTCTGAATATTCCGCTATACAGACATGGCCGAGCCGTCGTGGTCGGGGAAAAGGGTCCGTCCCCCTCCTATCACTGAAATGGTTGGAAGGAAGTTGACTGTGAGGAGGAAAGTGACAGACCCTCCGACCATATTGGCAGGAACCTTTGTTATGGCAAAGGTGAGATTGGGACCTGATGGCGGACGGCTGTGGAGGTGGTGGATTTAGAGGGAGCTCCTCTAGTTCGAGAGGCTTAAACAGTCGAGGAGTACCAGCACATAGTTGTTCAGGCCCAGGCCGAAGAGGGTGATACCTTGGGCCCCCGAGCATCCGAAGAGGGTATGCCTTTGGCCCTCGAGTTGTGGAGACCAAGGGATCGAGCTCCCTCCCCCCTAGGCATCATATGAGTGGCCTAACCAACTGGGTAGTTAGGTATGCTCTGGAGGATCAGATTGCTGATCTGATCAATACTCATATGGAGACACTTCTGAGGGACGTAACGGCATTCTGTTACAAGGTGTGTTTTTTCACATTGTTGTGCTTGTTCATTTACATCTGATTTCTAACGTGCTTTCTTCGTTTCAGCTCATCCTCGCTCTTCTTTCTATTCGCCAGAAAATGAGGCAAGTGGCGATGAGTGTGAGTAGGGAGAGGCAGAGCTTCAAGGCAAGACTGCTGAAGTCGAAGCCCTTTGACGGGCTCTGGAGCTAACTGGGGAGGAGCTAACTGCTGAAGATCCAGCTGAGTGAGGTCTAGCAAAAGGAGAGTTCAACATTGGCCGAGCTGGAGGGGATTAGATCGTATCTTTCTTCGGTCGAGAAGGAGCGATCTGATGTGGCAACTGAGGCCGCAGAACTGAAGGCTGAGGCTCCGAATTGAAGGCGGATCTGGCGAGAGAGAGAGAGAGAGAGAGAGAGAGAGAGAGAGAGAGAGAGAGAGAGAGAGAGAGCACGACAGTCTAGTTGGTTGAAGTTGAGGTAACTTTGGTTGCTTAGTTGTTTGAGGCTGTAGCTGCCATCCCGGCGATCAATACTGTAGCTGTAGAGGGGTACAAAGCTTTGAAGGAAAGAACGGATGAGGTAGAGATGATTTACGACTATGGCTACAAATGCTGCGTAGATGATGTCAAGAGGTTGTATCCCGAGTAGAACCTTGACAACCTCAACATTGAGGTGCCTATAGACCCCGCACCGGCAGACCCTGCACCGACCCAAGCCGAGCAGCCCCCCTCTTAAGTTGGCTGAGCCTCACCAGCCCTCATTATACTTGTATAAATTTTTTTTTTGTTGCCCTTATATCAATGAAAAGATAATTTTTTCCAGTAATTAATGTCGTGTGTAATTTTTAAGTAGATTTAGCAGGTGGGGTAATCGCACGTCGGTTACAGTAGTAGGTTGAACATATTAGTCGAGTAGAAGTGTTGGGGGTGAGCTCTCGAGCTCTTCCCTTTATTAAGGGAATTCTGCCCTTGTGTAACAGATAGATTAGATACAACGGCCTCTTCATAAAAGGTCAAGTAGTTTACTTAGGAGGAGTGTTTTCCCTTGTATTAAGGGAAATCCTCATAGTAGATCGCGCGTCCAAGTAGCGTTATTCATTAGTGGTCCGACCTCTTCTCTAAGGGTAGGACAATTGATGAGAGGACTATTTCCCCTAACACTAAGGGAAATCCTCAATAGACCATGTAGTTTAAATAGTGTATTCAACGAATATAATTTGAAATTTCCCGACCTTGGGATTTTTATTGTAGATTTTGAACAATAGACATGTAGATTCTGACCTAGTAGGTCAATTACTGTAGATTCCAACCTGAAATCTTATCGGTCTTCACAGATAGTATATTTTTAGATGCTCGGTGTTCCATGATGGTTGTAGAGGTCGTCCCTCCATGTCTTCGAGTCGATAGGTCCCGGGTCAAATTGTGCTCGTTATCTTGTAGGGCCCTTCTTAGTTAGGCCCAAGATCCTTGAACTAGGCTCTTTGGTGTTTTGAAAGGTTCTACGGAGGACCAAATCTCCTGCTCAAAACCTTCTCACCCTTGAGAATTGTAGAATTGGGTGACCTGCTGTTGCTGAGTCACGAACTTGAGTTGAGCTTAATCCCTCCTCTCTTTGAGCAGGTTAAGGCCAAGAGCAATCTGCTTGATATTTTGACCTTCATCATGACACCGAACTCGTTCTATGGAGAGCCCCATTTCGATTGGAACTACAGCCTCTGTCCTGAAAGCTAGGGAAAATGGGGTTTCTCCTGTAGACGTTTAAGCAGTTGTTCGGTATGCCCGGAGTACATAGAGAAGCTCCTCGGCCCATGCTCTTTTGGCCTTCTCAAGCTTGATTTTGAGGTGGTTTTTAATGATTTTATTGACTGCGTTTACCTGACCGTTAGCTTGAGGGTGCCGAGGAGACAAGTAAGCGTTGCGTACTCCAAGCCTCTCACACATGCCCCAAAACCGATCGTTATCGAATTGCCAACCGTTGTCCAAGGCAATCGTATGCGGGATCCTATATCAGCATATGATATTTTTTCAGACGAAGTTGGTGATTTTCTACTCGATAATCTTGGCCGGTGGTTCAGCCTCGACCCATTTGATCAAGTAGTCAATGCAATGACAGCGTACTTGGTTTGACCTTTACATAAGTATCGGCTGATGATGTCTATCCCCCATTGGGTAAACGACCATGGGGGTCAGCTGCTTGGGAGGTTGACGATGTATTACTATGAATCTTTGACACTTATCGCATTCCGAGTATACTGTTTGGCGTCTTTCTAAATACTCGACCAAAAGTATCCTTGTCGGACGACCTTATGGGCAAGAGCATGATTGCCAGAGTAGTTGTCGCAGATTCCCTCATGAATCTCCTTCAGAACTTAATCAGCTTCTTCAAGTTGGAGGAATTGTGGGTAGGGCAAGGAAAACCCTTTTTTGTAGAGGGTGTCTCCCATCATCGTATACCAAGCTGACCTAGCCCGGATTTTGTGCGCCTCAAGCTTGTCTTCAGGTAGTGTGCCTTCCATGAGATACTCGATGATTAGATCCATCTAGCTTGGGACTGAGCTGACGGGGCAACTAACTTCCAAATCAGACTCACCGATACTTGGGTCGGGCAAGAACTCGATGGGGATTGAATTCGGGATGCCGTTCTCGGGCGTGCTGGCCAACTTTGTCAGTGTGTCATCTTTGGAATTTTCTGCTTTAGGGACCAGGGTGACTTCACATTTCGGGAATTTGCTGATGAGTTCACGGGCCTTCTGAAGATAAGCGATAATTTTTCTTCCTTGGACTGGTACTCACTGGCGACCAAGTTGATACATATATATATATATATATATATATATAACATTCTTCACTATCTATTTATAAATTTATATTTTTTTTCAAAGTTTATACCCGATTAATTGAAAGCTGGAAATTACAAGTAGAACGGGGAGGCCCAACAACAATTTGGGGCCGCACCCGACAAGGAAGAAAGAAGCCTAAACTGGATAGAAATAAACAGGAGAACTTCGGGATGCCTAGAACAAAAAGATACTGGGGCAGCCTATATTGTGGAAAGAGAAATCCTAATGATTTCTCATTGAGCCTAGCCCCACCTTGTCCAAGAAGATCAGGCCTCTGGCATGGTATGAGAGATTCGCTGAGGTGTAAGAGATGAAGGAGGACTGAGAGGTACTGCCCAGCCTAGCCATGGTGTCAGCTGGGGCGTTTCCCTCCCTGAATGTGTGGGAGTAAATTACATGGGCAGCAGATGCCAAGAGAGAAATTCTGGCGATCTAGGGGTACCATTTCCAGCCAGGGGCAGTTGATCCGGAAAGAATTCTAAAGACCACTTGAGAGTCCATTTCTAAAATGATCTGACGAAACCCTTTCAGGAGGCCCAGAAGCAACCCATCATGTTGGAGGCGGAACCATAACCTTCAGCAAAAGCAAAGATCAAGTCACCGGAGCTGTCCTTGCACAGACTGCCACCACCAGCAGGGCCCGGGTTTCCCATTGACGACCCATCAACGTTGATTTTAACCCACCCAACATTCGGCTTACACCCAGCATGGGGCTTTCCCATCGACGACCCATTAAGGTTGATTTTAACCCACCCACCAAGTTGACAATGAGCTATGAATCACTATGGACTTTTACAATCCGAGTCCCTATTAATGCTGGTAGCCTGAGCCCGACGAGCAGTGCTTTATACTCTGCCACATTATTCGACGTGTGAAATCCAAATCTTAAGTTATATTGCGTGCAGATCTAGTCAGGAGCCTCAAGGACTACCCCAGTCCCGCTACCTTTAGAATTGAATGAACCGTCGATGTACAATGTCCAGGTCAGTGGGTCGGGCTTAACCACCTTATCAACTTTAGCTAGTTAGTTGTTTTCGCTATTTGGACCAGCTTCCAGGTTTTGGCCGCAGGCAAAATCGACAATGAAATCAACCACCGCTTAACCTGTGATGGTGGTCTAGGGCTGATATTTGATGTCGAATTCGCTGAGCTCGATTGCCCATTTTGTGAGTCTCCCCAATATTTCGGGCTTCTGGAATACTTGATGGAGAGGTTAATTGGTCGAAACTACGATTGTAAGGGCCTGGAAGTAAGGACGGAGGTGACGAAATGATATGACCAAATTAAGTTAGGGCGAGTTTCTCAATGTCCGGGTACCTAGTCTCGGTTGAGACCAAGGCTTTGGTAACGTTGTGCACAGGGAGCTGCTTCCTCCCTTGCCCTCAGATAAGGACTAAGCTGATCGCTGGACAGAGACTGCCAGGTAGAGCAGTAATGGATCTCCTTACTTGAGCTTAGAAAGTAACGGAGGTGATCCAAATTATTGTTTGAGCTGTTGGAATGCTAGCTCACAATCCTCGGTCCATTCCACTTTTTGTATTCCTTTCAATTGTCGGAAGAAAGGAAGACATTTGTTAATGGCTCGGGAGACGAAGTGATTGAGTGTAGCGACCCTTCCAGTGTGGCACTAAATTTCTTTCACCATCTTGGGCGAGCTCATATCTAGCGGAGCTCGAATCTTGTCGGGATTTTCCTCAATCCCCCTTTGGCTGACCAGAAATCCAAGAAAATTTTTCGAACTAATGCCGAAAGCGCACTTGCTCAAGTTCAGCTTCATCTGATATTTTCGCAGGATTGTGAACAAATCCTCGAGGTTGATAGTATGACATGTAGCTTTAGTGCTCTTGACGAGCATGTCGTCGATGTTAACTTCCATGGAGTGTTCGATCTTCTGAGCGAACATTTTGTTAACTACTTGTTGGTTCGTGGCTTTAGCATTCTTCAACCTAAAGGGCATGACTTTATAGCAGTAGAGCCCCTTGTCGGTGATGAAGGTCATCTTCTGCTTGTTATACTGGTGCATGGCGATCTGATTATAACACGAGTACGCATCCATAAAACTTAAGAGCTCGCGCCCTGCGGTACTGTCAACCAGTTGATCGATCCTTAGGAGGTAAAAACATTGCTCGGGACAGGCCTTGTTCAGGTTTGTATGGTAGACACAGACTCGTCATTTCCCATTGAACTTCTTCGCCAAGACGATGTTGGCGATCCAATATGATAATAGACCTCCTCTATGAATCTAACTTCTAGGAGCTTACCGACCTCCTCCCCAATGATGGCATAACGTTCTGGTTTGAATGCCCATTGCTTCTGTCTCACTGGTCAGTGGTCGAGATCAATGTTCATCTTGTGGACCATTATTTCCGCGATGATACCCGGCATGTATCGGTGGGACTAGGCGAATACATCGGCATGGAGTTGAAGGAGGTCGATGATCTTGTCTCGTAGATATAGAGCTAACGATGAGCCGACCTGTACAGTATGGGTCGAGTTGGACTCATTGAGGGGTATCGCTACGAGGTCTTCGACTAGAGACCCTCTCTCGAGGGACTCTTCCCGAGGATTAAGAGCAGTGATGGTCATCATACACTGTTGTGTCCTTAAGCCATGGAGTAGCACTAGTGAGCTTCCTGCTGATCTCCTATGATCTGCCTGACACCATGCTTGGTCGAAAACTTCATTGTGAGGTGGAGACAGAAATGACAGAAATATGGACATCCTCCTTAGACCACTTGATACCTGCAAGAGAAGACAGAGATGGAGACCCTAGCTATTGTTGGGAACCCTCCAATGCCAAAGTTAGACATGCAAGCTATGTTTAGTATAACATAAGATTTTTTTTTTTTTTTTTTTTTTTTTTTTTGTGTGATTTGTGCGAACCGTTGACCCTTTAAGATGCTTTTATTTATAGCTGAAAAGTATGGTGGTGTAGATGGAAGTCTCCCTATTTAGTAGGTGCGCATTGTAGAGTATATCGCGACTATCATCCTATATATTCGAAAAAGATTTCGGGTAGATCTCTTTAATAATGTCTGAGTGATCGAAATCAGAAGAATCGTATAGTAGGAGACCGATGTCAAGCATCCGAGGTGGCCTAAATAGCCATCCCGATGAGTAGTTTACTGACCTAGATTCTCTAGTGTGTCGTGGTTGAGTTTTCCTTTTATATTGAGCAGATCACTGACCTGTCGATCTACCCTCGGATGTTGTATTCGAGCACTGAGACCGATCTCCCTTCCTTAGCAGAATATAAACGAAATCGGGAATGACCATTTTCTTCATCTTATCATACGGTGCAGAGGCCGTGGAGGAGCTCGGCCATGAGCTCTTCGTCGTATGATAAAATATAACATGATACCATTTTTGGCTATTGAGGATCTCTTTGATCATGACTGGCGTTGACTGACCATGTGATGTGTATAGAATTTCGAGTGGCCTTAGACTTCTGGCCGCTCATTTTTATCCACAATAGAGGTCCTGGGTTCAAGTACCTACCGCAGTGTGAGTGCATGAGTGTGTGTGTGACGGTGTGAGTGTGTTCAAAAAAAAAAAATAAAAAAAAAAATAATAATAATAATAAAAGTAAAAGAAAAAGCGTGGGCACTGCGACCAGGTATGCCTTCCATATTCCAGCTTGGCGGGCCAAGCCAGGATCCTGACTAGCCAGCCGACCCATCGACATCCTTAGTCTTAATGGCCGTGGTCCGTCCATACTGTGGTCAACCAGACGACTTCCAGGTCTTGGCCACCAGCCCCATCGATAACCTGTCCCATCAACAACTCTAGCCTTAATGGCTATGGCGGGTCCATGCTGTGGTCCACCAGACGACTGCCACGTCTTGGCCAACGGCCCCATTGATAAGTCGCGTAGACTGACTGTACGACACGGGCATTCTTCTCGGCAATTTCTTCGTAGACTAACCTTAATTCATATACAGGCATAGCATCAAAACTGGTGCCACCGTACCATCTTTCCCGCCAACACGCACTATAGTAGGAAATCCGTATGGAAAAAACAGTTGATCCACCGCTGATAACACGTTGGACAAAAAAAAAAAAAAAAAAAAAAAGAGGAGAAAAAACAAAAGGAGGAAAACAGACGCTTTTTCCACCAGGTAAGCTACACCGTTTTTGTAATCTGTGGACTATTGCAGATTAGCTTTGATTTCAAGAAAGATGATGGTCATGATGGGGCCTGCCGTTTTCATGGAGCTGATGTTCTAGGTAATTTGTACGTTGGCTAGAAAGATGGTGCGGTACCATAAATATCTTTTTAAAAAAATAAATCCAAGCATTATGTGAGTCATTTTAGTCGTGAGATCGTATGGGCAACGATCGATATCAGCCACATGAGCATGTGGCCGAGAAGAGCGCGGCTTCGGTGGATACCCGGATGCACCAAGGTCGGAGGGATCCCTGATCATGGGGCCCACCGTGATGTATGTGCCTTATATCAATGCTGTCCATCAGCTTTGACAGCTCATTTTATTCCATGAACCGAAAAATGAAGCAAATTCAAATATTTGGTGGACCATCATTACGGGAAACAGTGGTAATTGACCATTAAAAACTTCTCATGGACGACAATAGTTCTGGAAAAGTTGATATTTGTGTGGCCTCTTCATCTATGTCTTTGTGACCTCATCAACAGGTTGGATGCCAAATAAACATTCCGGTGGCACCCATGAAGTATTTAATAGTGGGATTCAATCACAACTGTTTCCTATGGTATGGTCCACCGAAGATTTGAATATGCTTTATTTTTAAGGCCATGCCCTAAGTTGATCTTTCAAAATGGATGGACGGTATGGATTTAAGACACGTATATGACAACCCCACAGTTAAGGATCCACCGCATCATAGTCATGCCCATTGGCAGAGACGCGGATTCCGTAATGACCCTGCCACCAAGGTCGCACTAGTATGTGCTATGTAGGCCCGCCACGATTTGGGAAACGGATTGGCTACTCCCCCTGAAACCAGCCCCGGAGCTGGTGGTCGGTGCTCTATGGCCCCACCATGATGCATGTGTTTCATCCATTTTTAAATATCATTTTATGTCTTTATTCAAAAAATGGGAGGGATATCATTTTATGTCTTTATCCAAAACATGGGAGGGATATAAATCTCAAGTGGATCACACCACGGGAAAGGAATTAGTGATTAGATGTCCATCATTTAAATCCTCCTAAGGTCCGATGTACTGTTTATTTGACATCCAATCTGTTGATTAGGTCATAAAAGCCCAGATGAAGGGATAAAACAAAGATCAACTTGATCCAATACTTTTATGGCCCCCAAAAAGTTTTTAACAGTCGAAGTTCATTAAACACTGTTTCCTGTAATGTAGTCTGCTTGAGACTGGGATATACCTCATTTTTTTTGTATTACAATAAATTGATATAAAAAATAGATGGACGGAATGGATGAAACACATATATCATGGTGGGCCCCCAGAGCACCGACCACCAGCTCCGGGGCTGGTGTCAGGGGTAGCCAATCCGTTTCCCATGATTTGTGTTTTATCTAGAATATCAATCCACTTTTCAACATAATTTCAGGAGATGGCCTCGACATTAAAATTTCCACGGCCCTAGGTCATGTTTTTTTTACAATCCAACCCGGTGAATACATAATATAGGCCTAGATGAATGGAAAACACAAATTTAGTAAGATCCAAAAAATTTATTGCCGTAGAGAAGTTTTAATGCTGTGCATTGAAGCACTACTCTTTCCTATTATGGGTTCTCTTGAGATTTTGATATGCCTCAATTTCATACTCATGCCTTAAAATGAGCTAGAAAAATGCATGGAAAGAATGGATAAACACACAAAAATCATGGTGGGGCCTATAGAGCTTTTCTAGCACTTACCAACATCGACGATGTAGAGCGGGTGACCAAGATGAACCGGAGACTACCTGATTAGAAGTAAAAGTGATCGGGACTGTCGAAACTTTGAAACAATTGTATCTTGCAAATTGGAATAAATTTTTCCACATATCATATATGATTTGGAGGCAGAGAAGTTACTTTAGCCAACCAACCCTGCTCCACTAGGTTGCCTATGCTGGATTTGGGAGATTCCATCAGACCGTTGGTCAAAATTCCATTTTATTTTCATCTTTTACTATAAATAGTCTGTTTTTGTTCAATCATAATTTTTGATCCTTTGTGTTTTAGGAGTCATGCCCAACATGAAAAGTGATTATAAAAATTAGGAGAAAATGTGGTTAAGACAAATTGGACACTTACTATTTTGGCCAAAAACCATGAAGTTTAGTAGGAATCATGACTGTTTACAAATAGGAAGTTTAGTGTTTATAGTAAGTCATGGTTTTAGGAAGTTTGAGTTAGAGTTTAGTCTAAAACTACATCCCAAGTTTGAGTTCACTGTTTAAAAGATTGTAATTTCATTTTTTTAAGCATCAATTAATTTATGTTGAATATATTAAAATTTATTTCTATTTTCATCCCTGGTGAATTTGACAAATCCCAGTAAGGAGTCTAGAGAAGCTCCACGGATGAGTAGTTATTCCAAAAGAAGGTGATTGACCTCATCACGTTCTTCCCTGCATCAACCAACCTCTATACTGCATGGGTCATTATTGAATCCGAGTCCCATGAGCGGGAAGAAATACTTGAATAGGATGTTTTCACTCAACGCACGAGTCAAGGTGGCACAATGGTGCAGCCTGGTTCAATTATAACACGGTGGTGCACCATACACTTGGCTCGGAAATCATTTTCTTTCGTTGATCAGTGACCATAAGTGTGAGACATAAATGGATAGGAAGAATAGAAACAACAGCTTGTTTATTTGAGTGTACGTGTGCTCCGGGTGACCTGTGGTCCAGCACGATGTTTCTTATGGCACAATCACGTTTGCTCTCACCTGATGAATGGTCCCGACCTCAGACGTAGTAGATCATGTGGACATTTGTGCGGTACTAATCTCCTATGGTCGTCCTGGCATTTCTTTCCATTGGAAACGGAAAAAAGACGGATTTCTCTTCCAATTGCAAGATTCAGGGTCAGAGGTCCCACTTGCCTCAACTCATCCATTAGAACTGGCCGACATGGATAATCCATTTTACAGCAGTTTTCAGCTTCAAGGTAGAAAGTGGTATTAAGGCGATTGTTTGGTGTTAGAGATTTAAGAGTAAGGCGATTGTTTGGTGTCAGGGTGTTTGAATAGTCTTGACAAAAAGTAAGGTAAATGTCTGCCCGGAATAGGTTTGATTATCTTTTCCATATAATTAAATTACAGGTTATGTGCTCTCACCTTTATAATAATAATAACTTCGAATCCGATATGATTGTGGAAAAATATGGTTAGGGTTTTCCTTTCTTCCTCTTCTTTATTTATAAAGAATGATAGCATGGTAGTAAGAGAGATTACTATGTTATGTACACCACACTAACATGCTCTCAAGGTTGGGAGCATATATGGATCATGTCCAACTTGGACACAATGTCGAACTTGGACACAATATCAAACAAATGAGAACTCGAGACTGCTTTGATAAACCCATTGGTGAGTTGGACTTTCAAAGGCGGATGCCGAGTATATATGATTCGGAGACAAACTTTTCACGGATAAAGTGCCATCAAACTTGATTGTGCTTCCCATGCTTATAGAAGATGGAATTTGATACAATGTAAATGGCTGCTTTTTTTTTTTTTAAGAAAAACGGCATTAGCCATGGGTTCCATTGATCCAACAAGAATTACAGACTTTCGGGTGGGCTCAACAGAAAAGGATTGTAGCCTCACCTATCATATGTAAGCATATGGACAGAACTCTGTACAGGGGTAATCTAAAGCAAATGAAAAAAAAATCTAGGATCTCAAAATACTAGGATCTCGGACTTGTGCGTCTGATGGCACCAATCCCAGTCTTATCCAGAAGGAGGTTTCCCCTGGCTATCCTCAGAAGCTGGGATTGATGAACGAATATCATGTCGCTATGGCCTTCGCTTGCCAACTTTGCTAAGGCATACGCACGGAATTACCTTCTCTAAAGGTATGGGTGAAAAGCAGGTTGAGGCTATGAGTCTTAGCCTTTATGCCACCCAGTTGGTACCATAGATTCCAGGGGGTGGGCTGTGCAGGGTCCTCCATTGCATCCGCAATGATTTTGGAGTCGACTTCTACAATAATATTCTTCAGTCCCAGATTAGTGCAGATGTAAATTCCATCTACCATGGCGCGAGCCTCGGCACTATTATTGGTGGCCTGACCATAGTATTTGTGAAATGCAAAAAGAAAATTACCACAATGGTCGCGGCATACTCCGCCTCCACCGCTCTCTCCCGGGTTGCCTCTAGAGGATCCGTCAGTGTTGAGTTTCAGCCAATGTTGGGGAGGAGGACTCCATCTCACTATCTGCGGAGTTGGGGCTGAGATAAGTCGAGCTGGTTGGAGCCGTAAAATTTGGACAGAAATGTCCTCCGACAGAGAGTTTTTGTCTTGCAGTTGAAGGAGATTGCCTGTCTCTCGAAGCCAGCTGCTGACCTTGAAGATGATGTTGTTCGTGGACATCCTACGACCCTCATGACGTGGCAGCATTTCTGCTTAACCATAATTCCCAGGTTAGGAAGCTGGGTAAGAGTCCGGTGATCATTTTGATTCGAGATTTTTCACTGGCTGCTGTAGTCCATTGAAGAATCCGTTGGCTAAGAGAGCAGTTGCTGGCCGCGGGGATGTCAAAGATTGTGCTGAAATAATCCCATACCTGGGTGGCCGTCCTGCCCGAGCTGAAGAGATGGTCCAGCGATTCAATCGCCCTTGGCGGAAGGGTGTGAAGGGCGCTATTGAATTGCGTCCCTCGGATTTGCTGAGCCATAGAACTGGTCCCATCCCTGTCTTGTTGAGCAGAGAGAGAAGATGAGTTGGATTGTACCCTGCTGCCAGGCGAAACAATAAGTTCGCACTGCGGCTGACAACAGTCACAAGCCGATGCCAAGGGAATGCCGCATCGTTGTAGCGCTGAGTCGAGAGGAATTGCCCCCTGAGTAATCCTCCAGCAGAAGACTGCTAACTTGGGAGGGATGAATTTGTTCCAAATCCACTTTGACCAGGGATGCTTCTGACCGTGAGCTCTGATGAGATTCCATGAAGATCGCAGCGAGAATGATCCATTGGGTGTTAGGTCCCAGATGAATCTGTCTTTTCTGTCGGACAAGCCAACTCCTGACGCGAGAATAGCCTGCATAGCTGCTGGTTTTATAATATCGTGGATGTCGTCGAGATTCCATCTCCCTGTAAGAGGGTTGAAATCACTTACCGTCGCATTTTTTAGGTGTGCGGGGATGGGCGAGGCCAGAGCACCTGACAGATTCCTCCACCGGACCAGTTTTGATACCAAAAACTAATCTTTTCCTCCCCAACAAGCCACCTAGAATGTTTGTAAAACTTCGGCACTGGCCTCACGAGAAGGTCCTTCCGGCAGGGGGACGTCACTGTTCCAATTCTCCCCCGGTTCGATAGCAGATTGGAGAAGTGTTTGGCGCCATGAATCGGGCCCAAAGTGAGTTCCCTTTCACCAAGTTCCAGCCCATCTTGATTCTGAATGCTCGCATGACATCTTCTAAACTTCTTACCGCTAGACCGCCCTCATGAAGAGGAGCACATATCTTAGCCCATCTAACCCAATGTCGTTTGAGGCCGACTTCAGACGATCCCCAGAAAAAATTGGCAAAGGCTCTCTCCAGATCTCTGCACACCCTTATTGGAATGTTGATGGTCGAAAGAATATGGATCGGAATACTAGATATAACATGTTTGATGAGCACTAGTTTTGCAGCTTGGTTGAGAAGCTTCGCTTTCCATCCCTCAATCTTGGAGGTTATCTTGCTGACGGTTGGCTGCAAATGCGAAGTGGATATCCTCCCTTTGGTGATTGGAATCCCTAGATACGTGATTGGAAGGAACGCTTGACGATAACCCGTTAACTGACAAAGCTTCCGCACCTTGTTTCTAGTCGCTTTCTTTGGCAGGACGAAGGATGTTTTTCTCGCATTTACCCTTTGGCCGGAGGCTTGTTCATAGTCAGTAATCAGAGCAAGAAGCATGCGGACGTTAGAGATCCTGCCATTTAAGAATAAGATCGCATCATCAGCAAAAAATAGGTGAGTAATGGGAAAGCATGTTCGGGGGAGCTTAAAGGCATGGCAACTCCCAGATGAGAAAAGTTGAGCAAGAGCCCTGCTGAAAACGTCTGCAGCAAGGATGAATAGAGATGGGGACAACGGGTCCCCCTGTCGGAGCCCTCTCCCAGATGGAAAGAAACCAAAGTTTCTGCCGTTAATGAGAATAGAGAACCACACATCCCTCCAACATCGTTGGGCCTGGGCGATCCATAAGGGGCTGAACCCGATTTTCTGTAAAACCTGGTTGAGGAAATCCCACTCAAGCCTATCATAAGCCTTCTCCATGTCCAGCTTAATAATGATGTTCCCCCCAAAGACTTTCCTGTCAATCTCGTGGACCATCTCCCTTGCTATAGAGACATTTTCCGTGATTGATCTACCTTTAACAAAAGCTGCCTGCTCCTCAGAGATCAATGCTGGAAGGACTGGAGCTAATCTAGCTGCCAGAATTTTTGAAAAAACCTTCATGACGCAGTTGCATAGACTGATGGGCCTATAATCTTTGATACTGACTGGATTTCTTATTTTGGGAATTAGACATATCAGCGTGCTTTGAAATGCTCTAGGGATCGGACCTCCTTGAAGAAAGTCTTTCGCAGCCTCAAATAAGTCTGCACCTATGACTTCCCAGCAGGATGTGAAAAAAGCACCTCCATACCCATCGGGGCCTGGAGCACTGTCCAGGGGGATTGAGAAGGCTGCCTCCTTTACTTCTTGAAGCGTTAACGGTCTCAATAAGGCCATATTCATCTGAGTAGTTACCAGCTTCGGGACACAATCTAAGATGTTGCCGTTATAGTTCACTCCTGCCGCTGCAAACTGGTTTTGGAAGTTGGGCTGCAGCTTCACCAATATTCTTTGTCTTCTCTAAGACCTCCCCCTGAAGTCATCTTGAGGCTTTTGATGGTCGGGTTCCCGTTTATCAAGGACGGAATTATGAAAAAATCGGGTGTTTCTGTCTCCTTCAGCCAGCCAGTCGATTCGAGATTTCTGTTTCCAGAAAATTTCTTCCTGGAGGAGAGCACGATTCAGATTTTCCTAAGCTTGTTGCAGCAAAATGAAGTCTGCTTCCATCTTGGAAACGGCGAAGGAGATTTCAGCCCTGTTTACTTCCGCTTCCGCAAGATGGATGTTTCGAAAAACGTCGCCAAAAACCTCCTTGTTCCACTTTTTTAGCTGGGTCTTCAGAATTTTCTGCTTGATGTAGAATTTATACATAGGACTGGCAAAAATTTCTGTTCGCCAACATCTTGCCACTACGTTGGTGAACTCGTCATGAGTTGTCCACATCCGTTGAAATCGAAAAGGTTTCGGGAAGTCCGCTTCCTCGTCTAAGAAAGAAAGGAGGAGGGGCGAGTGGTCCGAGTAGTTGCGTTGGAGATGAAAAACCTTGAAGGAAGGCAGAGACTCCAGCCAATCAGAGTTGGTGAGCATTCTGTCCAGGCGGGCCCATCTGCGACTAGAACCTGCTCTATTATTACACCAAGTAAAAGGCGGGCCGTGGAAGCCAGCATCTATGAGGCCCGTGTCATTAATTGCATCCTGAAATTCCCTCATCGCTCCTGTCAGATGATGGGTACCGCCGATACGGTCCTCCGGGCTAATTGTGGTGTTGAAATCTCCACACACTAACCAAGGGCCTGAAATTGCTCTGGAGGAGTCCCTCAGCTCCTCCCAAAGCTGATTTCTGATGTCCCTTGAGCAGCTTGCGTAAATCGTTGTGATGGTGATGGGAAAAGGAAGGAGAGTTGAACTAGCTGAGATGGTAATTGATTGGCTGCTGGACCTGATGAGTTGCATTTGAATGTGATCACTCCCCAGTATCCAAATCTTGCTGTCTCCACTTGCGTCTGCTATATGATTTGGAAAGCCCAGTCTTGAGGCCACCAGGAATCTCCTTGAGTCTCTGAGGATTGGCTCTTGCAGCAATAGAATCCCCACATTGTGTTTTTTGGTCAGTTTTTTCAAGAAGCGGGTAGTCTGAGCATTACCTACCCCACGCACATTCCAGGAGAGGATGTTACTCATCAGTAACCCATCCCCTGTGGTCGACCCGTCCTTGCTTCCTTCGAAGCCTATGGCTCGTCCTGTTCATCAAGTTAGCTATTGATAGACTCTTCCTCTTCTTCTTCTTTTTTCCACTGTCTAATGATTCTTTTTCAGATTCAGTGTTTGAGTTAGATAAGATATCTTCCCTGTTGTTCGGTTGGTCCTGTAAATCCACCCATAATGTTAGTTTCGTCATGGTCCTGTTCCCTGAAAAGCGGCCTGAAGCATCCACGGTCTGCCCGACTGTCCCAATAACTGCTGCTTGGGTTGATGCCATCTGCCCTGTCACCGCTGTGCCTTTGTCCAGTGCTTGGAGATGTTGTTCTCTGCTTGGAGGAACTACTGCATGAGATTCCTGTTGTGGAGATTGACTGGCTGCATTCTGAGCGAGGTGGGTATGAAGGAGAGGGAGAGCGGATGGTAATCCCCCGAATTGTCATTGAATAGGGAGTTGATGCCGGATAGCCAATTGTCCCAGTATCAATTTCTTCCTCTGCAGAGCAGAGTCCTAGGAATGGGGTGGGGAGTGTTACTGGTGTAGTGAGAATTGGCCTGATTGTGGGGTGATTGGTGGCCCAAAGGACTGGAGGACTGAGCCTCAGTTTGCTGCACTGAGTTTGAGTGGGGGTCTTCACCGCATCTCCTTGACTGATCCACCCCACTGTGAGATTCCTGAAGCGGTGGGATGTCGAGAATTTGGTGATTGAGATTTGCTGTGGTCGGGTACCTGTGCATGTCTTGAGAGATGCTGGTTGGGATTAGAGCATTTGTCACATGAATATTAGATGAGTCTTTTTGTCGAGCATGTGGGGGATGCTCCTTTTGCGTGGTTTGTGTTAGAGCAATGTTGTGTTGTGGCTGTGTTGTTTCTGTCAGCGTGGAAGGTGGGGGTTGGCCGTCCGGCACATGGGTGTTAAGCCTGGGAACCTGGGACTGTTTGGATCCGAAGGTCCGGACGACCCATTCCCTGGTTTCCTCCCTGGCTGAAGTCGCGGTCCGATCGTTTTGATTCCGATCTGCATTCCCATTTCTATGGCAACAACAATCTATGGAAGAGATTACCTGGTGCGATCTCCCCTCCACCAGGAGCTTAGAGATCATAACTGGCTGATCCGCCTTGTGCGGGATGATTTTCGCCCGTGCATACCATCTGTTAGAGCCCTCCAATGACTCTCTAGCCAGCTCCACAACTGTCCCCATTTGTTCTGCTATGAGCCCTATGGTATGCTCACTCCACGCTTGAATCGGTATGCCTTCAATTCGAATCCAGGAGCCCATTCTTTGGATCTGCATCGTGGGGTTCCATGATCTAAGGTTCTTGAGCTCCAAATGCTGATGTAGTCGTCGATTTCTGAAAAAGGCTTGAAGTTCATCTCTAGATTTGAAGCTGAAGATGTACTCGGATTCTGAGATTCTGTAGATCTGGGGCTGGGAAATGTTTGAATTCGAAGATGCGATTGCCGATTGCAGCCTACTTGAAGCATCTTCCGTACCAGGGGCCTCCGCCAACAGAGCAAAGAGCAGGTTCTTCTTTCCCTTGTCGGAAATCCATTTCGGGATTATGAGGGCAGTGGTTGTTGTCGGAGGGTTGGGGGGTTGAAGAACGGATGCATAGGTGGGACCTGTGTGGTTGCGGTGAAGAGTGTTGTGATCGGCCGAGGAGGGTTTGTGGGTCACGGGTTGCAGGATTGGCCGCTTGGGAGGGAGAGGCTTGCTGTTTTGGGGTAGGGAGGGTTGGTATTTGGGGAGGGGTTTTTGAGTTGCATCGTTTATGAGCATTCTTCTTCGCCCCAAGAATCTCTCGTTGAGCATTTCCTTCGCTGATTGGGCATCTCCCTATATGCGGTGCACGACAAATGCGTAGCCCTTCTTCCTTCCTGATAGCTTGAAGCTTGGGATGTATATATCCCTGATTTCCCCAAATTACTGAACCTCTTCCGGATATCGTCTTCCTTTACGTCGAACGCGAGATTGGCGACGAACAGACTCCATTCGCCTCCCTTGGCTTTCCTTTGCTGAACCGTGTGCCAATCAGATGGTCGCGATTCCCCAGTGTCCTCTCTACCTAATGTCGGCCGTTGGGTAGCTCTGTTTTCCTGGTTACCCGACATTCAAGCATCAGAACCCAGATCTTGCGAGGAAGATTCAAACCCAGATCGCCCAGATTGCTTTGCAACCGACAAATCTCTCCTTCGCAAAACCCAGATCTTGCGCGGAAGATTCAAACCCAGATCGCCCAGATCGCCCAGATTGCTTTGGAACCCAGATCTTGCGCGGAAGATTCAAACCCAGATCGCCCAGATTGCTTTGCAACCGACAAATCTCTCCTTCGTAAAACCCAGATCTTGCGCGGAAGATTCAAACCCAGATCGCCCGGAAGATTCAAACCCAGATCCAGATTCAAACCCGGAAGATTCAAACCCGGAAGATTCAAACCCAGATCCAGATTCAAACCCGGAAGATCTTGGTTGGATATTGAGTATGCAGAAGATTGCAAGAATGCATGCTTCAAGAACTGCTCGTGTGACCTTCAATCTCAAAATAACATAACATAACATAACATCTGAGTGACCTTCGCTGCTTGATTGTTGCAAAAATAACATAACATCTGAGTGACCTTCAATCTCAAAATCAGCTTATAGAAGATGGAATCTGATACAATGTAAATGGCCACGTCATGGTTGATCTTGTAACATATGGCATGCTTATATCTCTACCATGTCCTAGAGTATTTGATCCTTGTAATTCCTACAAATTGAAAACGTGAAAGTTTGTTATTCAATTAGTTTGGTTTCATTTACCTTTTTTTTTTTTATCCAAACAATTGAGTAAATGGAGGGATGATTTGTCATTAGGGGTGTATATCGAGCTGAGTCGAGTTGAGGTGGGGCCAAGCTTGGCTTGATTCGTCCGTGCTCTCCTCGAGTTTGAGCTCGGCCCCAAGATTACCAGTGGAGCTTGACTTGTTTGCTAAACCTTTCGAGTCGAGCTTGAGGCGAGCTAGTGTATCAAGTTGAGTTGAGCCTACTCTCAACTCAACACAACCCAACACCAACCCACACCTGATTTAAGTTAGCAACCCGACCTGACCCACGCCCGGTTTAACCTAGCCACCCGACTCAAAGCTACTCGATCCAACTGACCCAACCCGCACCCAACCCAACTGCTAAATCAAATATTCAATTAATAATATGCATAATATTAGATTAGGCTTGTGAATCGCCTCGATTAGAATAATATTTTCACAGTTATGAATTTTACAAGTTAACTAATTTCTGTTGCACTAAATTTTACCAGCCGGGTAGCTAACTCTTTTTCTTTCTTGAAGAAAAAAAATTTGATTCTTAAACTTGTTTAATTGTTTACTGTCAAGGTTTACGTGCATACCATCTAGGAACAAAATTTGGAGAAGTTACATGAGTAGTGAGTGTCTCTTGTTGATTTATGAAAACCCTTTCTTGGGTCATTTCAAAACACTTCTCCGATTCTATTTTCTCTATTTTCTTGTCCATCATTCCGTTGTTTTGGGTTATTGTCAAAAACTTATAAAAATATTAAAAATATCAGTAAGTAAACTACAAACATAAAAGAAGCCACGGGTAAATTATAAAAGCAAATAAGTCAGGATATATACTACAATAGTGTAAGTATAGTGTATTTTTTCAGTTTTGCATTTTAAAAGTAAAGTATCTTCCGTTTATTATATCATCGGTGGACATGCTGTAACTTTCCTGCAAACCGTTTTAACTATCCGGAAAGTGTGAATATTTTATTAAAGATAGCGACGTTATAAGGTGCTCTTAGTTTATTTTTACACGTGTTTTATTTGTTTTGTCCTTTTTCATACATCTCTCTCTTTGCATAATTCACACAATTTTTTGTACATCAGCCGGTCATGGCTGGTAATCACCTTATACGTCCACTGGCAGGAATCTCACAGTCACATCTCTTTTCCAGAAGCAGCCGGGAACCTAACGATGACGCTGCCAGTTCTTTCCAAGACCCAAGCGATGCGTGGAAAATCATTCCTCGTGGACAGTCACTTTCCTGATTTTTAACGCGTCTTGACTAGGCCGTCTGCAAGGGAAAGAATTGTACCGCGGCACACCTCTTGACTAGTACACATGGGGAGAGAAATCTACCATACTCTGCAAGATTAACACGTTTCATACACATGTCCAAAACCTGTTATGTATGCGGCATGCACGTATGCCAATCTAAACCGTCCAAATCATGGGTGCCACTGTGCTCCGTGTATAACTTGAAAGTGTCCTTGCTTGGATTACCCTAGTTGTCTGGTCAATAAGCATTTCCTTTTACATGGACATTAATTTGGCTATGACCCAGTAGACAGTATGCTTGATACATGCATGACACATCATTCGTCTAACGCACCGTATGTACTTTGCATGACTGATAAAATTCCTCTTACGAAAGTCTTATCATTTCTTAATGGCTTGTGTATGGAGTTGCATTGGATGGGATTAACACCGTTATTGCACAATCATTTGACTTATGGAAACACCATCTTATTTTGGAAAGCGGATTGGCTGTTGTACTATTGCTGATACGTGTGGCTCGAATACGAGCGCCAACCCTCCTTGAACTGCGTGTTGCACGAACGGTTAAAAGGAGATGAAAGTAACATCAGCCCCACAATGATGTATTTATTATATCCATGCCATTCATCCATTTTTTTAGATAATTTTAGAGTATATTTTAAAAAATAATCAATACAAAGCTTAAATGGGCTACATAAAAAATAGCAGCGATGATAATGATTTTCACTGTTAAAAAATTGATAAAGCCCACCGTAACATTTATTTTCCATCCAATCTATTAATAAGGCTGAAAATACATGGATGAAGACGATAAACAAATTTCATAATGATCTGAAACTTATGTGACCCCCAAAAGGGTTCCAATGGTAGACGTTCAATCTCCCACTGCTTTTTGCAGTGTGGTCCACTTGATCTTTATATCTATCTTATTTTTGGATCAAGCCTTAAGACAAGATCATAAAATGGTTGGACAGTTTGGATATAACACATACCTCGTGATGTGACCCACAGAACTTGCTGCCGTCAATATAGCAGATATATAGCTAGTGTGTGGTACACCAGCCAATCTGCTTCCCTTATTTTGGTCATCCAATCTTCATGTTTGGAATAAAATTATTACTACTGGAAAGTACTGGATTAAACCGAACAATGTTTGGTGGACCATGGAATTGTAATCAATGAGGGCGCTTCCTGTACAGCTATTCTGGAATGTTTTGATCTATCGGTGTCCATTAATCCTGGCGGGGCCTATCTTGTGAACAGATTAGATAGCATATAAAAACTTGTTGGTCCCTACACAATCTGAAATGGTTTAGTGGGTGCCTCCATCATAAGCGTTCCCCGTTGTGTGACCCACTTGTGTTTCGAGACACGGGATGAACTCAAAGGCCCGCACCTTTTGAGCGGAGTGGACTCCAACAATTACAGTATTAATGTGTAGAGTAGCGGGTCTCTCATTTCATATCATGAAACAAAATTATTTAACAGAGTCTCTCTCTCTCCCTCATTATGAAAATGCGTCTTCTTCCATCAAAAACCATCTATCTATTCCTATACAATTGCTTGTTCTTATTCTTTCAAATCTCCGTTAGAGCCCAATCAAATCATATCTTGAACTTCTGTGACTCTCCAGGCAATTACACCAATGGCAGCCAATACCAAACCAATCTCAACTCCCTCCTCTCATCTCTAGCCACCAGTGCTCCATCATCCAACAACTACTACAACAACTCCTTTGGCATAGAACCCGACCGGGTCTATGGCCTCGCCCAATGCCGAGTCGATGTTTCATCCGATTCCTGCCGAAAATGCTTAAACACTTTAATGATTGAGATTGTCCAACGCTGTGTAAACAAGAAGCAAGCAGTCATAAGATTAGACGACTGCCTCCTACGTTACTCTGACCAGCGCTTCTTCTCCAGACGTGAAGATGGTGTCGTCGATATTAAATGTAATGATCGAGCATCGGACCCAGTTCCTTTTAATATTGAACGGGTCGGAGAGTTGATGAAAAATCTGGCTTCCACAGCTGCAAATGCGTCCAAGATTGCATCTGCTAACATTCCTTATTCTGACTCCTCAACCCTATCTCTATACGTTCGGTGCATGAGAAATGTATCGAACGGGGATTGCTACTCCTGTTTGCAATCAATGATCGACTGGATTGCGATTTGTGGTAATGGAAAAAAAGGAGGGCAGGTTTCTTCTGTGAGTTGTAATATAAGGTATGACACTTCGCGCATCCAGCTGGCACCGACGCCGCCTCAAATACCAGTTGCAGCTCCTCCTCCTGTTCTCGTTCCGCTGCCGCCCGAGCAGGATTCAAATTCCACTAATGCTCCTGATCCTGATGGTAAGATTTAGTTTCTTCTATTCTATCCAATTGCTTTTCTCCATTCAATCAGCGGTAATTTTCATTTTGTCATATGTGTGCAACATCCAACCCATTTCATAAAGGGTTTTGCAAAAATTAGTTTGACCCACTCGTAAATTGGGTCACGCTATCATCTCCCTCTGTGAGAGAGGCGTGGCTTCCGTCGATGCCAGACTTTAAGGCCCACCTTGACGTTTGTGCCTTACATTCACGCCGTCCATCCGTTTTGACAGCTTATTTATTTATTTATTTTTATTATTTTTAAAAAAGGAAACTTATATTCAAAGGGGAAGCATAGAGGCTTCACAGCCGTATGTTTCTGGCAGGGCCATGGACAAAAAAGAGATACGGCTCCCTATCATATAAAGAGAGCAAAAGAACGGCGAGAGGTTAAGCCACCCGCAGGTTGCCCTGGCCTACTCTATCCGAAAACAGAAGACCCCGCACAATTGGCGGGAGATCCATGAACGAGCTGAAAACAAGGTCCATCTGACTTTCACTCCCCATTCGGGCCATGCTATCACAATTGACAGCTTATTTTAGGGCATGATCGCCGAAACGAAGCAGATCTAATTAAATCCTATGTGAGCCACGCCACATGAAATAGTGGTGATTGAAAACCCACCATTAAAAGTATCTTGGGGCTACCGGAATGTTTATTTGCCATCGAACTTGTTGATAAGGTCACCAAGACGAGGATGAAGGACCGTACAATCTCAGCTTGATCGAAATTTTTTGGGACCACAAGAAGTTTTTAATGATCAATCACCACCGCTTACTTTAGTGTGGTCCACCTGAGATTTGGATCTGCTTCATTTTTAGGATCATGCACTTAAATGAACGGTCAAAATAGATGGACAGTGTAGATGTAAATGGCCCCGTGGTCATGAATGATCCAGCCGTACACCCCTGAGAGGGCCATCATTTCTTCTTCCTCTCTCAAACCCTGAGTTATAAGGTGCATGGTGCCCCGTATCCAGGGCTGCCCGGCCAGGCCCTTATTATTATTTTTAAAAAAGGTGGGGGCATACCACCTGAAAATATACTTACGAGGGAAAATCTAAAAAGAAATTGGGCAGGCGGCGCACCTATCATACAAGCCCAACAACTCAAGAAAAAGAAACCAACCACAAACTCCCCAAAACGCAGGGCTTGGACGCAGCTAACAAGCCAATCCTGCAACCACCCAGAGCACACGAACCCCTGGCCAGGCCTAAATTTGGCTTCGGCCTGGATTTTGAAATTTGCATGCTATAGTGTTCTTCCGAGACATGTAAAACGGTCGGAAGGGAGAACATGATTTTAATTTTTTAGATTTTGAACTGTTCAGGCTATAGTGTTCTTCGGCCAGACCTACACGTATCTTTGTACCTCAGACATGATTTTAATTTTGACAAATGAGACCCACAACACGATGGAACCACGTCTCTAGTGTTCCACTACAAGTGGACCACGTTTAAAAATATCGTCCCTTACCAAAGTTTATATACAGATGGATGCTTAAGAAGAGAAATACAACAATCGTACACCCTGATCCATACCTCAAGTGGCAGACTGAGTGAAAGATACCTCGTTTTAATACTGAGGTCTTGGTATTGATCCCTAGTGGGGGTGGCTAATAGTGAAGTGTGAACCGACAGTGTGGTGTACTAACAAGCTAACAAAAAAAAAAAAAAAAGAGGAAGAAAGAAATACAACAATCGTCCACGTTCAACCAACCAAGGTCATAATAATGGTTTACTGTAACTCAATAGACCAGCGGTCTCTTTTTTCATTTTTATTTTATTTTATTTTTTAAAACTCCCACACGTATGTATAAAAACAGATGAGCATGAGGAATATTCCGAAGCCAATAACAACCATCACGCCACTGTATCCACGGACCATGTACCCCACTTACCAGAATTGAAAACCTGTTCCTCCGTGAAATGTTAAACGGTCGGAAGGGAGAACATGAATAAGGTGGAACGCTCTCTCGTCCGTTCACTGTGACAAGTTAATCCTGCTGCCGGATGATAAATGGTGGATCTTTCTAAAGTACATGTGTCATGATGAGCATCCAATTAGATAATCCATCTTCGGATTGTTTAATGTCTCAAAATAAGTAGATCGGGTCATTCTAGAGTTTGACAGTTGGTCAACAAAAAGCAACAGTAGAATGCTCAGATGGTTAGCAACAAAAAGTCACATGTATGATTGTCTAAATTCTGTTGTTAGGGAATGGCGGGAGGAAACACCGGATTCAAATCAAGCAAGAGACACGAACACAAACAACCACACCATGGAGAACACACGAGTTTACGTGAAAGCCCTTGCATAGCACAAAGCCAAGGAGAATCCACTGTTAAATATGAATTATAAGAGATAAATGGACTTATCAATCCATAAAACCCTCAAAATTCATTTGCAAAACCCTAACCTTACTTTAAAACACCTTAAGAACGTTTTACCCTACCCTAATCTCGATTATACCCTTTTTATAGTGTTAGAATTGTATTAGAAAATAAAATATGCATTTTTGAAAAATCGCGCAATTCTGTCGACGAACATCAATATGTTTAGTATGAGAATTGTTAACAGAGTTCCTCACCTATTTGATCATGATTTTCCTGTCACAATTAATCAACACATGTACATGAACTCTTCTGGCGTCAAATCTTTATTCCTGAGTTGATACCAGATGAGGTAAGCCCCAAGCATCGACATCTAAGCATTTGGGATGAGTTGCCCTGGAGCCAACCTCAAATGCGCAGTCATCGTCCTCACGAATGAATGGATCGGAAGCTGGAGTCCACATCGGAGAGCGTAAATGAATATGGCAGGTTTGCCCTCAGCCAGATTCCCGAGGACATCAAATGGGACAGGAGTTTGGATACGAACTGAGTCCGTGATTTAGAACTTAGCTCGAACTTCAGGCATTTCAACCTTGGTCATTACTGACCCATCGTGGATAAGCTCAGACGGTTGTTCAGCCTTGGATTGAGGACTAATCCTCGCCCCCTTGGGTTGAGCGGTTGTCTTCACACCCTTGGGCCGAGCAGTTGCCTTCGAGCTCTTGGGTTGCTTGGCTCGAGGTCGAGCAGTCGTATGAGTAGAGCATAAAGGTACTGTGAGGAGTGGTTCTGCTGGAGATTCGACTCTGGAGCTCACACTCTCCGGTTGGTATCGCCTTCGAAGGCATAAACCTCGTGTACATTATTTGAGCCGTTCGACATCAGAACTTCAACGGAAAAATGGGAGACTAAAACGGGAAAAAGAACATGAAACAAGGCTGGAGAACGGGAAAGACTCACCGGGAATCGTTCACTATGGGAGTTTGGCAGCAACAGATATCTCTAAGCAAAAGCAAATGATAAGACTAGAAAAAAAGGCTGTGGCTTTTAGACCATGCTTGGCTGAAAACAATCATAACTGGCATTGATTACTGTAGGCAAAGAGTCGTTCTCCCGAGCACCACCCGGTACGTGGCAATGTCTGATTAGCCCAGCCGGTGCACATGCTCGAGTCGCGCACCAATGATCAGCATTAAATATACCGAGCGAAGAGCCGTCTCCTCGCCCATCACTTTACACATGGCAGCTCCTCATCCATCTCATCATTACGTATTCTTGGCCTCTGCCACGCATCCATCCACCATAGGCTTGTAGTCGAAAAGGCCACCACCTCGAAGTACGGCACCTCGATGGCACCAGACCATAATTACAGATTCTCCTCGACTCTACTACCAGAGGAAGTATATTAGACCACCTGTTCATCTTCACTGCACGAATTTACTCACCAAGCATGCACCGCAAACTCACGAAGTAGGGGGCTTCTGTTATGAAAAAATATGATCTGACCACACTCAAAGACAGCTAGGCCTGACAATGTTCAAAAATGGTCTAGCCCAATCACTCCCAAGGTCGGCTCATCTCGACGAACGCATATTCTCTAAGCACTTTACCTAGGAGAATTGGCATAAGGTTCACAAACATAGTCCTCAGCGGGGTGAGGTCTTAAGTTCTGGCCATTCGGGCTCACTAGCAACCAAGTGACTTGAAGAGCCCAAGGGGACACCAAGTTCAGTTTGACCATGCTCGATCGACTCGAACCGTCCTCGAGAGACCAAACCCAGGCCATAGTTCAAACTGACTCATGCTCGGATGAGCTGGGTTGTTTTTGACCGAGCATTAGAGCTCGGTCGTGGTAAGCCTAGCCTGTGTTGTCTTCTATCATTCAAAGGACCTCGGTTCAGATTAGCTCGACTCGGCTCGGCTCATCCCTACCAGATTAGGAAGACTTGACCAACGAAGTGCGAAATTCACTCCCAGTAATGCACAACAGAGGTAACCGCCTGACGCACAATCTCAGGGTAACTGTCAACAACCATCACTCGCGCACATCTCTCCTGAACGACCAAGATCACGCCAAAGATTACGAGCCACGTCAACCTGCGAACACTATAAGGGGATCATCAGTAGGGAAAGGTATGCAAAATCTCTCACCCAAAACCCCTCTACACTATCGACTCGGATTTCTAGCCTGACTTTAGCATCGGAGGGTCCCTAACTCTAGCTAGGGTCTCCTTTGTTATTCTCTTATGCAAGTGCTTAGAGCTTGGTAAGGGTGAGCTGGATTTTTGCATCAACAAACCGTATAGATCTAATTTGACACATTTGGGTGGCACCAAAATGGTCTATAATACGTGTTTGTTATCCCTCACCATCGATCAACACGTTCCACCTGATGATCAGGTCAGCCCGATCCTTCAAGTTCATGCATAGTTTGACCTCCGAATGTAAATGGACCGCACAGATCCAATCCTACACGTTCCCATGGCCAGAAACAATTTCCTATGCAAAAAAAGTAAAAAACCATTGAGTTGGGATCTTAATCAGGGACCTGGAGAACCTCCGTACATTCCCTTAAGAAGGGAGGTCAATTAAAGATAAGAGAGAGAAGTTACAACCAAATTTATCTCTCCTTTCTAAACTTCAAGTTTAAATTAGAATTTTAAATTGATTTCCTGTATTTGAAAAACTGATTATTCTATATAATAGAAAGTATAGATCCTTCAATCTATCCTACACCTAGAGCTGTACATGAGCAGAGTAAGCTCGGTTACTTGCTTGACTCGACTCAAAATTACTTGACTTGACTCGGCTTGAAATGAGTTTGAGCCAAGCATGAGCTGATTTTTGGTACTCAATTTGATTTCGAGCAGAGTACGAGCTAGGCAATACTCGACTCGATACTCAACTCGTACTCGACTCGTACTTGACCAGGGTTATATATATACCCCAAAACAAAAATACCCTAACTCCTCAGTTGCTTTCAACCTGCCCTTTCAAAAAAAGCCTATGCCCCTCCTAGCACCCATTCAAAACCAAAAAACACATCCCTCCCATCGGCGTCCAGTAGACTAGCGCTCTCACCCATTGGTCGTCCCCTCTCTGGCTCTCTCCCATTGGCCGTCCAGTCTGTCCCTCTTCTTCCCTCTCTCTCTCTCTCTCTCTCTCACTCTCCTCTCATTTCCCCTCTCATTTCCCTTGTCCAAGTGCCCTCCTCTCATTTCCCCTATCCGGTGTCAGCTCCTCCGTCCCTCTTCTTCCCCTCTCTCTCTCTCTCTCTCTCTCTCTCTCTCACACACACACACACACACACACACACACACTCCCCTGTCCGGTGCTAGTCCCTGCCACTCGTCCCTGCCTTGCCCGATATGCTCGTCCGGTGTCGTAGCTCATCCCTGCCATTCGAACTCGACTTGAAAACTCGGACTCGACTCGGCTCGAACTCGACTCGAACTCGGACGAGCAGAGCACAAGCTAGGCATCTGAGCTCGAAGCCCGAGCCGAGCCGAGCCGAGTACGAGTTGGGACTCGGGCAGTGTGAGCCAAGCACGAGCTGGGCAATACTCGGCTCGACTCCACTCATGTACAGCTCTACCTACACCAAATAAAGTTTTTTTTTTCTTTTTTTAAACCACTTAGTTAGTAGGCTTATTTCATTTTTCTTTATAGACGAGATTAAATATTTTACTGGTTTCATAGGTTAGATGATTAGTATAAGTATCCTGCATATATACAAAACTTGGGGTCGTCACACTCAAGATTAGTAGAATTGTGATTTATACATAAGGTGTGCATTTTCATGCCATGTATAGTAAATTATTTCACGTTATGGTAGGATTAACTAAAATGCTTTATAGGTGAACTTTAGCCTGCACAGTTGGTTTGTTTTGCTCCAAGGAAAAATATAGTGTGATATCTGTGAAAGGACGAACTTCTATCGGATAACAAAAGGAAAGTTATTATATACATAATTATCGAAATCCTACTCTACCAAAGATACATAATTATAGTTAGACCATAATCAACATATGTAATAGATTATGACATATTACCTCTGGGAATTTTGTGCTCTCATTGCCATTTCCAAGCTTGAACAAATGAAGATAGCTGCATTAGGTTTGTTGAAAATCGGATGCCTCAAATCTATGCTAAAATAGGGGCTTTCTACTAGCTAGCAGTATTAGGATTAATATAATCATACTTCTTAGAGCATTGATTGGTAAGATTCCATCTCTTGTATATTTGTTATTCATAGTGCATTCTCACTTTGTGCCACGGTCATTTACCTGAAGGGTTTTTCGATGTAAATTCGAATTGTTCTTTGTTAGATTTGCTTGTGTGATTGTGATTACTTTCCTTGATTCTGTTGTTTGCTTTTGCGAGTCCCAATTAGTGGTATCAGATCTAAAACCCTAGTTTCCTCCATTCAAAACCCTTAATTTATGCTATCTCTATTTGTCTTAACCCTAATCCTGAATTGGGAGTTGTATTTATAAATTTCATACAAAATTAGAAACAAAACCCGCACTTGGGCATACCATTCAGTCAAACCGGATATAACCCTCTCTCGGACTAGAAAAATCGACATTCCTCTGTCGAACCGAGTGTTAAACCGAAATTGTACAAAATATCAAGTGAGCAAAGGGCCAAAATCAAAACTTTTAGTCAAATTGACAAAAGCTTTGGTCAAATTGAAAACTGACTTCTCTGTATAGGATTAAAGGCACTCGATCACCACCGTGAAGAAAATTCGGTCGCGGACGGGCTAGCTAGGTTGTCTAGTGATGGGTGTCCCAATACTCTATACCGTAATAGATTGGAGCTCTCGAGGCTAATTAGGGGCTCTTTGGCTTGAGATAATGCAATGGTAGGGAACTTCAGGAATAAAAAGGAAAAAGAAGAGGGACGGTTGATTTCTTCCCAAGGATTAATTATGGGGCCTTTTAGGTTTTTCATTTAGGCCACTTTGGGGTTGGGTCTTGTATATGGGTTCATATGATAGAAGAAGCCCTGGGCTTGTTTGATCTTAGTTTTGCAATAATCTTTTCTTTTTTTCTTTTTTATTTTTTTAAGGGATGGAGAATGGTTGGAAGTTAGAATTTCCTACCAAGATGCATGTTTCTATGACCACACCTTCCATGAAAGTGACTCATGAGGATGACACAGCTGGAAGAATTGAAGTGGTGAGAGTAGTAACCATATTTTTGGTGATTTCATTAGTCTGCTTGGGAATGTGAGCGACCATTTAGTCTTTTGTGTTTTTCTTTGGAGAACAGGGCCAATTTAGTCATCAATTCATCGGGAGCCATTTTTTTAAATTCATTTTTCTTTTTTGTTTGTTCATTTCTTTGTTAAAAATAAAAAAATAAAAAAATCTTTGGTACATGTGAAGGTTAGGAGCTCACCACCTATCACAGTATTGCTTGGAAAGTGAATATTATCACCTATCTGGGAATGACATTACAAGAACCTCGAAATGAACTATACAAATGGATCTAGAAGAGCAAGGTGAAAATGGCCATACATTGGCTGCCACGGTTGTCCCCGTTAAGGTCTTGAAAAAACTGGAAAGCATCTTCGCTAACTTCTTTTAGGGTTGGCACGACAGGGTGAGGAAACTTCATTGGAAGAAATGGAAAGACATTGCTTTGCCTAAGCAGGAGGGAGGGTTGGGTCTCAGAATGGAGTAGGGCGAATGGACGACGATGCCTCGCCGGAGGTGCCCAATCTCCTCCACCTTCTCCCTCTTCATTTCTAATATCCATTTCAACTACGGTAAGGCGACCTTACAGCGATTATTTGCCAGATTCGGAGAGATTGTTGACGTCTATATCCCCTCCATGCCGAAATCGCCCCGCAACAGAGGATTCAGTTTTGTCCGGTTTGCTCAGAAGGAAGAAGCCCTCCTGGCCATGGCCAAGCTGCAGGGTTCCATCTTGGAGGGATGCCCTATCATTATCGAAGAAGCCCTCTCAAACCCGCATCAAACCCTAGCCGAACCTTCACCCGCTTCTTCGAACCCTACCTCCAACCCATCAACCCACCCACTGGTTCCAATGCTAATCCCTCCCTCCCTTCTTCGCTCTGTCGCAAATACCACACCCTTTTCCTATGCTATATAGGTCCCGCACCGCATCTCAGCGACAAGGAAAAGAGCTCTTTCCAATGCCTTCATCGGTATGGCGGAGTCACCTAGCTACCCCATAACCCACCTGGTCGATGTTCTTAGGTCATCACCATTTGGATCTTCCAAGGTGGACATTGAGAGAGTTTCGGTGCTTTCTTTCCTCATTGCATTCTCATCCAGAGAAGGTGCACTTGCCTTTCAATGGGATACCAATCTTCGCCACTCGATGCGACTCTCCTCGATCTCTCCATGGAACCCGTCCTCTGTCACCCCCAACCAAGGGATCTAGATTTGGATCCAAGGCATCCCCCTCCATGCGTGGTGTAAGCAAACCATCGAGCAAAACGCTCAAGTCTTCGGTTTGGTCGTGGAGATCGACCAGTTGTTGCTGACATCCACCTTCCTCATGTTTGCACGAGTTAGGATCCTTCCCAATCTAGGACCAGCTTTAGCTAAAATTCTTGATTTGGAGGTGGACGGGCTCTCTTTCCCGATTATCTCCATTGCAGAACCCCCCTTCATAGGCCATGACATTCTCTCTTCCGTACTCCCCAATCAGCTTCATTAGGTCCCATCTCACTCCCCCAATCCCCATCCCTCCCACCCGGACCCTCCGCTCAAGGATACCCATAGCGCTCACATCTCTCTAACCTCCAGTTCACCTACTGGAAGCGTCCCTCTCCCTAATGCCTCCAATTCCTCTCACCCTCCACCTGTTCGATCTTATGCCACAACCAGCCACAATCTAGCTCGCCCTCCAAGCACCTTCCTTCCAGCATGTTGCTCAACCCTCTCCTTCTATGCTAATAATATCACATACCGAGGCACCTCATGCTAACCTATCATACCCTCCCGCCATCACACCCCTCATTCTACCCCTCCTTCTTCCAACTAACACCCTTCCCACTCCTCCCCTTCATCTCTCCGCATATCCCAACCCGAGCAATAAAATCCTCCTCCACCCTCCATCACCCATAACAACCATTCGTCCACCCCTCTACCCCCTACCCTTACCTCACCTTCTCGCTCTCCATCCCTTCTACCCCTCTTTATCTCAAAGCATCCTCTAGCTCCCTCTCTTAGGCCCATTTGACCTACCTACCCCAAGTCATTCCATCTCGCCCCATATCCCCGCCCTTCTCAACTCCCGTAGGCCAACCCCACCTCAACGGCCTCTAGTCCCTCTGCAATTTTATTCCCCAGCGCACTCACCTTATCAGCTCCCCACTACCCTGCATTTACCTCTGATCTCAGCCACCCAACCTACTCCTCACCCCATCACCAGCACCCTGCCCCTTCCTCTTCCGTTTGAATTCAGCTACATCAGCCCCACTAAGACTGCCTTCCTGTTGAACCTAGAAGTTGAAGCTCAGATCCTCCAAACCATGGAAAATAGGCATGATTTTCATAAGGATCGACCATGGGCAGGGGACATCCTCTTTGATAAAATCACCAACGAACCTTTCCTCGTCAATGCTGGATCAGATACCAACGACTCATCCTCTGGCTATGACTCAGACCCCATGGTAGAGCCCCCACATCCCCCTTCTCTTCCCCAGGACACAGGTGGAGAAATGGAGCTTTGGGTAGACATATCAAACTGCCTCCCTTCCCCATTAGCCCCACCCCAATCAAAGCCCGGAAGTCACATTCGTAATAAGATAATGCAGCAGAAAAAAGCCTCCATTACTCACAGCTTTCGCCTAGCAGGGATCAGGAAACGGGCAACGGGAGTGGAATGAGACTCAGATGTCTAGTGTCCTATCTTGGAACGTGCATGGAACCAGTAATGCTCTGACCTAGAGACATCTCAGAAGACTAGTCCGCACCAACAGGCCTGACACCCTTCTGCTCCTAGAGCCAATGATCCGACCCAATAGGAGACTTCAAACAGCTAATAGGTTGGGATTCCAACACTCGATTTCTGAAAACATTTCTGATGGAAAGATTTGGATCCTGTTCAATCCTGCATACAAACTCCAGACATTATCAGCAACCAGCCAATGCATCTCCGTCCAAGCAGTTTCGGGTGACAATGACTAAGCGTTTGTCATTTCGGTTGTTTACGTTGACTGTAACAGGCTCAATAGGAGACTCCTCTGGGAGGAATTGCTCTCCTTATCCTCTACCATCTCAGGCCCCTGGTTGGTGACTGGAGATTTTAACGCTACTATCAGTCAGGATGAGAGAGCGGGCAGTACAGCGTCAGATCCTCGAAGCATGGAAGAATTTCGGTTTGCTATTAGCGCAACAGGTCTGATCGACGCTGGTTTTGCTGGCTCCAAATTCACTTGGTGCAACAATAGATCGGGTCAGAGCAGACGCTGGCCTAGGCTCGACCAGATGTTGTTCAACTCAGATTGGTTGCAGGCATACCCAAGAAGCAAGGTGGAGCACTTAACTCGGGTATATTCTGACCACTCTCCCTTGCTCCTTTCCATGGATGCTTTGCCAGGTAATGGTCCTAGATCTTTTAAATTTCAAAACATTTGGTTACATCACGAGGGATTTCTCAGCTTAGTCTCAGACTCATGGCAACAAGACGCTCAGGGCCGCCCTATGATAATTCTTCTCCTTAAACTAAGCAGACTCAAATCTGCCTTGAAATCCTGGAATCACAGAATTTTTAGAAACGTGTTCCAGAACATTACGAACGCTAAAGATGTTGTCACTAAAGCCGAAGCTACTCTTCTGCACTCCAGATCTGATGCTGACAGATCAGCCCTCAATCAGGCCCTAGCTACCTTAAAGAAAGCACTGCTTCTTGTGGAAATCTTCTGGAAGAAACTTTTTAGGATCACTTGGCTGCAACCTGGGGATCGAAACACCAAATTCTTTCACGCCTCTATGTTGGATAAGAGGAGGTGAGCCACCATTCGCTCGATCCAATCACCTTCGGGTTCTCCCATTTCATCTACCTAAGATATCGGAGTAGCCACTGTTACTTTTTTCTCGGACTTGTTTGCCTCCAGTGGCTCCACCACCCCTTCCTCCATTCTGACCACCATTCCCCCTCTCATATCAGACAACATCAACACGATTCTCCTCAGTCCTCCCTCCCTGGATGAGGTTAAGGCAACAGTTTTTTTCAATTCCAACTGATAGCGCCCCCGGCCTTGATGGTTTCTCCAGGAAATTCTTCACCCATTTATGTGATATCATAAGCTCTCACATCCACAAGGCGGCCATCGAATTGTTCCAGGGAGGACAATACCTAAGAGCCTTCATATGCACTACCATCTTCCTTATTCCTAAAAAGAAGAACCCCTTATCCTTTGCTGACTTTCGACCCATAAGCCTTTGCAACTGCATCTAAAAAATCTTCTCTAAAATCCTCACCACCAGATTATCAAAGATTCTCCCCGCTATCATCTCGGAAGAGCAAGGTGCCTTTGTCAAAAATCGGTCGATAGCTGACAACATTTCTTTAGCCTCTGAGATGGTAAATGCCATAGACCGAAAAGCACATAAAGGAAACATCATCCTCAAACTTGACATGGAGAAGGCTTACTACAGACTGGAATGGTCTTTCATAGAGGCGGTCCTCAGCAAATTCGGGTTTTACCCTGTTTGGATTAACAGTGCTAAACAAAGTTGGGAAGGGAGTTAGTTCTCCATCCTTATCAACGGGGAATCTTTTTGTCTTCTTTCAATCCTCAAGGGGACTGAAGGGGATCCACTATCTCTTGCCATCTTCATCCTTGTAGCCGAAGTCCTTTCTCGGGGCCTCAACGACCAATTCCTCTCCAGGAATTGCCTCCCCTTCAGCCTCCCTAGAGGGTGCCCTACCATTTCTCACATTCTCTTTGCTGATGACACTATCATTTTTCTGAATGGTAAGTCCTCATCGATTCGGGCTATCCTAAATTTCCTTCTTTCCTATGAACATGCTTCAGGCCAGAAAGTCAACCCATCCAAAAGTTGCTTTTTTCTAGGTAGCAAAGCCCCTCCTGCCAAAGCCAGACAGCTTGAGAGAATCTTAGGCTATCAGCCAGTCTCTCTTCCATTTACATACCTGGGAGTCCCACTCCACAAAGGCAGAGTTTGATATGCCCATATTCAGCCCATCCTTCAGAAAATCGATCTACGAATCACGAGGTGGAAAGCCAAGCTCCTCAACCAAGTGACCAAGCTAGTTCTCATTAGACATGTCTGGCCAGCATCCCCATGCACATCTTAGCAGCCATCAACATCCCTAAGAAAGCCTGCACCCATCTTGAGAAAAGTTTTGCCTCCTTTTGGGAATCGCCTGATAAATCTAGCAAACATCATTGGGTCAAATAGGCTGATTTATGCTTCCCGCTCGCTGAAGGGAGCTTTGGTATTTGAAGGGTTCAGGACACCATGAAGTCCCTCAGATGCAAAATGGCGTAGAGGCTAATTCAGGGAGACTCTCTTTGGGCAAGATTTTTTGCAGCTAAATATCTTCACAAATTCCTCTCTTCCAATAGCCCAACCATGACCACAGGATCTAGCCTATGGAAAGATATAAGAAGCATCCTCCAATTCACCATTCTCAACTCCCAATGGCTCATTGGAAAAGGGGACGTCTCCTTCTGCTTCCACAATTGGACCGGTAATGGTCTCCTCTATCACACTGCTTCTTCAGCCCCCCAGGCCCAAGACAGGCACGTCCGCCTCTCAGAAATATGGGATCTAGCTATTTATTGGAACTTCTCTTAGGTGGCAGATCTTCTCCCAGCCTCTAATATTTAGTTTATCCTAGACAGCGGAATCATTATCAGTGACAAACGCGACAGGGTTATTTGGAAGCTATTCCCCAATGGTAAATTCATCACCAAATCAGTTTGGAACGTGCTCCATCAACACAGAAATGAGTAGCCATGGGCCAAATGGATTTGGAACAAGATCATCCCTCCCAAAATTGCTATCCTGATTTGGAAGATCATGAACAATGCAATTTCAGTGGACTCAGCCATTTAGCAGCATGGCATTAGCCTAGCTTCTACATGCAACTGTTGTCCCTTAGCAGTCTCCCATTTCTTGTCTACCAGCCCTGTTGCCAATCTGCAGTCTGTGCAGACTGATTTGGTTAGAGCCTCCCCTCTAAGCCCTCCTCCTTTTCCTTCCCTCATACCCCCTCAGCCTGCCAACCACTCCAGTTCCAATCATCAAACCCCATCCCCACCAGGCCTCTTCTCTTTCTTCATCAGAGCCAGTCTCCTCAACCAACACCGACCCACTTTCAACTCACCCCAGTTCAGCCCCCCTCTATTGATCCCACTCCCTATCAGTCCCACAACCAACAGCCCCCGTCCCCCCAGCTTCTGTCTCTCACGGGCCCCAGATCGAGGACGCCAATTACCTATTTAGCCAAGGCGCTATAGCTAAGCAAATCTGGGATCATTTTTCTCTCCTTTTCCGCATCATAATTATCCAGGACCAACCCATAAAAGACCATATTCAGCTCTGGTCTACTTCAGCGTCCTTCTCCTCTTACAAGAATCTTATTCGAGGGCTGGTTTTCCTAATAATTCTTTGGGAGATTTGGCTTGCCAGGAATGGTGCAATCTTTGACAATCGGGCCATCAATCCAGATCTAATCATCTCCAAGATCAACAAATGGCTCCTGGAACTTGGAATGCTATTGCCAGGCCTTGACAGTGCAGTTTGGGCCAATCTTGTACACCGGGGTTTCACTATCAGAGTGCCCCCCAATTCGACCCCGTTGTCTGATGCTTATAAGATGGCTCATGCCCATAGCTCCATGGCTAAAGCTCAATGTCAACGGATCATCCTGCGGGAACTTGGGGCCCAGTGGTGGGGGAGGAGTTTACCGCGACTGCAATGGGAACCTCATTTTTACCTTCCACTCCGGCTACGACATTCTCTCTAACATGCAAGTGGAAGCCCGTGCAATGGCTGAGGGGCTTAATTTATGCAAAGTGATGGGGCTGTCTACCATCGTAGTCAAGACTAACTCTAAGGCTCTTTTTGAGGCGGTCACAACCCCTGAAATCAGCTGTGGCTAGAAGCTTTGGTACACCCTCCAATCCATTCATCAGCTAGCCGAGACTCTCTACGTCAAATTCAGACACACGTTCAGAGAAGGAAACTTTGTAGCCGATGGTCTCGTTATGGAGGCTAGTAGCGGAGTGCCTAACAAGTTCTTTACCTCTCCAACGGACCTTCCCATCAAAGGTCTTAGACAAAGTAAGGATGGGCTCCATGAGATGCAGCAAATCTAGAACGGGCATTGGGTAGGCCCTTTCAGTCAGGATCCACTCAGGATCCCCCGGATACTCGGTCTCTTTGCTCCAGCCCATCTCCCCTCTATTTTCTTTCCTTTCCTATTTTGGGAAGTCCCATTCTCCCCCTCTTTTGTTTTGTGCCATGTACATGTGTCATATGATAGGCAATCCCGACACCTTTTGATCGGCCCATCCGAAAGATGTACATCTTCCCCATTGTTATAAAATCTCTGGTGGTTCTATTCCACCTTTTCCCAAAAAGAAAAAAGAAAAAAAAAAGGGTTGGGTCTCAGAAAACTGAAGGACCTAATGAAGGCACTTCACATGAAAATGGCATGGGGAATCAGATTTGGGAAGGAAGGCAGCCTCTAGGCAAAGTTTATGCGCTCCAAGTACGTGGGGAATGGTGCAATAGGTACACCCCATCCCCTCCCTGCAAACACCTCACTGATTTGGAGGGTTTTGGTAGGGTTTTTCCTCATCCTGGACAGTAACGTCCAATGGGAAGTGGGCCGTGGGGACTGCAATATGTGGCAAAGCAATTGGTTTGGGCTGGGACCTCTGTCCACCCACGCATCCCTTCATATCCCATAACATTTGGCGGAATTGAAAGTTTCAAATTTCATAGGGGAGGATGGCCTTAAGGCGCCTGCCCCTATAGCCCTTCCAGGTTGGCTAATGGACCAGATTATCTTAATAGGTATCTGCACCTCGGATGTCGAAGACTCCCCTTTCTGGCCGATCGACCCTATAGGTAGATTCTCCATTAAATCAGCTTGGGAAGTGGGGAGAGAGGCAGCCCAAAACATTCCCTGGGTGAAGAAGATGTGGCACCCCAACATTCCCCCAAAATTTTCTATGTTCTTGTGGAGGCTGCTACAAGAAGCTGTGCCCATCGACACAACCATCCAGAAGAAGGGGATCTACATCGCCTCGAAGTGTGAGTGCTACGGGGACAATCGAGTTCGTTCTCCCAGCAGGGAAATATTGGCCCATCTGTTCTTATCAGGGAATCCGGCTGACCAATTGTGGAAGCATCTAACAACTTATTTTGGGAATCCGGCTGACCAATTGTGGAAGCATCTAACAACTTATTTTGGTGTGTCCTTGACACTCCACCTCTCGGTACGGGGCCAGTTAATATGATGGTGGCAACAGGATATCCCTCTCAGACATACCCCCATTGCTCTCCGTTTAGCTCCTGCTTTCCTACTGTGGGAGATATTAAAGACTAGGAATAGAGCGAGATTCGAAGGCTAAGGCTTCCCTATCCAAGAAGTGTTCGCCAAAATCATATGGTGGCTGAAAGTGTGTTTCCCTCACATTCAGCCCCCTCACTTCCAGTTAGAGACCTCCCCCCAATCGACTCTTCTCCGTCATTGCCGTCAGGTTCCCCATCCACAAGACTTCTACATAGTGAAATAGATCAGGCCGGAATAAGGTTGGTGCAAGTTAAACATTGATAGTTCAGCGCTCTCTAATCCAGGACTAGCTAGCGGGCAAGGCATATGCATGGACCATAATGAGAATATGAATTTTGCATTTGTCAGTGAGTACAGATCTTCGACTAACAATGGGGTCAAAATCCGAGCTGTCTATGATGGTATGCGTTTCTGCTTAGATCGTGGGATGGGAAACTGTAACATCCCGAAAATCGAGGGTCGAGTAGTAACTCAACTCTCGAGTTCCAGAACATCACTTATGCAACAAAATGAATGATGATTGAATGTTGACTGTATTAGAGTAGTGAACATGAGTGAGATTAAGCCAAAACAACATATCATACTCCAGAGACAGTTAAATTTACAAGCGGAAGACTGTGATAGATAGATAAAATATATAAACTATGATGAGTCTCCAGAGTGTGATAACATTACCAGGTTAAATAATTACAAGTACACTTCTAAAATATACCAAATGTGTAAGTGTAATATCTTCTATCCCAAGTACCATAGCCCCGTCAATACAGTACCAGGTCTTCAAAGACCCGTCAGAGAGTTACATGTAGGAGAACTCCTCCTCGACATCATAGTAATAGTCCGGCTCTGCTTCAGGAGTAGCGTCGCCATCTAAAACTCAACAATCTGGTTGGTGTGTATAACACCATCCCGTAACGTGGGAGTGAGTAGCTAACTCAGTGGAACAATAAAGTATAGGTTAACATGTTATCAATACAGTCAAGCAGTAATGATAAAGTAGTAAAATCAAACACTCCTAGCTACTCTTATTAATGCAAGTATGAATGTAGGTATGATGGATGCCCTCACTGACATACTCCCTCATGCGACACCATCTCACGCTCGCGGCATGCTTTCATCCCACAGTGCTCCACATCTTCCAGGCACATGCAATGCATGATGAGCATGATTACCGAGTTTTTAATTAGTCCATTTCAAACAGCAGGATTGGGAAACTAAGGTACCTCCCTTGTATCATTCCCAAACATGATCCATTCTAGGGTCGTCAGTCCTAGTTAATATCAGACGACGGTGTGTTTTCTAGGTCCTTCGCAGAGGTGCGCTGTGGTCACATTACGCACAAAGGTTACACCACTCCCCCATCACCCCTTAAATGATTCATCACAATATAGAAACAGGCCTAGTTCATACTCTATATATCGCGGTGAACCCTAAGGCGCACTGCGATTTCAGAATATACTCGAGGTCACTATAAAGGGCTGTCAGGGCTGTTACGCACAAAGGTTGCACCGCTCCCGCATCACCTTATCAATGTAGGCCGACAGCGCGAATATAGTGTTCCATACCACCATAATCGGCTCACGAGTTTGGTTGTTCACTGGTCACTACGGGGAGGCACGTGGCCCCAGCGTAGGCTGACAGCTGGACCACGGTGTCCCATACCACCATGCCAGACTTATGAGTCTTAGTGGATCGAGGTACCATGGTTAAAAGGGTTTTCACTGGTAAGTTTGGTACCCTAGGTTCAGGTAGTAGTGACCAAACATGGTGAACATACATTAGACAGATCGGGTTACTTGACGAGCTCGGCTAGCTCGAGCGCACAACAAGTTGAACGATATGAAGTGCATAAGCACTTCGAGTGGCCAACCACTATCGCCAACCGAAGTACGACTCGAGTTCGTCGAACGCATCTCACGTGGCGACATGAAACTCAACCACGATCTCCAATCTGATACCGATTGTCTGGACTATAATCATAGCCCCAAACACAATCAATTGTCATCCATAGCATGTGGAGTAAAGCATGATAAACAAAGTAGTTCAAGCATGATAAAGAAAGTAATTCAAACATGCTAGTAGGCATGTTATAAGCATATTATAAAGCATGATATAAAGCATGTTGTAAAGCACTACATCAATAGGAATACAAACACATGTATTGCAAGTAAGCGGTTTTAAGTGATCAACCTCATGGAGGTAATCATACACGTCGCTAGGGTAGTTGAGAATCCAATCTCAACACCCTCCTAAGGCATCTACATTCAAACACTTACTCACTCAAGCATTTCCACAAACACTTAACATACACTATTTCACATACTTGGTGTATGTTAGCAAACATGTATTAGGGCGAGTCCTTTCGCCAAGCAAATAATTTACGCATATATAGTATATTTATACAATAAATAATCATGGCAAACACATCTCTAAAATACATATGTATACAGTACTTTCTACAATACAGTATTTGTACATACATAGTGTATATTAGTAAAACATGTATTTGGGCGAATCCATTCACCAAATAAGTATTTTATTCATATATCATATATTCATACAACAAATAATCATGTCAAACACATTTCTAAAAAATATACGTATATGGTATTTTCTACGAATACCTAAAATATGTAAAATTCCATAATTTGCATCTTTAATCGAAACAGAAATCGGAAAGCACTTTGTACATGTGCAATTGCATGCAGATCATGAATCTATCATTATCTGACATTGAAAATGTTGAAAACCATAACCTATACACCTAAAGTCCGCACCTTGTGTTGTAGAATCGTAACGGAGTTGATAGGTTTGCTAAGCTCTCGTATTCGGCAGTTTGGCAACCTATGAAACGAAATACGTTAGCTATTTCATAACCTACAACCACCCAAGCCCTAAATCAGGTTAGGGTTAGGGTTTCTTACCTAGAAATGACGCTGGAATCGCCGAAAAAGTGGTGAGATTGGAGCGGTGAAGCTCGAATAGCGGCAGGGAAGAGTGGCAGGGAGTTCCTCCCACATCTCCCACATTTTCTCTCCCTTTTCTCTCTCTCTCTCTAGGGTTTCTCTCAAATTTGGATGGCAGCAATGAGAGAGGGTTTAAGGTCCTTATATAGCCTAAAAACTCACCGAAATAGACTCCTGTTCAAAGTATACTTAGGTTATAACCAAAGCGGGACTTTTTCAGCTCAACGGAGGACTTCTGGCGGGCGTCCTTGAGCCAAAGGTCGGACTTAAGCTCACTAACGCCGGATCTACGTTCTATTAAGTTTTCGTTTCAGTCGGAATTCCAGATCACGCGTGGCGAACCACTTTCAGTTCAACGGTCAGTGGGCCTCGATCCGAAATTCCAAGTACATGTAAATGTTCCTGAAATTTTTCCTGATCCGAGGGTGTAATTTGGTCTGATTCTGACAGTCTGGTTGCTTAAAACTGATCCGCAAGTGAGAGGTGCCAGATTACTATTCAAGATATTTTATTTTGAAATTATTTCACATTTCTCACACTCTTCACTCCAAGCTCAAGCGAATAGCGTTGGGACACCATCTGGATTTGATTTCCGAGATGGTTGTCAAGCCCAGCGAGGCGGTCCTAATTCCTTAACTTCGTATTATTCAGACTCCCGACGTGCGGTCCAGATCCGATATGGAGTTTCGAGATGCTCCCGTGAGCAGTCGGGTAATGAGATTGATCCTAGGTTTTAGGGTAACCTAGCATCAATGATTCTACAAGTTTTGGGTCTTGCAGATCATATTTAAAGCGATTTAAATGGATTTCATGGCTAATCTAGTTTAGCACTTAGTTAACTTTGTTAAATTTCTAAAGGATTTAATCCTAAGTGATTTCCGTCTGAGGTGGTACTTAGTCCTTCGTAGTTTGTATATAGAGTGATCCAAGTTATAATACTTAACTAGTTTAAGATAGTGTCTAGAGTGAAAGTACTTAGGAAAATTGAAAGAACAAGGTGGTGAAGGGTTGGATTCGTGAAGGAAATGGGTTCAGAAGCGATTTTAGACTGTGGGATTCAGTTCTGATAGGTTAATAAGGTGTTAGGAGCAACCCATTGCCTAAGGACGTCTAATTCCAGGTTGGCAAAAAATCCGGGGTGTTACAATCAACCCCCCTTAAAATAAAATTTCGTCCCCGAAATTGGCTAAGGGTAATAAAGAAAGATTTAATTATTTCTTTTGCCTAAGTTTTATTGATTTCAAATTTCTACGCGTGGTAAGGCATATACTAGTCTGGTTCCTTTTAGTCTACCCCCCTTAAAACATGTTTCTTTATTCATTTCTCATACCCTGATAGTTTGCTACAATTTATTTCTGTACCTATTTGGAGTCTCGACGATAATTCCCACCAATTTAGAGTAAGATAGCTGTTTTCAATATTTGACCAACACGGAGAGATGATTTTTGGTGGGCTCGATCCCGATACATCGATCATCTACCTGACCAGGGTAGAAGGCTCATCGTATCACTTCCGAATCCTGGTGGATCCTGGTCTTCTGCTTGGTCAAGCAGTGAGTCCATTGGTAGTCGCCCAAGATTGAGAATTGGGTCAAGCCGCGAATGCTTTGCAGTTGTATATTTCAGTAACTCCGTAGTCCGATTACTCTAGAAACGTAGGGAATGCCCATCATTGAAAGGCTCAAATTGTATATTCTAAGGTTGCCCTTTAGGTCTTAGTCTAAGAGAGTCCTCGTTATTATCTATGTCAAAGGAAATGGGGAATCAAATCTTACTAGATCATCGTAAAACGGTTTCTCATAGTAGAACTTGTTAAGGCTTCTATAATGTGCGTATGTTAATGAGCACCGTTTCGATCTTGGGCCAGTGGAGTAGGGTCCACCACGCTTCTGCTGTGCCACCCAGATCAAAGAGATGCAATAGGTGACCTAACTAGATTGGGCTCATAATGTTCTACCCCCCTTAAAATTTTATTTTCACCCTCAAGGCTTAAGATTTATGTCCTGCTACGTACATCGGAACAAGGTGTAATTTATAACCTATCCTTGACATAAAATGAGATGCGGTCTCCCACTACATCAGTTTTAGTACCTAGGATTATAGAAAGGGGCTATCACGAATGGGTGTGAGTTTGAGGCAAGATGCCTAATTCTACCAAGGAATTTTGTCGCGGTCCAGACTTATCCTATTTAATCATGTCTATCTTAATAGGCAGGCTATCTTTTTACGTTCATAAGCACAATATGTATGCCGACATGGCATGCCATTTGGGACCTAATTCCTAACTGTCTGTTGCCCATTTGGGCAATTCCTTAGGCCTAAAAGACAAAGTTTCTATCAGCTATATACTCCTAACACTTTTCAAGGACAAAATTATAAACCTTTAGTTGTAAATGGTCGGGACAACACGGAAAGAAAATTGTGTAGTGGGTCTGAGTTGGTTAAGTCGAATAACTAAGTCTATTATTCAATTGGCTTAGCATAATTAATTAGTCTTTTACTTTCCTTAGCCTAACCAGTAGTCTAGTCTTAATTTAGGAGTAGCGGGAATCCATAGGTGAGTCCAAAGTCTATGCTTATACGCTAGATGATTTCACTTCATTTTTAATATAAGGAAGGGTTTTATTACGTAGGGTCAAAGTTGTCTAATTGGAATTAAGTTGCCTAAAGTTGAATTTAACTATGCCCGAGCATGTCACACATGCTCAAACCAACCACAAAGGGGGTTCTAGAGTTCACGTTCTTAATTGGTTGGATTTCCTATACTGTCAGGTCTGTCAAAGTACTGCTCTAGGTTCATATCTCTTGGGTCTATTTGTCAAATAACCATTTACTCTAAAAGCTTAAACTGTCAGAGTGTGGTGGGTTAATGTATATTAAGGGACTTTATCACTTCAACACTATTTGGCCAATGGTCTTAAGTTGTATTAAATGGAACTGTATTGCTAATCCTTCCTCAGGATTGGGAATGACATGTTTGGTAGGAGGGTGGGTGGGATAAAAATAAATTTTTTATAGGCTTTGAAAAATGAGCCATGTGTTGAAAAGCGTGAGATGGGATTTCCATATCCCACGATGGGGAATTTCTAAGTGTAATGGGAAAACCCGGGATATACTTTTCATTGCATACATTCCAAACATGGCATTGGAAAACATGGGATACACCCAATCTAGGGACCATGTCTTGCACATACATTGATTGTTACTTTTACAATTCTATCCACCTAACCCACCTAATGCAGTTGGCCGAATAGGCCCTAAAGGGAGAAGAGGGGCTGGAGTTTTGGTTCTCCTCGGATGTGAGCCTCAACAAGGATTGTAAAGGCTTGAAAGACAGTGATAGAAGATGAAAAGTGGAAAGGTAGGATGGGTTAGGGAGCTTACACGTTTTTAAGCTCCAAATGGGGCATGTAAGAGCCCAAATGAGATAAAGTGAAAAGGGTAGGGGGTAGGTACTGCTGTGAACGATGGAAGGGTATAGGTTGTGATAGAAAACGATGGAATGGGAAATTGGAGGGACGGTTGGAGAGAGAAAACATAAATTTAGAAGGAAAGGGAGAGCTTGGAGAGGTGTTTGAGAGAGAGAGAGAGAGGGCAAAACGAACATGAAATAGGAGCCCCCATACAATTCCACGGACCCCACACATGTCCTAGGGTCTGGCCGACCCTGACCAGCCCCGGCCTGACCATCCCGGCCCAACGGGACGGGGGTGATTCTGCCCCGTGAACTTGAAACGGACGTATCTTGCAAACCGGGATGAGTTATTTGACATACAATATATAGATTTAGGGTAGAAGGAGCTGATCTATCCAAATAACCTATTTATTTTATGAAATTATAAACTTTTAATGGTCAAAAACCCATTTTAGTCATATCTTTACTATTTACAGTTAATTTTTATTTAAGTATTGTTCTTCATCATTTATACTTTAGGTTTAGTATTTAGTATGAAATTTCTAAGAAAATTTTGAACAATAAGGTGGCGAAAGGTGAGATTTTGAAGGAATTAGAAAAAAAGAGGTTTTAGGCTTTGAGATTAAGTGTAAGGTATTGTGGTCAACCTACAACCTAAGGACATTCATTTCTAGGGAATGACTCAAACCCGTTGATTGACTGCCTAGAAGTAACTTAGGTCGTTTCACGCGACCAAAGATACATTATGAACTCAATTATCGTATAGTCTCACCTGTCGGCGAAACTTGGGATTCGAACATGGTTTCTAGGTTTTATCGCCCCTTTCCTAATTCAGAGTGTGTCAGCGTGCGTCGTGTTACCATAACCCAGGCCCGGTTTAATCCAAATCATGCTCTGATACCATCTGTAACATCCCGAAAATCGAGGGTCGAGTAGTAACTCAACTCTCGAGTTCCAGAACATCACTTATGCAACAAAATGAATGATGATTGAATGTTGACTGTATTAGAGTAGTGAACATGAGTGAGATTAAGCCAAAACAACATATCATACTCCAGAGACAGTTAAATTTACAAGTGGAAGATTGTGATAGATAGATAAAATATATAAACTATGATGAGTCTCCAGAGTGTGATAACATTACCAGGTTAAATAATTACAAGTACAGTTCTAAAATATACAAAATGTATAAGTGTAATATCTTCTATCCCAAGTACCATAGCCCCGTCAATACAGTACCAGGTCTTCAGAGACCCGTCAGAGAGTTACATGTAGGAGAACTCTTCCTCGACATCATAGTAATAGTCCGGCTCTGCTCAGTAAGCGTCGCCATCTGAAACTCAACAATCTGGTTGGTGTGTACAACATCGTCCCATAACGTGGGAGTGAGTAGCTAACTCAGTGGAACAATAAAGCATATGTTAACATGTTATCAATACAGTCAAGCAGTAATGATAAAGTAGTAAAATCAAACACTCCTAGCTACTCTTATTAATGCAAGTATGAATGTAGGTATAATGGATGCCCTCACTGATATACTCCCTCATGCGACACCATCTCACTCTCGCGGCATGCTTTCATCCTACAGTGCTCCACATCTTCCAGGCACATGCAATGCATGATGAGCATGATTACCGAGTTTTTAATTAGTCCATTTCAAACAGCAGGATTGGGAAACTAAGGTACCTCCCTTGTATCATTCCCAAACATGATCTATTCTAGGGTTGTCAGTCCTAGTTAATATCAGACGACGATGTATTTTCTAGGTCACTGCAGAGGCTGCCAGGGCTGTTACGCACAAAGGTTACACCACTCCCCCATCACCCCTTAAACGATTCATCACAATATAGAAACAGGCCTAGTTCATACTCTATATATCGCGGCGAACCCTAAGGCGTACTGAGATTTCAGAATATGCTCGAGGTCACTACAAAGGGCTTCCAGGGCTGTTACACACAAAGTTTGCACCGCTCCCGCATTACCTTATCAATGTAGGCCGACAGCGCGAATATAGTGTCCCATACCACCATAATCGGCTTACGAGTTTGGTTGCTCACTGGTCACTACGGGGAGGCACGTGGCCCCAGCCAGAGGGCCGATGCTTGACCACGGTGTCCCATACCACCATGCCCGGCTCATGAGTCTTAGCGGATCGAGGTACCATGGTTAAAAGGGTTTTCACTGGTAAGTTTGGTACCCTAGGTTCAGGCAGTAGCGACCAAACATGGTGAACATACATTAGACAGATCGGGTTGCTTGACGAGCTCGGCTAGCTCAAGCGCATAACAAGTTGAACGACATGAAGTGCATAAGCACTTCGCGTAGCCAACCACTATCGCCAACCGAAGTACGACTCGAGTTCGTCGAACGCATCTCACGTGGCGACATAAAACTTAACCACGATCTCCAATCTGGTACCGATTGTCTGGACTATAATCATAGCCCCAAACACAATCAATTGTCATCCATAGCATGTGGAGTAAAGCATGATAAACAAAGTAGTTCAAGCATGATAAACAAAGTAATTCAAACATGCTAGTAGGCATGTTATAAGCATATTATAAAGCATGATATAAAGCATGTTGTAAAGCACTACATCAATAGGAATACAAACACATATATTGCAAGTAAGCGGTTTTAAGTGATCAACCTCATGGAGGTAATCATACACGTCGCTAGGGTAGTTGAGAATCCAATCTCAACACCCTCCTAAGGCATCTACATCCAAACACTTACTCACTCAAGCATTTCCACAAACACTTAACATACACTATTTCACATACTTGGTGTATGTTAGCAAACATGTATTAGGGCGAGTCCTTTCGCCAAGCAAATAATTTACGCATATATAGTATATTTATACAATAAATAATCATGGCAAACACATCTCTAAAATACATATGTATATAGTACTTTCTACAATACAGTAGTTGTACATACATAGTGTATATTAGTAAAACATGTATTTGGGCGAATCCATTCACCAAATAAGTATTTTATCCATATATTATATATTCATACAACAAATAATCATGTCAAACACATTTCCAAAAAATATACGTATATGGTATTTTCTACGAATACCTAGAATATGTAAAATTCCATAATTTGCATCTTTAATCGAAACAGAAATCAGAAAGCACTTTGTACATGTGCAATTGCATGCAGATCATGAATCTATCATTATCTGACATTGAAAGCGTTGAAAACCATAACCTATACACCTAAAGTCCGCACCTTGTGTCGTAGAATCGTAACGGAGTTGATAGGTTTCCTAAGCTCCCGTATTCGGCAGTTTGGCAAACTATGGAACGAAATACGTTAGCCATTTCATAACCTACAACCACGCAAGCCCCAAATCAGGTTAGGGTTAGGGTTTCTTACCTAGAAATGACACCGAAATTACTGGGAAAGTGGTGAGAATGGAGCGGTGAAGCTCGAATAGCGGCAGGGAAGAGTGGCAGGGAGTTCCTCCCACATCTCCCACACTTTCTCTCTCTTTTTTCTCTCTCTCTCTCTAGGGTTTCTCTCAAATTCAGATTGCTGCAATGAGAGAGGGATTAAGGTCCTTATATAGCCTAAAAACTCACCGAAATAAACTCCTGTTCAAAGTATACTTAGGTTATAACCAAAGCGGGACTTTTTTTCAACCAATCAAGGAGGACTTTGGCGGGCCTCCTTAAGCCAAAGGTCGGACTTAAGCTCACTAACGCTGGATCTACGTTCTATTAAGTTTTCGTTTCAGTCGGAATTCCAGATCACGCGTGGCGGACCACTTTCAGTTCAACGGTCAGTGGGCCTCGATCCGAAATTCCAAGTACATGTAAATGTTCCTGAAATTTTTCCTGATCCGAGGGTGTAATTTGGTCTGATTCTGACGGTCTGGTTGCTTAAAACTAATCCGCAAGCGAGAGGTGCCAGATTACTATTCAAGATATTTTATTTTGAAATTATTTCACATTTCTCACACTCTTCACTCCGAGCTCAAGCGAATAGCGCTGGGACACCATCTGGATTTGATTTCCGAGATGGTTGTCAAGCCCAGCGAGGCGGTCCTAATTCCTTAACTTCATATTATTCGGACTCCCGACGTGCGGTCCAGATCCGATACGGAGTTTCGAGATGCTCCCGTGAGCAGTCGGGTAATGAGATTGATCCTAGGTTTTAGGGTAACCTAGCGTCAATGATTCTACAAGTTTTGGGTCTTGTAGATCGTATTTAAAAGGATTCAAATGGATTTCATGGCTAATCTAGTTTAGCACTTAGTTAACTTTGTCAAATTTCTAAAGGATTTAATCCTAAGTGATTTCCGTCTGAGGTGGTACTCAGTCCTTCATAGTTTGTATATAGAGTGATCCAAGTTATAATACTTAACTAGTTTAAGATAGCGTCTTGGGTGAAAGTACTTAGGAAAATTGAAAGAACAAGGTGGTGAAGGGTTGGATTTGTGAAGGAAATGGGTTCAGAAGCGATTTTAGACTGTGGGATTCAGTTCTGATAGGTTAATAAGGTGTTAGGAGCAACCCATTGCCTAAGGACGTCTAATTCCAGGTTGGCAAAAATCCGGGGTGTTACAGAAACACTCCCATCGAATCTGACTCTAAGTTGGTAGTGGACAGCCTGTTGGAGAAGTCCACTTGCGCTTGAAAATGGAAGCATTGGATATCCAGGATTAAGAGGTTAAGCTTGAGAGGCTCCTTTTGTCTATCGATTATTCCAATGGAAGAAAACGGGGTGGCAGATGGATTAGCCAAAGAAGGTAGCAGAAATCAGACCAACAGAATTTTCTCCAAAGTCTCGACCCTCCCTTGTCTCGTTAAGGGTGTTCTTTTATTGGATAAAGCAGGATTATGTTTGCTAAGGAAAGTTAATGCTTCAGGTTAAGGGTAAGGAAGTGTAGCTAAGGAAAGTTACTCTGTTTCTGCGGGTGTTCACCGCGAGCCCTCTATTTTTCCTGTAGTTTTTTATTTCCCTAGTTTTAGCCTCTTATGATAGGTTTTTGTTCGGTCCTTTTTCTCTTTACAAAAGCCTGAATTACTGTAAATGTTGTAATGCTCTGTTTTGGATGAAACGAAAGCTTCTTCTTTGAAAAAAAAAAAAGATTTAGTAGACCTCAATCATTTCGGATAACGAAAATCAATGATGCCTGCTTTGTCTATAATAATTCTACCTTTCACTTGCATAAGAAGATTGGATACTGAGTAAAAGACAGAATTGGGACTTCCACAGCTGCCTCTTCTAGCAATGGGAATTTTTGTCCCCACAAAAGGTCGGACCATACCACCAATCTATCAAAGGGAAAATAACTGAAATGTAATTTCATTAGCATCCATATTGTGGGTCGAACCTCCAAATTTGTGACCACATCTCTGTAAAATTGGATTGGTAAAGAACATAGTTGCAACCAAGGGCCGCTTCATAGCAGCAAATGTGCGGTTCTACATGAGGTGTGCTACACTAGTTTTTATCATTTCTTTTCATTCAAAAAGCCTAACGAAATGCCAATTTGAAATTTGCAAATTTTAGAATGATTTGTGTAATTACTTTCTTTTTTCTTTTTATTTTTTTTAACACAGTGAAGAAGCCTTTTTTGGAAAATTGAATCAAACGTTTTCGTATTAAAAAAAACCATTTTGTTTGAAGAATTTTTTTCTAGGTGATATAAAGATTCATACTAATCATCACTATTCCTAGTAGAATTGAGTGGAACATGGGAAAATTTATCTAAATGAAATCATTTTTTATAAGAATTACTTGAAAAGAAAATATAAGCAAGGCATGTTGGGACATTGTTGGGGAAAATTTATCTGAAAGAAAATATGAGCGGATGGTGCACTGGGGCTCGATGGCCTCTCAAATGCCTTCTTTTTGGCATGTTGGGACATTGTTGGGGAAGACCTCCACCGAGCTATCAAATTTCTCTTTCAGGGAGGTACGATTCTAAGAGCTTTCTCAGCTTCCCTGCTATGTTTAATCCCAAAAAAATCGGCTCCTAAATCATTTTCTGATTTTCATCCTATAAGCCTTTATATTCCAAGGTGATTACAGCTAGGTTGAACTCCATCCTTCATATGCTAATCTCCGATGAACAAATGGCTTTTGTCCAAGGGAGATCTATTACGGATAGTATATCTTTGGCCTAGGAGCTGTTTCGAGACATTGATAAGAAAGTCTAGGGAAGCAATGTAATTTTCAAGATTGATCTAGAAAAGGCCTATGACAGAGTTAACCGGTCCTTTCTCAAGGTGGTGCTTCATTGGTTCAGTTTCTGTCAGTCTTGGATTGCTTTGGCTGAAAAATGTTGGTCAAGGGACTGGTTCTCGGTGCTCCTTAATGGCGAGACCTCAGGCTTCTTCAAGTATGAAAGAGGGCTTCGCTAGGGAGATCTTCTTTCTCCCAGCCTCTTCATTTTGGTCATGGAAGCCCTTAGCAGGGGCCTTTCGTCTCTATTCAATTTTAATGCCTGCCAAGCCTTTAGAACAAGTAGAGGGAGCATGCCGATCTTCCACCTCCTATTTGCTGACGACACGACCATTTTCATCAATGAGAGCAGCCCATCCGTCAGAAATTTAATGTCCTTTCTCCAAACTTTCAAGGATGTGTTAGGCCTTAACATCAATGTAGCTACGAGTAGCTTGATTGTTTCCTTCAAAATGACAACAGGGAGGGTTCGTTGCATCGAAAGGGTGTCGGGAATCTCGAGAGTTGCCCCCCCTCTCCTCTACCTTGGGGTCCCTTTAGCTGAAGGTAGAATTAGATTTTCCACACTTCAGCCGCTAGTGGACAAAATTCTTGCTCGCATTTCAGGTTGGAAAGCCTACTTCCTAAACTAGCTGCAAGGATTACTCTCATCAAGCATGTTCTCTCAAGTATCCCTGTCCATACCTTATCAACGATTGAAGTCCTAAGGAAGATGCTGTTAGCCCTCGAAAAAGGTTTTGCGGACTTCTTTTGGGGTTGGAGTGAAGAGAGGAAAAATCTGCATTGGATTAACTGAAAGAAATTTTCAGTCCATCTAAGGAGGGCGGATTGGGTATCAGAAACCAAAGGGAGGTCACCGAGGCCCTCAGATTAAAGAGGGTCTGGACAGTCTTTTTCGGCTACAAAAACAACATTTGGGCTAGATTTATGAGGTCAAAATATGGCATTAATCAGATATGGGATAGCTCCGACCAGCGTTAGTCGGACTCCCCTTCTTAGAAGCAAGTTAGGAAACTCCAAGATCTTGTCCAAGGCAACTCTCATATGCTGCTGGGGGATGGTAATGGTAGCTTTTGGTGTGACAACTGGATGGGGTGGGGCCCCCAAAAGGCTGACTTCCAACCAATGTCCCTCCCCTTCCCCACGATCTGAAGATTAAAGACGTTATGGGCCATGAAGGCATCCTTCACGCTGCACGTTTCCCTGATATGCTCCCTGATTTCATTCAACATCACGTGTAATCTAAAGGCTAGCGCTAAATCATGTGACTGATAGCATCATTTGGACTAAGGAAAAGTTGGGGATTTTCTCCATTAGATCGGTGTGGCACCTCATTAGGTCTTTAGGCCAGGTGCGCAATTGGGCCAAATGGGCTTAACACCAGCACCTCCCTCCCAAAATTGCTGTTTTTATGTGGAAGATTCTCAATGGTGCGGTCCCAGTTGACATCAGCGTAAAGAAGAAAGGTATTCAGATGGCCTCCTCTTATGTTTGTTGCTCGTCTATTAGCCGACAAGAAGAATCCCTCGACCACCTCTTTGCCAAGGGGGAGATTGCGCTCTCCATTTGGGCCCATTTCTTGGCCATCCTTGGTGTCTCTTTCCTTCCGAACTAACTACGGGGGGTAGAGAATCCCAATGGTGGGTGATTGCCAAGGATTCCTCTACTTTGGGAGTCCTTAGAGGGCTTTCCCCGGGCCTTATCCTTTGGGAAATGGAAGGCCAGGAACGACTGTCGTTTTGAAGACTCCCGCTCCAAAATCGTCCACGCCATCTGCCAGGTCAGGTCCTGGTTGTTCCACCTATCTAATGCGTTCCCCCTTCCGGCGTGTAAATCCCAAGAAGACAGGGAAGTGGTAGCTGACCTTCGGCTAGTCCCAAAGAGAAGTTCCCTGCCCTCATTGTCCTAGGTAAAATGGATCAAACCACCTAGGGGCTGGGTGAAAATTAATGCGGATAGCTCGTCTAGGGGTAATCTTGGCCCTTCTGGGAGTGGGGGTGTGTGTAGAGACGATAAGGATGCCTTCATGTTTGCCTTCTCAAAAGGCTATGGCATGGGATCGAGTTTTCAGGCGGAGATGAAGGCGGTTATTGATGGCCTCAATTTTTGCAAGGATATGGGCCTCTCCTACGTCGAGGTGGAAAGCGACTGCCAAGTTGTGGTTAGACTTTTCTCTACAGCAGGGAACCCTCCTTGGAATGCTTTCTATTGGAAAAATCAGTTTCAAGCTCTTAGAGACTCGCTGTCTATTTTAATCAAGCATATCCCCAAAGAAATTAACTTCGTTCCGAACTGCCCAGCCAGATGGGGCAGCTCTACTTAGCAGACCAGGTTCATCAATTCGGCGTCCGACCTCCCTCTCTTTGCCAAAGGGGAGCTGGTCCTAGATAGGACAGGATTAAGGGCGGTCTGAATCTCTTAACTTTTTACTGATTTTTTTTCTCTGTTATATGATAGGAGGGCCTTTGGGATGGACCTCTCGAATGTGAGTTCTTGTACAACAGGGGGTCTTAGGCCTTTTTTTTTTTTTTGCCCTGAGCCCTCGCTTAGTGTTTTTTTGTAAGCTCAATTCTCCATGTCAATGAAAATTTGAGAATCCTTTTTGAAAAAAAAAATGAGCGAGGCAAAGAATGATATTAACACAATGTTTGACTGCCTTTGTATATTTTTACTGGTTCATTTAGAAATCTAACTATTTGAATTGTTTTTTATTTTATTTTAATGTTATTTAGATAACTTACCTAAATATATGTTCATAGTAAAGATTGACATTGATGAATATTTTTTTGTGTATTATTTTTAGTGTAAAATGGGTATAAATAAATTTATGGTACATTGTATATGGATACACGAAGATAAAATCTTTGGATTTGGGAATCAATCAGCTAGGCAATTAGACAGCTAAAATAGATTGCTAAGCTGTAATTGATATAGAAGATGATGGTTTAATACATAGAACGAGGATACAATATAAAACATTGACCGGTAAGCACAAGTGTATATTCATAAACCTATGTCTAAGTGTGTCTAAGGGCAATCTTTTTTTTTTTTTTTTTTTTTTTTTGTTCCTTTCTTTAAAAAACTCTGAATTCTGCATTAATGAAGAAAGAGAATACAAAAAAACAACAGAGATTCAGGTGGGCTCCACAGCAGGAAATGAGCCCCACCTATCGTATATCCTAAAAAAAACTGAGGGGAAGAGAAGAGGGGAATGCCTTGGCAGCATGATATCTACATGAAAGCCATTCTAACTGCGATGTCTACATGAAAGCCATTCTAATTGCTAAGCACCACTACTACTCCACTACCGGACAGACAACATGATATTCATAGCTGCGCTAGGATTCCACTCCAATTGCAAACAATCTTAGTTTTGTGTAATTGCAGGAAGTAAATTGCACTTTTTGTTGAAGTTGGACATACATACAAACTGTACTTAGGAACTCTTAGACACACTTAAATGCATTTATGTTGGAACGTCCAAACCAAATGGACAGTTCAGATACTCCGGCGACCTCTGGAATTTTCACGTGATTGAAAAGCCACACGTTATGGCTTTTGGAATTTCTACAATTTCCACGTGTTGTGGCTGGTGGAATTTCATCCGTTAGAACTTGATTAAATGTAGTTAATGGAATGAGGGCATATTAGGTATTTCACAGTAGGTGCAAAAGCCCATAAAAGGCACATTGTGTATCTGATTACAGCAAGAGTGCAACAGTGAAATATTTACACCATTTGAATTTCTAAATTTCTACTTGTTTTGATATCTCTCTTCCTTCCTACAAAATCAGTTTTTCTAAGTTGTTTTAAGGCTTTGTAAAGCCGATAAATTTGGTTTGTACAGCCAACAAACTAGTATCAGAGTGAGACGATCTTGTGGAACCAGGTATAGCTTAAAGGTTCAGATCGTGTGATCAAGGTGCTACCACTGCTACGTCAAGAAAAAAGGCGTTGTTAATCCGTGGTGTGAAGAAGTGATGGCGTCTTCGATCCAGCTGCAGATTCCAAAGTTATTTAAGGATAACTATGAAAACTGGTGCATCCAGATGAAGGCTTTGTTCGGATCTCAGGATCTATGGGATATCATCAGTGATGGGTATGTAGAACCCACAACGGAGTAAGAAGCCTCCTATTTTGCCGAACAAAAGACGGCTCTCAAATATCAAAGGAAGAAGGATAAGAAGGCTTTATTTTTTATATATCAAGGGTTGGATGGCTCCACCTTTGAATGAATCGCCGAAGCTACGACATGCAAGTAAGCATGGGAGAGTCTCAACACCATATTCAAAGGTGTTGATCGTGTCAGGAGGGTTCGACTCCAAACCCTTAGAGCCGAGTTTGAAGCTGCACATATGAAGGAAGGTGAGTCCATTTCAGACTATTTTTCAAAATTGCTGGTGATAGTTAACAATTTAAAAAGAAATGGCGAAATGTTTAAAGTTATTCAGGTAGTAGAAAAAATACTCTGATCTCTCATAACCAAATTTGAACATGTGGTTGTGGCCCTTGAAGAATCGAAGGACTTGGAAAACTTGTCTGTCGAAGAGTTGATGGGATCGTTGTAAGTGCATGAGCAACGAATGCAGAAAAATAACGCATCGACGTTGGAACATGCCTTAGAATCTAAGTTGACTCTAAATGACTAAAGTAGTGGTCATACAAATCGTGGAGATCGCGGCACCAACACTAATGTAAGAGGAAGAGCACGTGGATATCATCTGAACCATCCACAAAATTATTAGAAATTTACCAATTTTCACGGAAGAGGGAATGGTAGAGGTCGATCCGTACATGGTCACAGAAATATGAGAAATATTCAGTGCCGGAATTGCAACAAATTTGGCCATTATGCCTCGGATTATTAGAGTAAGCCAATGGATCACGATGAATGCTCCAACTGTGCTGAAGCATCGAGTCATTACCAGGAGGACTCTACAGTGCTCCTTGCACAAGAGAAAGGTTGTGATCGACCAGATGTATGGTATCTCGACACAAGTGCGAGCAATCACATGTGCGGGAACAAAAGCTTATTTGAAGAGCTCATAGAAGGAGTTTATGGTGATGTGACATTTGGTGACTTGTCAAAGACATCGGTGAAAGGTAAAGGCAAAATCAAAATCTTTTAGAAGAATGGTGTTCCAAACTACATCTCTAATGCGTACGACATGCCCAACATGAAAAGTAATATATTGAGTCTCGGACAACTCCTCGAAAAAGGGTATGTTATACACATGGAGAATTCTTCTCTTTCCATAAGAGATATGCATGGATATTTGATTACGAAAGTCCAGATGGCGAAGAATCGTATGTTTTCGCTCCATATAAACACAATGCTCGAGAAGTGTTTTTATTGAAAAGCAAAGAATGATTCTTGGACATGGCATCTTCGCTTTGGACATCTAAATTTTAGTGGCCTAAAACTTCTGTCGTCATCAAGTATGGTGCATGACTTGCCTACCATTAAAACTCCAGAACAAGTGTGTGAGGCGTGCACACTTGAGAAACAGCAAAGGAACTCCTTTCCAAGTGGAGTATCCCGAAGAGCAAGAGAACCGTTGTAGTTGGTTCACACTAACATCTGTGGACCATTGGAGCCAATCTCTCTTAGAGGTAATAAATACTTTATTACCTTCATTAACGATTTCAGTAGAAAATTGGGGGTGTATGTAATTAAAGAGAAGTCTGCTGCTTTTACTATTTAAAATTTTTTTAAGGCCCTTATTGAAAAAGAAAGTGGTCTTAAAATCAAAACCCTTAGATCTGATAGAGGTGGAGAGTACACCTCAGCTGCCTTTAGAGAATATTGTAGGGATCAAGGAATCAAGCAACAACACACTACAGTCTATATGCCACAGCAGAATGGAATTATGGAATGGAAAAACCGTACCATTCGCGACATGATAAGGACCATACTAAAGGAGAAAAGTCTACCGAAGAATTTTTAGGTAGAGGCAGTTGCATGTACTGCCTATCTGCTCAATAGGTGTCCGACCAAGAGTGTCAGGTTCAAGACACCACAGGAAACATGGAGTGGATACAAGCCAAGCGTGGCGCCCTAAGGATCTTTGGGTGTGTCGCTTGAGCTCAAGTTACAGAAGCAAGAAGAAAGAAGCTTGATGATTGTGGTGAGAGGTGCATCTTCATTGGCTACAATGAAGAGTCAAAGGCATACAAACTCTACAACCCACTAACCAATAAAGTGGTGGTGAGTAGAGATGTAATATTCTGCGAGGAAGAAGCTTAGAAATAGAATGAGGAAGATTCGGCCAAAGAAAATCAAGTCGAGGTTGAAGAACTTGAAGAATAGAAGCATGAGAACCAGGAGGAAACACCTGCAATACCCTCTTCTGCTAAACCGTCTGCACGTAGAAGTCCGACAATACGTTTCATCTCCTCTGGAAGTATTCCATCTAATTAAAATTCAACTAGCACGTCATCATCCAATTCTCCTTTACCCTTGTCTCCTATCAAAATGAGGAGCCTCAACGATATCTACGCTGAAACTGAGGAAGTAAATTTGTTCTTCTTGTATGCGGACTACGAGCCTCTTACATTTGAGGAGGCTATAGAAGAAGAATGCTGGAGGACGGCTAAGGAAGAGGAGATCTAGGTCATTGAGAAGAACCATACATGGGATCTAACTTTAATTCCTCAAGGCCAAAGAACTATTAGCGTCAAATGGGTGTACAAGATCAAGGAAAATGTCGATGGTGACATCGATCGCTACAAGGAAAGATTTGTAGCAAAGGGTTACAAACAAAAATACAGGGTGGATTATGAAGAAGTCTTCGCTCCTGTTGCTCGCCTTGACACTATAACGATGATTATCTCCCTTGCAGCCCATCACAGTTGGATGATCTACCAACTAGATGTGAAATCTGCATTCCTAAATGGAATTCTGGAAGAAGAGGTCTATGTTGACCAGCCTGAAGGTTTTTTTGTTCAAGGGGAGGAACACAAGGTGTATTGACTGAAGAAAGCCCTCTATGGGTTGAAGTAATCTCCACGTGCTTGGAATGCACGTATCGACAACTATCTTCAAGAGAACGGCTTCGCCCAATGTCCATATGAGCATGTAGTTTACATCAAGAAGAATGCTCATGGTGATATGCTTATAGTATGCCTATATGTTGATGATTTGCTGTTTATAGGAAACAACAGACCGATGTTTAATGAATTCAAGAAAGCCATGTTTAAGGAGTTCGAGATGACCGATGGAGGTCTGATGTCCTTTTTTCTGGGCATTAAAGTGAAGCAACAACATGGTGGTATCTATATATTTCAGAAGAAGTATGCCAAGGAATTGCTTGAAAAGTTCAAGATGGCCGATTGCAATGCCGTAAATACACCTGTAGCAACGGGCTTAAAACTAACAAAGGACGGAGAAGGAAGAAGCGTTGACTCGACTATGTTCAAGAGTCTGATTGGAAGCCTAAGGTACCTCACAATCACAAGGCCGAATATCATCTATAGTGTTGGGCTTCTAAGTAGGTACATGGAAGCACCAAAAGAATCACGCTGGCTACCCGCAAAAAGAATCCTCAGGTACGTCAACGGAACAATGGAATTCGGTCTTTTCTATCCACACGATGATGAACCAATGCTGTATGGATACTCAAATAGTGATTGGGGAGGTGACCAAGATGAAAGAAAGAGCACCACTGGCTATGTATTCTATCTTGGATCGACTGCTTTCACATGGAACTCAAAGAAGCAAAGTATTGTTGCTTTGTCCACATGTGAAGCAGAGTACGTGGCAGTATCATCCTTGGTCTGTGAGGCGATTTGGTTGAGAAATTTGCTAAAGGAGCTGAAGCATCCACAAGAATGATCCACAGTTATATATGTGGATAACAAGTCGGCAATCGAGCTCTCAAAAAATCCGGTGCAACATGGAAGGAACAAGCACATCGATACTCGATACCATTTTCTCAGAGATAAAACAAAGCGGAAAGTGGTAAAATTGGAGACTGTCACACCACTGAACAGGTCGCGGATATATTCACCAAGGCATCACTGACTGATACATTAAGACGACTAAGGTCAATGCTTGGAATAAAACCGATTTTGGTTTGAAGGGGAGTGTTAGAACGTCTAAACCAAATGGACGGTTCAGATACTCCAACGACCTCTGGAATTTTCACGTGATTGAAAAGCCACACGTTATAGCTTTTGGAATTTCCATAATTTCCACGTGTTGTGGCTGGTGGAATTCCATCCGTTAGAACTTGATTAAATGTAGTTAATGGAATGAAGGCATATTAGGTATTTCACAGTAGGTGCAAAAGCCTATGAGAGGCACATTGTGTATCCGATTACAACAAAAGTTCAGCAGTGAAATATTTACACCATTTGAATTTCTAAATTTCTATTTGTTTTGATATCTCTCTTCCTTCCTACAAAATCAGTTTTTCTAAGTTGTTTTAAGGCTTTGTAAAGCCGATAAATTTGGTTTGTATAGCCAACAATTTAGATAAACTTGATGTGACAACCTCTCAAGGAAGCTTAATGTGATAAGAAGCTAGTTAGAACCCACCATCATGTTTTAAGAAATCCAAACTGTCCATATGTTTTTTCATGTCACGTTAGGATATGAGACAAAAAGTGGGGCAGTTCCGAAAATAACGTGGGTTCACGACAGGAAATAGTGAGGAATGGATGTCTACTGGTGAAAATTGGTGGGGTGACAAAAGTTTTGGATTGGGCTAATATTTTTGTATTTTCAGTTCATCCTAGTAAGAATAACCCTATGAATAGTATGGATGGCATATAAGAATAATGGTAGACCTTAGGAAGGTTTCAATAGTAGGCATTTAACTACTCACATTTTCTTGTTGTGTGGCACAGTTGAATTATAAATATACCTCATTATTTTTCCCACATCCTAACATGACTAGAAAAAATGAATGAATGTGGTGGATTTCTCATAAACATTATAAGGGCCCACCTATCTGTGTAGATAAAAATTCCTTCCCACACAATCCAGACGACAGCCTATATGCGTGGGGAGTGTACTAGGTGCAGCTCAAGCTTGACCCAAGATGGTGCAACCCTTATTGTAGGCTCACATTGACATATGAATTTTATATCCACTCCACCCATCTGTCTTTGTAGATCATTCTAAGATATGATTCAGAACTTGAAGCAGATCCAATTCTCTGGTGGACCAAACCATAGTAAAAAGTTGTAATTGACAATTAATGGACCACTTATATTTTGGATGAAGCTAATTTTTTTTTTTTTTTAAAATACTTCATCTAGGTTTATGTAACGTATCAACAGGTTAGATGGAAAATAAGCATGATTTAAACGTTATAGTGGACCATGGGAAGTTTTTAATGGTAGAGTATTCAATCACTACTGTTTCTGATAGTATGGTTGACCTTATAATTGGATCTTCTTTATTTTTGGAATCAGGACCTAAAATTGTCATCCAAAACAGATGGACCGTGTGGGTACACAATATGTATATCAAGTTCGGCCCTATGATGAGGGACGCACTGTCGTAGGTTAGGCGGAGGCTGTACCCAATCTGCTCCCTTTTGCGGGGCCCGGATTAGCTACTGACAGGTTGAGTAGCGAGACTAGCTATTGAAATGATGTCAGCAAGTAGTGTTTGGCCCCACGATGATGTATGTTTTGTATCCATACCTTCCATCCATTTGGAGTGATCATTTTAGGGCAATATCCAAAGAACGAGTTAAATCTAAAGTTCTAGTGGACCCCAGTACAGAAAACAGTTGGACAGTGACACCCACTATTAAAAAATTCTAATGGCCACAAAAGTTTTAGATCAAGCTGATATTTGTGTTTTCCCTTATTTCATGTCTTTTTAAACTTTTGAACATGTTGGATTTCAAATAAACATTATGATTGGCCTTAGGATAGTTTCAATGGTGGGAATCACTCTCCCCACTGTTTTCTTTGGTGGGGTCCACTGGGGATTTTTATTTGCCTCATTCTTTGGTTTATACCCTAAAATGATATGTAATAATAGATGGACAGTGTGGATATAACACATACATCATAGTGGGGCCCACAGAACTTGGTGACGTCACTTCAGTAGTCGACTCGCTACTCAACTTGTCAGTATCTAATTTGCGTAGGGCTGTACACGAACCGAACTAGCCTGATTAACTCACTCTACTTGGCCCGAAAAAGCTCTACTCGGCCCAACCCGGAATTGAGTTTGGGCCGAGACGGACCATTTTCTTCAGCCCGAAACTGAGTTCGAGCCGAGTTCAAACATGTCCCAATTCGGCCCGACTCGGTCCAAAACCCGACTCGACCTGGCCCAACTCGGCCCGACTTGGCCATTTATATATATATATATATATATATATATATATATATATATATATATATATATATATATATCTTAAATCCCTATCCTAATCATTTGAGACAGAGAAGTGAGAACGATTTCGGGCCCGAAGTCACCCGATTACTGACCGGGCTGAGTTCAGGCTGGACATGTTGGCTCAGTGACCGGGCCGGGCCGAGTTGAGTCCAGTTCGACTCGAATCGACTCGTGTACACCCCTAAATTTGCGTCCCCTTTCGCGTGGGAAACAGAAAGGCTAGTGTGCCACATGCCACTAACCTTATGGTGTGTTGCCATCACTAAGTTCTGTGGGGCCCACCATGATATAAGTATTATATCCGCACCATCCATCCATTTGGAAAAATCATTTTAAGGCATTACCACAAAAATTAAGCAGATCCAAAGCTCAAGTGGACCATAACATAGAAAGTAGTAGGGATTGAACGCTTACCATTGAAAACTTCTTGGGGCCACAAAAGTTTTGGATCAAGATGATATTTATTTGGTCCCTTCATCCAGTTTTGTGTGCCGTTGCGGAAAAGTTGGATGTAAAATAAGCATCATGATGGGCCATATAAAGGTTTCAACAATGGGCATCATTGTTCCCACTGCTTTATGTGTCGTGGTCCACTTGAGGTTTGGATCTGCCTCAGTTTTATGGCCAAGCCTTAAAATGATATCTCAAAATAGATAGATGATATGGATATAACACATATATCATGGAGGACCACATAATTGGTAACAACAACGCACCCTAAGATTGTATAACGCCGATTTATCCGGTTTTACCTTTTTTTGGGATGGCATCTCCGCTACATATTTTGAAAATTTATCATCCAATGGTTGACTAGTTGGACATTACATTTTCGTCCAACTAGCTTTGCATTTAATGAAAAATTTCTTCATAATTAATGTAAGTAAATGCTTACATTACAGGCTAATTTCATTTTAGCATGGAAAAGTGGTCATGGCTTAGGTGGGCCATCATGGTGTTAATGTAAAATCAATCCCGATCATCACGCATGTCACTCCATGTTAGATGGAGGTCTCTAAATTTATTCCCATATGTGGTTCAGGAGGACCACACTATTGGAATTAGTGTACATGGAAAGGTTGACTCTCCAAACAGTTTCGCTTAGTGTGGCTCACATGAATCATTTATGAACCTAATTTTTGGGACCTAGGATTACTTTTGGTCTGACATCTAATGGTTGGAATAGATTTCACAGTTTCATCATGATGGGCCCCGTAAAAATCAAGGGTGGATGTCTCTCTTCTAGCTATTCTCATTGGTGTGGCCCATCTGAATTACGGGTGAGCCTGATTTATTGAAACTTGGCCTATTACTTGATTATACATCTAATGGTCAGAGTCGATCTCGCATACATATCACGTTAGGCCTTAAAAAAAAAATAAAAAAATTAAGGGTGGGATTACATGTAGTATCTGTTTCGAACACACTACTATTAGGCGTAATTTAAGGCGGTAGTTAATGCTCGTAATGCTGGCCGTCGCGGATGAGCTGTTAAAGTAATGTCACCAAGTTTCTGTGGGCCTCACCATGACGTATGTGTTGTATCCACACTGTTCGTCCATTTGGAGAGATCGTTTTAAAGCATAAGTCAAAGAATGATGTAGATCCAAAGCTCAAGTGAACCCCACCACAGAAAACAGTGGGAACAATAATGCCCACTGTTGAAACCTTTATAGGGCCCACAATGATGTCTATTTGAGATCTAACATGTTTATAAGTTAACATAGACATGGAATAAGGGAAAACACAAATATCAGCTTCATCGAAAACTTTTGTAGCCTCAATGTGTTTTAAAGGGTAGGCGTTAAATCCCTAATGATATCTGTGGTGGGGTGCACTTGAGCTCTGGATCTGCCTATTCTTTGTCTCAAGCCATAAAATGTTCTCTTTAATGGACGGATGACGTGAATACAACACGTACATCGTGGTGGGGCCAACAAAACATTAGGATAGGCCGTAGGAAGTTTTTAATGGTGGTTATTCAATGTCTACTCTTTTCTGTGGTGTGATCCACTTAAAATTTGGATCTACTTCGTTTTTAAGATCATAGACTGGAATGATGTGTCAAAACTGTTGGATGGCGTGGATATACAGCGCATACATGAAGGCGGGCCCCGCGGTCAGGTAAGCACCCCACCGCTTTGTTACCAGATAACACTGATCTACTCCCCACCAATCTCGGGAATGTCCGACATTTTTGGGAACCAACCGTCCAAGGTCCACCTTTATATTTGCAAAGGGCTACCGTGATGCGTACCACGAAATCTACTCCGATCACTGGATGTGTAATCCTGTGCAGGGTCCTGAGTCAAAAAATCAGGCTGATACGTGATTCAAGTGGGCCATACTAATAGAAACAGTTGGGAGAGACGTCCACCCTTGATTGTTACCAGGCTCACCGTGATGAGCATGTGAAATCCATTCCAACCATTGGATTCCACACCAGATTCTAGGCCTGATGATTAAAATAAAGGCTCATAAATGATTCAAGTGGGGCCATAACAAGGGAAGTAGTTTTCAAGATAAGCATTCCTTCCATACTGTTTTTAATCGTGTGGTCTATATGAACCACTGGTGGGTCTGATTTAAGAGCCCTGGGTGTAGCATTGGATAACTTAGCAAATGGCTGAGGTGGATTTTACATGAACACCGTGGTGAGCCATCCCAAGCCAGTAAGTACTTTTCCTCTTTAAAGTATCTTTTGCATGGACATCATTCATTAACATTAATTTAACATTAATTAGCATTAATTCAGACTTGTTGGACGGTCCAATATTTGTGTGTGAGCATCTCTCTCTCTCTCTCTCTCTCTCTCTCTCTCTCTCTCTCTCTCTCTCTCTATATATATATATATATATATATATATATAATGTTGTTGTTTCTTTGACCTGATTTTTTCTGCCATTTGAAAGATCGATGTAATTAAAAAAGGTTAACATTTCCAGTACCATATTTTTATCATATTGCCTTTCTCTTTCCCACCTGTGATCCAAACTCTTCCTCGACAATGGGCATTTTTTACTGAAATGAGAAGTGGTTTGATTTACAGAAAATGGAGGGAACCAATCAAAGGTTATCATCTCCGTTAGTGTAGCAACAGTTTTAGGACTGGCTCTCTTTGGTTCCTATATCTACCGCTATCTACGAGGAAGAAAGACACGATGCAGAGGTAAAATAAAATAAACTTAAGTCCATGGCTATGGCTGCCAACAGGCCAGGCCAACCCAAGCTTGGCCAGTGGACAGCCCTTTTTTTTTTTTTTCCAAACTGCATATATAGAAAGGACTATACATCAAACGATGGGCCAGCACTGGTGAAAGATTATATTTCGTTTCAATTGTGCCTACAGTCTTTCACATTTTTCCCGTCCATGAAGAGGCCCAACCAGCCGAAAGATCATATGATCAATATAGTCAATATGATGGAACCGACCATGGATGCGCACCCATATAGAAAGCGTATGATGGTAAAAGTAAGGTGCCAATTTCCCATTGTAAATAGGCCAATGATGACATCATTTTTGTCCTTCTAATTCAAGGCACTTATGAGGGTGATGGGACTTGCAGCCAAAGAGGCATAAGAATGGTCTAGCTCATCTGAGCACATAGCCGTGGGGCCCATGCATAGGCTAAGCAAGGGACTTCAAGAACAATCTTATCAGGACTAATACTACAGTCACTATTCTTTTTTTTTTTTTTTTTTTCAACCAGAGAATGGAGGAGGGCATCAAGCATTGTTCCATTATTTGGGACCTCCACTGGGTCTGGAACTGATGGACTCAAGCGTGGATGGTGAGCAAACTCAAGAATTGCCATTGATCGACTTAGTTATAATACAAGCTGCTACAAATAACTTCTCTGATGAAAATAAGCTTGGAGAAGGTGGATTTGGCCCTGTATATAAGGTAACAGCACTAAGGATCCATATGGATGCATAATCAAACTGATTAGAGATAAAATTTTTTTTTTTTTTTTTTTCAAAAAAATGAAGATTTCATTTCTCGAGAAAAAAACAAACATTCAGGAGGGTCTATACAAAAAAAAGGCGCGGACCCCTCCTATCATATAAGCCTAACTGCACATCTAAGAAAGCCTAATGTTCCCTAAACCGACTTTATCTAAGGCAAGGGACCCACGAACAAGTCTTGGAAGGGCAGTCTGAGAGTTATATAATCTATTTGGGCATCCCTCACTGGCCATTCTGGCCAAGGCATCCGCAACCGAATTCCCTTCACGAAAAATGTGTCTGAAATGAAGGTTTAGGGGTCTCCGAAAGTGCTGAATTTTACCCAGCTTGTACCAAATGTTCCATGAGCTGGGGTGTGAAGGATCTTCAACCGAACTTGCAATGACCCTCGAATCCGTTTCCACAATTATATTGGATAGGCCCAGCTTGGAGCATATCGTGATGCCATCAAGCATGGCTTGGGCATCAGCGATTGTGTTAGTAGTATGGCCATAGTTCCTGTGAAAAGCAAAAAGGATGTTGCCCATGTGATCCCTGCAAACTCCTCCCCCACCGCTCGAACCTGGATTACCCCGGGAGGAGCCATCGACGTTCAACTTCAACCAGCCCTGGGGGGGCCTATACCAAACGACTTTGATGAATTTTGTAGCGGGATGAAGGCGGGCTGAATCAATATTGAGGGCCTGAAGAGTGATGGTTTCCGTCATGGAGTTCCTATCCGGAATTGGAATGTTTGATCCGATTTCATTCAACCATCGATGTACCTTAAACTGAATCTGACTAACCGACATCGTATTGCCTTCAAAACGAGCTTGATTTCTGCTCAGCCAAATCTCCCAGATGATGATGCTAGGGACAAGCCCCGTGAGATACATGATTCTGGATTTCTTGCTTGCTTTGGTAGTCCAGATTCGAATTCGTTGAGTAATTGACTAACCTGAGGAGTTGTCGACATCAAAAAGCTGACTGAAGTGGCGGTCCAGATCAATCTGCACCATTCATTAGGCTCTACGTATATTTGATAGGCTATCATGTAAAAATAGCACCAATAAGACAATTCGAAGCATCTGATAAGTGGACCACAAAATGAGTGTTCAAGATGACTTAAAAAGTAGGTCCTATCAATAATTTGAACCATCCATTTATTGGGGCTGATTATGGATCACTTATGCTTACAACCAATCATTTCCATCAATCCATAGATCGGATAATCTGATCAGTGTTATTTTTTTATTGGTCATCCCATCAAGGTGTGTTGCACCTAATCAAGGGTCAAGATCTTTGTTGATTAGATGAGATACACGGATGAATGTGGCTGCCTCAAAAATCTAATAGAGTTGAAGAACTTGAACTTCTCAACAATGGGCCACAAGAACAACGGTTGGGGAGACGGTCCATATTCAAAGTTAAAGAGTTAAATTATCAATTTTAAAAATATTCCCTTACGAGAGGTTCATCCACTGTATCGTTTATCATGTAAATGGTCTAGATCACCGAACATGACCTTATCTCTTATGGCTAGTCCTGACGCATACATATTTTAATTAGTAGGTATTTTAGCAAACCTCACAGATGTAGAAAGATGGAGTGGTCCAATATTAGTTCTACGGTCGAATCAGTTGATGTGATTATTAATCAAACCTGATATAGACTGATGGGTTATAGCATAACTTGAAATTATTTATATATATTATTAACAATTTTAAATATTAAATTTATGAAAGAACTGATTTGAATCAACTCAACTCAACTGAGATTCCAGTTTAGTCGAGTTTTTGTGTTTTTAAACCATGGTCCCACCAATGTTTGGAAAAACATTAATTTCATAGAAGAAGACAGAGTTGAAAAGGGTTTCCATTGAGATAACAGTTAGAGATGTTTGGATAGTCCTGAGTTTCCACCCCACCATCCTCAGGAACAGATGGGCGTTGCCGTCCCCTGTTCAGCCTTCTCTGAAGAGGGGCTGGCAGCAGGAGAAGGAATTGCGTGCTTCTGTTGGGCGCGTGGTGGTGATCGATTGGTCTGAAAAGATCTTGTTGGTGGCCACTGGACTACATCCCCATCTCTAATAGGTCGCCGTTCTGTTGGGATTGTTGCCGGTTGGAAGAAGGAAGAGAGAGCTCGTTCAGTGACTGAGTCAGCGCAAGTGGCCTGTTCAACCTGCAACACTCACAGCGAGAGGCCAGAGCAATGCCACGGTTTTGCACTGCCTGGTCCACTGGGATTGCTTCATGCATGATTTTCCAAGTGAGAATGCTCATTTTTGGGGGGGTGTATTTGTTCCAGATCCATTTGGTCCAATGGAGGGTAGGCTGATGATGCCTGATGACATTCCATGCCGAATTGACTGAGAACTTGCCTGACGAAGATTGGTCCCAATGAGTCTCTGATATTGCTATTGGGAGAGCTGAGATTGTCTGCATTGCTGATGAGGGGATATACGTCTGGATTTCAGTCAGATTTCTGAAAACGGGATACGCGAAATAGTCTCTGACGATAGCATCCTTGAGTTGTTCGGGGATAGTCCTGACAGCCCGCACCTGCCTAGAAGCCCTTGCTCGTCCGGGGCTTTGGGACTAGACGTTGATTTTCCCCTCCCCTATCAACCATCTTGAGTGATGAATAGCGTACTGGAGAGATCTAAATATCTCCTTCCAAGCTGGTGAAGAGGCTGAGGCATTTGCTCCTTTAGCTGCAATAATCTTCTCAAAATATTTTGCTGCATAAAAATTGGCCCATAGTGAATTCCCCTGAAGGAGTCACCATCCCATCTTAATCCTGAATGCCTGCGTGGTGTCACGAAAAGTTCTGATCCCGAGCCCTCCTTCCTGAATAGGGGTGCACAAAGTCGACCATTTAATCCAATGCATCTTGTTACCGCTCTCAGAAGAGCCCCAAACTGGTTAGAGATAATTAGTTTAAAGAAAATTGAAATAATGAAGTTTAATTTCTTGTCACCTGTGCCAACGAACGGGACTTCAAATTTCCATTAATGTAATTACAATTGAAGTGCTACTTCCTCATTTTGAATGCTAGGAAAATTCATCTTGTTCTTTCATTTTGAATCAACTGAATTTTGGCAATTCATTTTACTTGGGCATCCAAACACAGCCTTATTTGGTGTAGTTGATTGAGCCTTAAACAGACATGCTGCAATTTTTTTTCCCAATTAAATAATGATTGCATGGAAAACCATTTCAGGGAATGCTCTCCGATGGGAAGGAAATTGCAGTTAAAAGGCTATCAAAGAGTTCAGGGCAAGGTTTAGAGGAATTCAAGAATGAAGTCACATTGATTGCCAAACTCCAGCACAGGAACCTTGTGAGGCTCTTGTATTGTTGCATTGAGAGAGGAGAGAAACTGCTCATCTATGAATACATGCCAAACACCAGCCTTGATGTTTTCATCTTTGGTTTGGAACCTTCCTCTCTTCTTCAACTTCTGAATTTCACACACACACATGAATATGCAAAACATACACATGTAAAACACTCATTCAACAAAATGCAACCTAAACATGAACTCACTCAATTGACATATCATATCCAGATCCAATCAAGCGTTCTCACTTAAGCTGGGAAAGATGCCATAATATTGTAAGTGGAATTGCAAAGGGCCTTGTTTATCTCCACGAAGACTCGCGACTCAGAATCATTCACCGTGATTTGAAAGCTAGCAATGTGTTGTTGGACCATGAGATGAACCCAAAGATTTCCGACTTCGGCATGGCCCGGTTTTTGGGTGGAAATCAAACTCAAATCAATACCAATAGAGTCGTTGGAACATAGTAAGTTGGCAAGCAATTTGCTACTTTGGAAAATACATATATTGCCCCACGACTCCTACTAACAAGACTCGTCACTCACATGAAAATGTGGCACACTTGGTTTTGAAATTGAACACGCTCATCATGCTGGCCCACCATCCCAAAATCAAACCAATCCATCAGCCAGGGTGACCTGTGTCTACTAAAGAAATGGAAACTTAAAAATGTGGACCATCAGTACTGATTCAACATACATGTATGGAACAAGTGATCCGTCCACACATGTTTGCTACATAGTTAGATGTGAGTTGCTCCAAGGTCCTGTTAGCATTTCTACTTTCCTAGTTATATAATGCTGTTAATCCACGTTTACATCATTGTCATTCCCAACAGTGGCTACATGGCACCAGAGTATGCAATGGGAGGGCTATTCTCTGTGAAATCTGATGTTTACAGCTTCGGAGTTCTACTGCTTGAGATCGTGAGTGGAAGAAGGAACAACAGTCTCCATGTCCCTAAACACACTCATAGCCTCCTAACTTATGTAGGATTCTCCCTATTAGTTGAATTAAATCCACCTTCTTACTCTCAGATTCTTACATGAAATGTGATAATATAGGCATGGGGATTATGGTGTGAAGGAAAAGCTTTGGAGTTGATCAATCCTTTGTTGGCAGAGTCATGCCTGACAAGTGAAGTGTTCAGATGGATCCACATTGGGCTGTTATGCGTTCAAGAAGATGCAGCAGATCGGCCCACTATGTCATCTGTCATTGTCATGCTCGGAAGCGAAACTGCTGTGACACTTCCACAACCTACACAGCCGGGATATTTCGTTGCGAGGGCTGTCACTGAATTGGATAAAGCTTCTGCAAGTGCTAAAATCTGTTCCAACAATGAGCTAACTATCTCTACCCTTAAACCCCGGTGAGTGGACTGAGCCGAGGGGTTAGCCTCATGCTCTGATGTGGTTGCATGCAAAGGAATGTTGTGGACATGGTTCAACCTCAGCTAGTAAAAAAAAAAAAAAAAAAAAAAGAAATTGTTTCTAAGAATATGTTCTCCATTTGTAACCATGTACTTTTCTACTTTGTAACTATGTCTTGGGGGTTGATGGACTTGAAACATTTGGGGGTATGTTGCTTGAAGTTAGGTTGTCAAAAGGTACCTAAATGGTTCCAGAATCATTTTGGACACATTTAGATTTTGGGTCAGATTCAGATCTAGCATTTTAGACATGTTTAGAAATCAGGTCATGTGGTGCCTAATCAGGTACCTGTCATGTACTTGATTAATGTTCAATAATAACATCGTGTCTATCAATGTAACCTAATAGAGATGCTCTCTCTAAGTCATGCTCTGCAATTTAATCAAAAGTCGGCCAACATCTCGTGAGTAGAAACATGATGGATGACAATCTCAACTCTGTTGGCAGTACAAGCCAGATTTGTTTTGCTTTAAAAGAACAAACATATTGGCTTTGCTAAGCCTCAAAAAAATTATTTATGTAAAAGGATGAGAGAAAAGAAAAGAAAAACTTTTTTTCAAACTGGTTTTTTTTTTTTCTTCCTGTTGTGTACTCTTCACACTTGCCACAACTGAAGACACAACACCTTTATATAGACATTTGCAACAACTGTGAAATGACTACAATACCCCTACTGGATGCTTCCATCATTTAATGTTCATAGGAAACTAGGTAGGCTTTTCATCTTCCAAAACAACTCCTTGGAAACTGTTGTTGTGCATTGGAAGATCAACCGTCACCAGCTGTCACTGGGTTTTGGTTTGCAATTCCAACAATCCCCTTCAAACTAAAGCAGGCTTCATTCCAAACATCGATTTAAGTTTCTTGAATGTATTAGTCGGCAATGCTTTGGTGAAGATGTCCGCCACTTATTCAGTGGTATGACAGTACTCTCACTTCACTGATTTATTTATTTATTTTTCAACAAGTGAAGCTCTATTCATATAAAATGAACAGATTACATGATTAGGACATTTGGGCCCCTTCAGCTAAAAATATGACAAGGGCCTATCATAAACGGAAACGAACATGTACAATAGGGCACAAAAGCGCCAAAAGCGAAGGCCAGACTGACTCAGATTTAGATGGGACCAAGTAAGCCAGTGAAACTCCTATCGTGGACCAAACAAATCGCACCGAGTCCCACTTTGTCAAGGAAAAAACTACCCCTGACGCGGCGGGGAAGAAGGGAGAACTGCCTGAAGAGAATGGACATTTGAGAGTCCCACTTTGTCAAGGCCCGACGCGGCGGGGAAGAAGCTGTGAAGAAGGAGAACCGCCTCAAGAGAGTAAACATTTGTCGTCGGCTAGGCCGGGCCGGTCGGTCGGTTCATTACCTTCTCTGAAAATATGAGAGAAGCATACCTGGCTGAACGATATGAGCCTCCTGATGCGAGACACCCAGTAAGCCCACTTCCAGCTGGGCTGAGCTGAATCGTTCAAGAAGTTGACAACAAGCTTGGAGTCGGATTCCAACACAATGTTTTGAAGGCCTAGATGAAAACAATGAGCAAGTCCGTCATGAATTGCTCGCAGCTCAGCAAAGATGTTGGAGCCTGGCCCGTAGGCTGCAGTGAAACCAAAAATGAACTCTCCCCTTTGATTTCGACAAATACCACCTCCATCTGAGGGGCCCGGGTTCCCTCTCGCAGAACCATCTACGTTGAGTTTACACCACCCCGGAGGCGGAAGTTTCAATTTGACAATTAGAGGAGGACCAGTGTTGCGGCGGACGGAAGAAATCTGAAAATCAACCAAGGGAAAACTGATGGCAGGCGGACGGAGATCGGCAGGGAAAAGGGAGGCAAGAGAAGACAAGTCTCGCTTCACCTTTTCCCTGATGGACAACATATGGATCTGATTACCGTCATATCTGGCGGAGTTCCTGGCCTTCCAGATTTGCCAGAGAATTATACATGGGGCAATATTTTGGAGGTGGGAAATTCTACCATGGGGTCGAGATGCGTTCCACCAAGCGGACAACATTCCTCCGACTGTAGAATTGGAGGGGCTGCTAATGTCAAACAATCGTTTGAAAAACACCCACGTCTCAGTCGCAGCTGGGCTACCAATGAAGACATGATTCAAAGTCTCCACCGTTCTACAGGGAGAGGCAGTGTTAGAGCTACAATCACAACAGGATGTTAACTGGACACCGCGCTTCTGAATTGACTGGTCTAGAGGAACAACCTTATGTAGGAGACGCCATACAAAGGCTGAAATCCGTGGGGGCAGACAGAAATGCCAAACTCAACACGACCAGGCCTTGTGCGGTTGAGGCCGTCTGCAAAGATTCCATGCCGGGCGAACCGAGAACTCTCCGTTAGGGGAAAACGGCTAGAGACGTGAGTCGGGTCTGTCCGAAGTGCAGAAACCCGCTTGGAACAGATAGTCAATAATCTGTTGTGGCAGATAGTTAAAGGCTGAGGAGGGTGGGAGAGGGCCTACCGAGCCCAATACTTGATTCACTGTGGTTGTCAAGAGGTGTTGGGGAACAGGAGTCGAGGTGAGTTGGGACATGAAGCCCAAACCAGTCCAGTTGTCGGCCCAGAAATTACAGGTACCAAGGCCAATATGCCAGCGAACATGCTGGTCCAGAAGGGGCAGAAGCACGTGGAGCTTCTTCCAAAGAGGGGAGGTGAAAGCCGCTATTTGGATCGGTCCTGGAACAGAGAGGTCCTGATGATACTTTGAGGCCATGAACGTTTTCCACAGGCTTCCCTCGTCCTTACATCTAACGTTCCAGCCCAGCTTCATTCTAAGTGCCTTCATGGAGTCTGCCAGTAGCCTAATTCCCAGCCCTCCCTCAGCCGTAGGGAAGACAACTGACTTCCAACCTATCCAATGATGTTTTTTCTTGCCTTCAGCCCAACCCCACAGAAAATTAGCAAACATTCGTTCTAGTTGGGACAAAACCTTGGAGGGGATTACCAAGGCTGCCAAAGAATGAACTGGGATGCTGCTGAGGACATGTCATATCAGGACCAGCCTACCGGCTTGGGAGAGACAGCGAGTGTGCCATCCACAGATGCGGCTCTCAATTTTGCTGATTAGGGGCTGGAAAGAGCACGACTTCACCTTACCGAAAGCCAGGGGCACCCCTAAGTACACCAGGGTCTCATTACTTTTGGAAATGCCCAGCCGGTTCTGGATAACCCTGATTCTAGTTGCAGAGATTTTAGAAGAACAGAAAAGAATGCTTTTGCGATAGTTGACCCTTTGGCCCGAGGCCCTCTAGTAAGAATCCAGGAAAGCGAAGAGAGATTTAAGTGATTGTTGTCCTCCATTAGTGAAAAGCAGAGTGTCATCTGCATAGAGAAGGTGAGAGACCTGGAGGCAGCCCCTCCTGACCTGGAACGGTGAGCACCTACCCTAAGACAAAAGCTTTTTAATCCCTCTACTAAGCACCTCAGCTACAAGAATAAAAAGACTAGGGGATAGCGGATCCCCCGGGTTGACTTGAAAAACCCAACCGCTTCTCCATTGATAAGGACTGAGAACCAAGTGTTATTCCAACAATTTTCGACCATGTGCACCCAAGAGGAACTGAAACCGAACTTCAGCAGCACCTGCTTTAAGAAATTCCAGTCGAGGCGATCATAGGCCTTCTCCATTTCTTATTTTAATATTATATTACCACCATGAGCTTTCCTGTTAAGATCCCGTACCAATTCTAGTGCCAGGGCAATGCTTTCGGCCATGGATCGGCCCTTCACAAATGCACTCTACTCGGGGGAGATGAGCTCAGGAAGCACTAAGTTTAGCTGGGCTGAGATGACGCTACTAATGATCTTGTATAGACAGTTGCAGAGTTTGATTGGCGGTAATCCGAGAAGGATTTCGGAGCAGAGTGTTTGGGGATGAGACAGATGAGGGTGGTTGAGGTGGCCCTAGGGAAGGTCCCTCCCTGGAAAATGTACACCGCAAGCCTATGAAGGTCTGCCCCAACAATGTCCCAACAGGCTGAGAAAAAGCTTCCAGGGAAACCATCAGGGTCAGGCGCTCCGTCGCTAGGAATGGCCTTAATAGCCTATTGGACTTCCCGCAGTGAGGGAGGGATCATCAAACGATTGTTGTGGTCCTGCGAAATGATGGAAGGGATGAAATCAAGCAAATCAAGTGCAAAAGATGTGTTACATGCTGTGAAGAGCTCAGAGAAATGATCCACAGCTGTTAATTTTATGGCTAAAGGATCCTGCAATCTGTGTCCGTCAGCAAGATCAATAAATCTGATGGACATCCTGCATTGCTTCTCAGTGGCTGAAGAGTGAAAGAGTCTCGTGTTTCTGTCTCCCTCAGCCAGCCAATGCACCCTAGCTTTTTTGCTTCCAGTAGATCTCCTCCAGGAGATAGAGCTTCCTTAGTTCTTCAGAAGTAGCCTGGCAGAGATTGAGCTGATTGTTATCAGTGCTGTCCATGCCAGGATCGTTAAACAATTACTGCTCTAGCTCAGCTAATCTGGTCTCGGCTTCCTTGATCTTGGAGAAGATGTTACCGAAAACTTCCTTGGTCTAGATCCTAAGAGTGCATTTGACAACCTTCATCTTTAGGAGGATGTTAAACATTGGATGCAATGCTTCTTCTGAGCCCCATGCTTGCCTAACAACCTGCTGGAATCCTTCGTGATGAACCCACATACGCTGAAATCTGAAGGCTTTGGGAGAGGTTAATACTTGACGGGGGAGGGTCAGTAGAAGCGAAGCGTGATCAGAGCTAATTCGAGGCAAATGTTCCACAAAGAAAGATGGAAAAGCAGTGTTCCAAGCGTCGTTAATGAGGACTCTGTCTAGCCTCGCCCAGACTCTGGAGGTACCCGATTGGTTATTACACCAAGTGAAACGTGAACCAACAAATCCCGCGTCCAAGAGGTTGGCATTGCTGATAACCTCTACGAATTCCTCCAAGCTGCTGCAGTCCAGCAACCTCCTGCTTCTTTTGTCATCAGTGCTGGAAACAACATTAAAGTCCCCACTTACCGCCCAGAGTCCTTTCAAGGAACAAGAGAGAGCCGAAAGTTCCTACCACAGATCTCTCCTAAGACGCCTATCACAGTTTCACTGATTTATTCTTCACTTCATCTTACAGGAAATGATACCTTGTATCAATGTGCTTGCTCCTTCCATACTGCACTGGATTTTTGGCAATCTTAATTTCTGACTTGTTGTATACATATATGACAGTGCATTCTTCCTATGAATGCTTTAGCTCCTTTAGCATATTCCTTAGCCATATTGCCTCACATACAGTGGATGAAGCTACTACATACTCGGCTTCACATGTGGACAACACTACCGTACTCTTCTTCTTTGAGTTTCATGCGAATGTTGTCGATCCAAGATAGAAAACATAGCCTTTGGTACTCTTTCTTTCATCTTGGTCACCACCCCAATGACTATTAGAGTATCCATACAGAATCACCTCATCATTATATGGATAAAAGAGACCGAATTCAATAGTTCCTTTGATATACCTCAAATTTCTTTTTGCAACTAGCTAGTGTGACTTTTTTGGCGCTTCCATATACCAGCTTAGAAGCCCAGCATTATATACTATATCTAGCCTATTGATCGTGAGGTACCTTAGGCTTCCGATTAGACTCTTGAATAAAGTTGAGTCAACATTTATTCCTTCGCCATCTTTTGTGAACTTTAGGCATGTTACAACAGGTGTATTAACGGCTTTATAATCAGTCATTCGAAACTTCTCAAGAAGTTTTTTTGCGTACTTCTGTTGTGATAAATAGATGCCGCCGACTTGTTGTTTCACTTCGATGCCCAAGAGGAAGGACATCAATCCACTGTCAGTCATCTCGAACTCATTGAACATAGCCTACTTGAATTCTTCAAACCTTGCCTGGCTATTTCATATGAACAGCAGATCATCTACATATAAACGAGCTATAAGCATATCGCCATGGGCATTCTTCTTTATGTAGACGACATGCTTATTCAGAAATTTGATGAAACCATTCTCTTGAAGATAGTCATCGATCTGTGCATTCCAAGACGAGGAGTTGCTTCAACCCATACAAGGCTTTCTTCAGCCGATACACTTTGTGTTCCTCCCATTGCATGACAAAGCTTTCAGGCTAGTCAATGTAGACTTCTTCTTCAAGTACTCTATTTAAGAATGTGGATTTCACATCCAGTTGGTAGATCATCCAATTATGATGAGCTACAAGGGAGATAATCATCCTCACAGTGTCAAGGTGAGCAACTGGTGCGAAAACTTCTTCATAATCGACCCCATATTTCTGTTTGTATCCCTTTGCTACGAGCCTTGCCTTATATCGTTCGATCTTACCATCGGTATTCCGTTTGATTTTATACACCCATTTGAGACCAATGGTCTGCTAATCTTTAGGGAGTGAGATTAGCTCCCATGTGTGATTCTTCTTAATGGAATGGATTGCTTCTTCCATAGTCTTTTTCCAACATTCTTCATTCACGGCCTCCTCGATTGTGAGAGGCTCATGGTCTGCATACAGGCAGGAGGAAATTCACTTCCTCAGTTTCTGCGTAGATCTCATTGCGGCTTCTCATTTTAATAGGAGCCAAGGGTGAAAGAGAATTGGATGAAGATGTGTTGGTTGAATTCTGATTTGATGAAGTATTTACAGGGGAGATGGAACGTACTTCTGGACTTCTGCGATCCGAAGGGGTTGATGTGGGTGTTCGCTCCTGATTCACATGCCTCTCTTCTTCATATTCTTTGGCCTCGACCTGATTTTCTTTGGACGAATCTTCCTGGTTCCACTTCCAGGCTTCTTCTTCATAGAACACCACATCTTTACTTACCATCACCTTATTAATTAGTTGGTTGTAGAGCTTGTGTGCCTTTGATTCTTCGTTGTATCTGATGAAGATACACTTCTCACTATGATCATCAAGTTTCTTCCTTTTTGCTTCTGGAACTTGAGTGTAGGAAACACACTCAAAGATTTTGATGTAGAGCGGGTTGCGGACAGTTACATGGCCAAGATGGATCAAAAAAGGCCCGGTCGATGACAGAAGTGATCCAGACCATCGGACCTTAAATCGGGCGTATCTCGCAATCCGGAATGAGTTATCTGACGTAAAATATATGATTTTGGGGTAAAACGAGCTACTTTAGCCAACCAACCCTGCTATGCCAGGTTGTGCAGCCCGGATTTGCGAAATACCCTTGGATCGATGGTCATTTCCCTGTTTTAATTTCGTTTTTACTATAAATAGTAAGTTTTAGTTTGATTATAACTCTTCATCCGTCGGGCTTTAGGAGTTGCATCCAACGTGAAAAGAGCTTAGAATAATTAGGAGAATGGTTTGGTGAAGATAAATAGGACACTTACTATTTTTGGCCGAAAACCTTGCGCACTAGTAGACATCACGACCGTCTATAAATAGTAAGTTTACTATATATAGTAAGTCACGGATTCTAGCAGTTTTAGTTGTAGTTTGATTCTGATTTCTTTCCCATTGCTTGGTGCCCCTATTTAAAGGGTTGTGAACTTGTTTTTATTTATTCATTAATCAATTTCGAATTTATTAGAATTTATTTCTATTTTCTACTTTCTTTCCTCGTGGATTCGAGAAGTCTCTGTGAGGAGTCCAGAGAAGTTCCGTGGATTCGGAATAATTATCCTCTTGAGGAAGACGGTGCTTGACCTCACGCCCTCCCCTGCGTCAGATTTTAAGGTGCACCATGCTCGGCTTGTAGCCGCTCCATGCCTCCTGTGGTGTCATGAACCTGACGCTCTTGGTGGGACACCGATTGAGCAATATATAGTACATGCAACTGCCTCTCCCCAGAAGCTCTTCGGTAGGCCTTTATCCTTCAACATGGTCCTCATCATGTCGAGGATGGTGCGGTTCTTTCATTCTGTAATTCCATTTTATTGTGGCGTGTAAGATGCAGTATGTTGTTGCTTAATGTCATATTCCCTGCAATAGTATCCAAAAGCATTTGAGGTGTACTCCCTGCCATTGTCAGATTTGAGAACTTTGATTTTGAAGCAACTTTCGGTTTCAACACGAGCTTTGAAATTCTTAAAGATAGTAAAAGCAGAAAATTTTTCTTTTATACAGTACACCCATAGCTTTCTGCTAAAATCATTAATGAAGGTAATAAAGTATTTATTACCTCCAAGAGAGGATATTTCAAATGGTCCACAGATCTCAGTGTGAACCAACTGTAATGGCTTCCTTACTCTTCGGGATACTCCAACTGGAAAGGAGTTTCTTTGCTGCTTGTCAAGTGTGTACGCCTCACACACATGTTCTAGAGCTTCAATAGCAGGCAAGCGATGCACCATGCTTGATGAGGACAAGAGCTTAAGGCTATTAAAGTTCAGATAGCCAAAGCAAAGATGTCAGTTCCATGATTCATTATTGACACATTTATAACGACACTTCTCGAGGCTTGTGTTTATATGGAGTGGGAAGATTCAATTTTTCGCCATTTGGACCCATGCCACATGTCTATCACATGCATCTTTTAATGACATAATTGAGTTCTCCATGTGTATCACATACCCCTTTTCAAGTACTTGGCCGATGTTGAGGATGTTACTTTTCATGTTGGGTACGTAATATACATTAGAAATAAATTGCGGCTCATCATTTTTTTGGTAAAATTTGATTTTACCTTTACCTTCACTGGAGTTTTTGATGAGTCTTCGAACGTTACATCGCCATAAACTCCTTCTGTGAGTTTCATAAAGAGCTTTTTGTTGTCGCACATGTGATTGTTTGCACCTGTATCAAGATACCACACATTTGACTGATCACAGCCTTTCACTTGTGCAAGGAAGAGTGTGATTCTTTCCTCTTCATGATTTGGTACTTTGGCATAGTTGGATCGTTCATCTTGATCCACTGGCTTGCTCCAACAATCGGATGCATAATGGCTGAACTTGTTACAATTTTAGCACTGAATATTTTTTTATATTTCCACGACCTCATGTGGATCAACCTCTACCATTTCCTTGATAAAATTTTGTTGATTTTGTTAATTGCTTGGATTATATCCACACCATCTTCCTCTTGCACGATTGTTAGTGCCATGGTCCCCATGATGTGTATGGCACCTATTTGTTCATTTAGAGTTAGTTTAGACTATAAGGCATGTTCAATCATTGTTTCTGCATTATTTTGCATTCGTTGCTCATGCACTTGCAACGATCCTATCAACTCTTCAATGGAAAATTTTTCCAAGTCCCTTGATTCTTTGATCGCTACAACCACGTGCTCAAACTTGGTTGTGAGAGATCGAAACACCTTTTCAACTACACGAATATTTTCGATCTTTTCACCGTTTCTTTTCAAGTTATTCACGACTGCAAGTAATCTTGAAAAATAGTCGTAAATGTTCTCACTTTCCTTCATCTGTGCTGCTTCGAACTCAGCTATAAGAGATTGTAGGCGAACCCGCTTCACTCGATCAACACCTTTAAAGATGGTGCTAAGGATATCCCAAGCTTGCTTGCTTGATGTTGCTTCGACAATCTTCTCAAAGGTTGATTCATCCAACCCTTGATAGAGGAGGAACAAAGCCTTATTGTCTCTCTTCCTTTGATTTTTTAGGGCGGTCTTTTCCCTGTTGGTGAAGGCGGCTTCTTCCTCCATAGTGGGTTCTACATACCCATCGGTGATAATCTCCCATAGATCCTGCGACCCAAACATCGCCTTCATTTGGATGCACCAATTTTCATAGTTGTCCTTTGACAACTTGGGAACCTGCGGCTGGATTGTGGTGGCCATCAACAAGCTTTATGATGGGCTTCTTCTAGGTCTCATGGCAGAAACCACCTGCTAGTTGGGTGAAGGTTAATGTTGATGGGTCCTCTAGGGGGAACCTGGGTTTCGCAGGGGGCGGCGGAGTTTACAGAAACGATAAGGGCGATTTCCTTTTTGGTTTCGCATTTGGTTATGGAGTGATGTCGAACATAGGAGCCGAGATTCAGGCGGCTCATGATGGGCTTCTTCTGTGTGTTGAGAAAGGCTTTTCCAAAGTGGTGGTGGTGTCAGATTCAGGTTTTTAACGAGGGTGCTAACATTGGTTGGAGAAGGAAAGGCTGGAAAGCTTTAACGGACAGGCTCCGCCTCCTAGCTACGGTGGAGTTCAAGCATGTTTTCAGGGAGGGAAACGCAATGGCTGACGCTCTAGCTCGTGAGGGAAGTTTGTCCCAATCTCTTTTTTGCAGCTCCAGCAGGGCTGAGCTGCCTCAACAGGCGAGAGGTCTCCTTTTCTTGGACAAGGTTGGACTAAGAGCAATCAGGGATTGGAATACCTAAGTTTTTAGAGTATTTGGGGTTTTTTTTCCATTTCGGTTTTTTCCTTTGGGCATAGACGTCCCGACTTTCTTATGATAGGTCTTCCGTAGGTCCTTTTTTACCTACGAAGTCCCGAATGTAATTTTCTCCAGAATAAAATACATGACACTCGTTTTTGAAAAGAAAAAAAAAAAAACAAGCTTTATGGGTTAAACAAATTGTCTTTACTAAGCCACAAGAAGACCTAGACGATTTTATTTTTATTATTTTTATTTTTATTATTTTTTATTTTTTTGAAAATGAAGGGAGAGGGATGGAATAGAAATTTTATTTTTTTAATAACCGATTTTCCTGGAATAAAAAATTCTATTTTTTGGTTGAAAAACTGTTGGCAACTTCAACCAAGGAACTCTTGAAAAAACACTTAACCAAGCTCCTGGTACCAGTTTGTTGGCCAGATTTTTTTTGCTTTAAAAGAACGAACATATTGGCTTTTTTAAGCCTTAGAAAAATTATTTTTGTAAAAGGAAGAAAGAGAGAAGAAAAGAAAACTTTTTCTCATACTCTTTTTTTTTTTTTTTTTTTTTCTCTCTGTTGTATACTCTTCGTACACTTGCCACAACCGGATACACAACACCTTTATACAGAGATTTGCAACAACTGTGAAATGACTATAATACCCCCACTTGATGCTTCCATCATTTAATGTTCATAGGAAACTACATAGGCTTTTCATCTTCCAGAACAACTCTATGAAAACTGTTGTTATGCATCGGAAGATCAACTGTCACCAGCTGTTGCTGGGTTTTGGTTTGTAATTCCAACAAACTCAACAACCTTTTCTCTAATAGTCAGGAGTGCTGCAATAAAGACAGTTGCAGCAAATGATCATATATAGATCTATCTCCAGCATGTAAGGGCTTCCCATTTCTACATGAACAATTGACTTTCAGAATAATACAATCACTAGCAGTAGATAATCTGAGCAAGAGGAGCATGGTTGAGATCGATTAGCCTGTAGTAGGTAATCTGAGTAAGAAAAGCATGGTTGAGATCGATTGGCCTGCAGTAGGTAATATGAACAAGAGAAGCATTGGCAGTTTGAATGTGGGCCATTGGTGGCCTTCTTGGTTTTGTTTTCTGTGTTGAAGGGGCAATCTGTAAGGCTCCTACCCTGGATGAACAGGAAGGATGAGGGGAATGTGCAGAGGGGAAGATCAGGAAGGATGAGGGGAATGTGTAGAGAGGAAGATCAGGAATGATGGACTTTAGTTTGAAATCGACGACAAAGAGAGGAAACCATGAGCCTGTTTGTGGGGAATTTGCCTTTCTCTGTTAAAATCGAGGATATTAATGCTAGGTTTGGAAAGTTTGGGTATATTGTCTATATCTTCATCCCTGTTTTTGCTAATTCAGGGAGGAGTACAAAATATGCTTTTGTTAGATTCTTAGAGGAGCAGATAGCCTGTAATGCGATGGAAAAGCTAGATGATAGAGAATTTTGGGGGAGGAAAATGACCATTAAAACAGCGCATCCATGCCAAGACAACGTAGATCGTCAGGAAACTGCCCCTCGGATTGATACTCTCCCTAGCATAACACCTCCGCCGGCCCTTCATCCCAAAATTTGGCCTATTGCAGGTGCTGTAGCCAGGGATTTTTTATCCTCTTGCTCCAATGTCTTATGCTGATATCTTCCACCAAGGCGGTTCTCCACCTTCAAATGAGGCCCCTGTGGTAGTCCTCAAATGGGTCTCAAACAAGAGATGGGTGGGACTAGCGAATGTTGTTATGTTGGAAAAGAGGAGAGGAACAAACGATTTTTGGACTAAGGAGTATTGCAAGGAGAATATTTTTGGATATTTTGAATTTAAAATAGGATATTACAATGCTTTGAATTGTTGAAAGGGAGTATTTCTCTTACCTCCTAGGTATATAGACTCCTCAGGAAGAATCTACATGCAAGGGTAAATTCACTGCAACTTCTTATAAAGAACATTAATTACCTAGGAAACTCAGAAGACACTTTCTAAACTATACTAGGGATACTTTATAGATATTTCTCAAATAATTTTTATTTTCAAATCATAATTTCAACTCTTCCCCTTAATTTGAAAATCTTGCACTTGCATCATTTTTTTGAATTTGATGAGCTTTTCTATAGTTACGACCTTAGTGAAAATATTTGCGAGTTGATCTTCTGACCTGCAAAACTTCAGCTCGATTTGTCCTTCTTCAACTAATACTCTGATGAAGTGATGGTGAAGTGCTTTGATCGACTATAGAATATTGGATTGTTTGTTATGGCAATTACTGACATGTTGTCAGAGAAAATAGAAGTAAACGATTTTTGTTCATTTTGTAAATCATCCAAAATTCTTTTAATCCATATAACTTCACATGCTACTCCATTATTTAAAATATACTCTGCTTCATCGGATGATAACTCAATTCTCTTCTGCTTCTTTGATTACCATGAGATAAATTTTGATCCCATACAGAATACAATCATGAAGTGTTTTTTCTAGCATCAACTAATCATAACCAATTACTATCCGTGAATCCAATAAGCCTGTTATCTTCTTTAGTTGAGTATTTGATGTCATAACTTTTAGTCCTTGGATGTACCTTAAAATTCATTTTCGCTGCTTCAAAATGATTATTATTATGCTCGCTCATGAACCTCAAGACCAAATTGATTACATATACATTATTTGGCCTAGTATTTAAAAGATAGATCATCAAACCAACCAATCCTCTATAAATTGAGGCATTGACTATCTTTGCTCCATCATTCTTTGACAACTTCTTATTTATAGCCATTGGTGAAATGGAGAGATAGAGATGTCTTAGATGGGGGGTGAATAGGACAATGCCAAATAATCGAAATAAATGTTGAATATGTAAATAATACAAAGATCTTATTGCTTGAGTATTGAAACCTTGATTCCAAATAATTTGTAGGACAACCTTCACCTAAAATATTAGGCAGGATAACCTTATTTCATGAATGTCTTTAAAATCAAAAATTCAAACTAGCAAGAGTAAATAAAGAATTACAACATTTACCACAAAATTGAAATAATAAAATACATCCAACCACCAAAAATAATAAGGCATTCACCACATGGCACAAGGAGTTATAGTGATTCGGTGCTTAAAAACAACCAGACCTACTTCACTCCCAAAATTACTTCCGTCATAATTTTGGCTTTCACTATAAAAAGGTTTTCATAAGGTCACCTTAATAACCTGATACAGTTCCTTGTGATTTTCACAGGATTTCACAATAAAAATCCAACTGAGATTTTCACAGGCTATCTTAGACAAAAATTTGACTGAGATTTGCACAGGAGATTTCGAAAAAACCTAAATAGTGTTTTAAAATATATACTTATCTTCAAATGTAGAAGATGTAGAAGAAGCTCGTAGTAGAAGGACTTCTTCCTTGAACGTAGATGGTGCGGTGTTCAATCAGATAAAAAAAGTTTAGAGTTCTATAGATTTTAATTATGAAAAACACAAATGCTACTTAATTCAATTCTCTTAGATCTTAAAGAGGGGTATAATTTAATCTCTTAGTTTTTTTTTTTTCAAAGTGAGATATATTCAAAGAGGAGTATAGTTTACTCACTTAGATTAAACTTCAAAGATCTGAGAACAAAGGGAATTGAATAAGTTATTAAAATAAATTATAAATACCAACAAATAGCTTGCCAATGACTTGCGCTTCTCTCTCTCTAACAGAAGAATTATGATAATAATTTTTGTATAATTCGGAATGAGAGAAAACATTAATTTATAAGCAAATAAGTTAGAACTTCGGCTAGCCCAAGATAGTCTTCGACTAACATGAGTTCACCAAATTCTATTTAAAGGATTTCAAATTGCGCGGGATAAGAATTATCTAAAATTCACCTGACACGAGGTCAAATTCAGCTGACAGATCATAACAATTCAGCTAGCCGAATTTGCCCTTCGGTTGGCCGAATTCCTGTAAATTTCAAAAGTTGGCGTTGTGAAAATTTCACCCAAACTTTCTCGGGCTGGCCAAATTTCAAGCTTGGGCTAGCGAACTAAAACTCGGGCTAGCCAAATTTTCAACAAAATTTGTTATTTGCTCGAGCTTGAAAGTTGGGTTGGTCGAGGAAGTTTAGGTTGGCAGAACCACAAGTTAGGCTGGCCGAATTCCAAGTAAAAACAAATATAAAAGCCTATGATCAAATAACTTTTAAAGCACCTAGTCCTAAGGTCTTTCTAAGGTTTATACCACCTGAGATATATCAAATATCTTATTTCACTTTGACTTGAACTTTGTCTCAGACTTCGTCTTGAATATGGGTGACAATTTTGCGATGATTTCTTTGAGAAGCTATGTCGATCTTTTCTTGAACATAAGCCGATCTTGAGCTTGATCTTTTCTTGAACATAAACCAATCTTGAGCTTGATCTTTTCTTGAACATGAGTTAATCTTCAGGCGCTTTTGTCTCACGAAATTTGACAACCTATGTGTGCTCAACATCCTAGTACTTACAATCTCCCCATTTGTCAATTTTGTGACAAAACACCCAACATTACAAATACACATTCTGTTATAAGATCAACCATACACATATTTAATAACATTGAAGCTGCCCTTGAAGTCGTTGTAGCTTGTAATCTTTAGCTTACAACTGATGGTGCTCAATTGACACTCCCCCTGAGAAATACACATATAGCATTCTAGAAATACACATATAGCATTCCAGAAATACACATATAGCATTCCATACATTCATTGCATACATTCTCTCCCCCTTTTTGTCAAAAGTTGACAAATGAAGAATAGCATAATTATATGAATATCAAAGTATAGAATGAGCATGTAGTTGTAAAAATATGAAATAGCTAAACCATATTATCTAAAGTAGTTAACTGTCAGCAAACACATCATCAAGGTAATCCAAAGTATCAAGATAAGTCACAAAATAAGTTTAAGTACAATATCAACATAAAAAGATAAATAAATCTTAATCCGACCCAGAGGAAGATGGTGCAGGCATCGAGAGATTATTTTGCCGCAAACTCCGGTTGATGCGGTGGAAGTACTTTTTCATGTACTTCATTGTAGACTGTTGGGTTTGGGCTAGTGAAGCCCACGATATATGCAAAGCCTTCACTCTTTCCTTCAATGCAGATAGTCTCTCATCAAACTGAAATGGATGGTAGTAGGAATCAGTTGGATTATCTGAATATTTCAACTCATTAAATATGTCGTCCATGGTTATCTTCAGTAGGTTGCGCTTCTTCTTCTCCTTTACTTTGTCCAGGAAAAGGAGTGATGTTCATCATATTCAAGTTTGAATTGTTGAATGGGAGTTCGGATTCTGATGCCTCATACATAAGAATTTGAATGTTATAATGAAAGGCAATGCAAGACATGAGATGTGCAGAGGTAATCGAACCATGCTTGAGATGTAAACGGAACTGAATAATGATGTAACAAATTAAAGAAGGTAAACAGACATATTGTAACACCCCGAACTTTTCAATACCGAATATTGAAAGTCCTCGAGTGTTACCATAAATTTAACCTATTATGTATGCGTGTATAGTACCAATCCAAGTAACCCTACATCCATCCTCCAATGTGAATCTGACCGATTAAGAATGATCTTCATCCATAAATCAAGTCATCTGACCACTGATCATGTGGTCTGATAAACGCACCTTCTCTTGACTAAATCGGTGAATAACTCTTTATCCATAATGATTTGAATGTAAGTTCTTTTGTAAGGATTGTTTAGAAATGGGCATAGAACCACGTAGAACCATTAGACCTTACAAAATTCCTAAATCAACAATAATTACGAAAATGTCATTAACCTAGACCCCTAAATTCTAGATCACATAGTTCCCATCATCCGTTTCATGTAAAATTTTATACCAGGCCTAATTATCATAAATTAACCACATGTCAAATTTCAGCTCTTAGATCATATTAAATCAGCTACTTGACCTCTACATCCATTTTTACACTTATCAGATCAAGATTCTGATCCGTCCATCTTGTTCACACCATATGAACATGCTTAACCCACCATTAGAAGATTATTCATATGGGTATTAGTTGATTCATATAAAAATCTTCATGTTAAAATTTTACCTTGTCATTCTTAAAATATTATTATTAACTCTAGAACACACTATTTATTTTCATCAGAATGACTATTAGTGTCACATTGGCTAAACCTTAAGGATATTGTTAATATTACAAATTGTTTTGGAATTATTATCGATATGATCCATCGTGGGCTGTTGTTAGGTAATTTAATATAATAGTAGCCATGGTTAATATTTCTAAATTAATAACCAATTTATTTGACTAATCTTATTCACTTATTATTCCCTTTGATAATATCATCCATGACCATACAAAATAAGAGTTCAAATCTTGTAAACAAAACCTAAAAATCTAGCCTAAGCCTAAACCCTAGGGTGAAACCTTAAACCTAAGTGATCCAAACCTTAGGTTAAGACCTTGGCGAAGAATATCGTATAAAGCTTGAACCTAACGGTGTAACTTTACAATTGATGGTAGGGTTTGGTTCTAAGGAAACACGTGTTCTCTAACAACACTGGTAGGCGATTCAAAATATAAGGTGATGATTCTTCCCCTTAAGCTTTCTATCTTTCCATTAGCTTAAGTTATAGTTTTTATTTAAATTTATAATTGATATCTCTCTCTCATAATCACATGTGTTAACTGGTGGAAATTGAATTACTCTATTGCTTGCTTAATGTTCATCCTGTATATTTGTTCATGAATTATTTATGGATTGCTTATGGAACTTAAACTGGTACATTAGTGGGAAACCCCCACTTATAAATGTACACCCATACTTGGGATGTAACCCGACTGGTTGTGATAGAAATGGACTTTCGGCTTGTGGTTATTGAATGATGATTTAAATTGATGTGGGCCTACCATCAAGGGTTGTTGTGTCTAAGTGGTTTTCAAGGACGATCTTTTATCGCATGGTTTTGATACTCGCCGATGTGGCTTATTTTAAGTAATTGCCTTATGTGGCTTGTTTTAGTATCGCCCTATGAGGCTTTGTTATGGTATTTTCCTATATGGGTTCGAGGTTTTTCTCATGCAACCATGCGATGGTAAGCCCCATGTACAGTAATATGATTGACTAATAGTCGATGGTTTTCCATTAAACATCCTAACGTGGTAGTCTCATGAGCCGGGGATGATGGTAATGGGACACTATGCCCGAGCTGTCTGCCTACGCTGGGCTCTGAGCTCCTCGCAGTGACCTTGAGCTTACCTAAATTGGCTGATTGTAACTAGACTAATAACGGTTTGGCTAATCATACATCCATAGCATGTTGGCAATGACGGGTGGCTATTCTGGATGCTATAGCACGTGCCCTCACTACGCCAAAATCATTGATTTGCGACGAACCAAATCCGTCATAAAACCAAATAAATGATGAACTTCATCCGTCGCGTGGTCCGTCGCTGTTTAGTGAGTCGTTTTTGGTTTTACGACGGATTTTATCCGTCGTTTAATATGCGACGGATAAGGTCCATCGCATAATAGCGATGGATAAAATCCGTCGTAAAAAATAAAAAATCCGTCGGTAAAATTCAAAAAGTCAGTCATCACTAAAAACATTAGCGATGGATAAGGTCCGTCGCTAATACTACTAAGCGACGAACCTTAAATCCATCGTTAATTTTAACGGTTAGAAATTAGCGACGGATAAGGTCCGTCGCTAATATGAGTAAGCGATGGACCTCAAATCCATCGTTATTTTCAATGTTCAGAGCGTAGCGACGGATTTGGTCCGTCGCTAAAATATCTATAAAAAATATATATATATATATATATATATATATATATATATATATATATATACTGATAAATTATTATTAAAAAAATTTTAATCTTGCACATGATAGTCATTCAAAAAATAATTCACACTATTGTTTGATAAGGATCCTATTCACAAAATTGGTAACAACTCAATTCAATAAAAGAGGAAATGACCCAAGTGGCCCACTGCAACAAAAATTCACTTAAACCCTCCTAACTAAACACTTCCCCCTACTAAACTAGGACCCATACAAAAGAAATTACCTGGAACTTCAACTGTTGGATGTGCATTGCCTTGTATTGGCTACTTAGTATTTACTCTTGTTTAACCTTCTTTTGAGCCCTTCCTACATATATTACAAACAACCAAATTCAATCCAAGAAAAGACTAGTTTAGTCAACCCTTCATATATTTCAAATAACCAGCTCAAATCCATGGAAAGTGAATAGTTTAATCAACTGAAACCAATTAACAAAATAAAATATTAGAATTCATCCTACCCATTAGAGGTTAAGGTAAGAGCATTTCTTAACTTCATAGCATTCACTAGGAGAGCATAATACAGTTTGAAAAGATCTTTAGATGTGGACAAAGGAAGTGGGTCCTGCCAAGATTTGATAACAACTGATGTCTTGCCACATATCTGACCCCACATCTAATTTCAATGGGAGATGGTCATGGTGATCATGGAGTCTGACAATTTGTTGGATAAAAATCCAAGCCGTCCACTATTTCCCTCATGTGACCAAAAAATGATCTGAATACAAAGCTCAAGTGGACCACACAGAATGTAAAAGTGCATATTGAATGCACAAATTGTCAGGGGCTATAGAAATTTTAGATTATGGAAAAAAAAATCAAGTGGTTACATTCAACCCATTGCGAATGACCTTCTGAACAGTTGGAAATACCATTTTAACAATTTGAATGGACTAAAAGCATAAAAAATTGACCATTGATAGTTTCAATGGTGGTAAGCTAGTGACCACTTTTGTTTGTTGTGGGACTCATTTGTGTAAATCTACTTAAAATTTTGACCTACACCCTAAAATAAGATGGTGAAATGGTGGACAGTTTGGATTTGCTACAAGCATCACAAAAGTAGACCCCACTAAGATTTAACATATCATAATAACCGCTGATGCCTCGCCTTGGTGTAACATTTCATAAATTTTTTTATAAATTTTTTTAATGAATTTAGAAAATAGTATTTTGGCTCACGTGTCTTGTCAAATGCCAGATTCATTAGTTGAAATTTCATTACAACAAAAGTACAAAACAAGTTTCAACCCCATCAACAGTGTCAAATTGTACCTGGCAGCCCCATCAACAGTGTGTAGTTTACCTCCACTGGGAATAGAGGCATTTTTGCTATTTTAAAATGTTGCTACAATATGCGAGTAGCTTGTTGGCAGTCATAATTGTGTAATTTGGAATTATGTTTGGCATGTGAGTCAGTATCAATGTGACCCTTTGCCATTTCCGGTTCCAAGACCTTGGTAAAGAGGAAGGTGAATGTCTAGTTGGCAGCCAATCATAATTTCTTTTTTCCAATCTACCATTTAAAGCCAACCCCAAATCGATGGAAGAAAGGCTCAGATGATGATTGTATAACAGGAATTTAGAAACCAAGAATTGAAGTTTGGATCATGGGTTATATATATATATATATATATATATATATATATATATATATATATATATATATATATATATATATATAATGAAAATGTTATTTTTTCTTCTTTTCAACCAATAGTTTTCATTTTTTTTAAAAGTTCTAAATCCTTAACAAAACTGTAATTTGCAGATGACGTACATTATGTTCATGAAATAGAAGAGAAAGGAAAGAAGAGACATACCTTCTCTGAAATTTGTGGTTATCTCTACATTTTTTTGTTTGGTTTGTTGTGGATTTCAGTTGTTCTAGATCCGACATAGCTTCAATGGCGGATTTCAGTTGTTCTAGATCCGACATAGCTTCAATGGCGGATTTCAGTTGTTCTAGATCCGACATTGCCAGAACATTTCTCATTGATGCAAATGCAACACAGAGTAAGGCTTATGAGATTCTCCTTAAGGCCCATGAGGCAGCAATAGGTGCATTGAAGGCTGGGAATATGGTCAGTACTGTTTACCAAGTAGCAGTCTCGGTGGTAGAGAGGGATGCTCTTGAATTTGCCTCTCATCTTACAAAGTCAGCAAGAACGGGAATCGGTCTCAAGTTCCGTGAGTCGGGATTGAGTTTAAATGCCAGGAATGATCGGGTGTTGAAGCTTGGAATGGTTTTTAATGTATCTCTTGGGTTCCAGAACTTGCAATCAGAAACCAACAATCCAAAGACTAAGATGTTCTCGTTGTTGCTTGCAGACACCATTATTGTCAATGAAAAAGCCACAGAAGTTGTGACTTCAATCAGCTCCAAGTTAGTTCAGGATGTTGCATACTCATTCAATGAGGAAGAGGAGGGAGGAGGAAGAAGAGAGTCCAAAGGTCAAAGCCAAATCCAATGGAGCTGAGGCATTCTTGTCGAAAGCGACTCTAAGGTCAGATAATGGGCTGTTCTGCAGCTGGAGATGGCCGTGGTTCTACAAAAGCTTCAAGCGATCTCATTGCCTACAAGAATGTCAATGATATCCCACAGTCGAGGGAATTAATGATACAGATCGACCAAAAGAATGAGGCTGTCCTTTTACCAATCCACGGCAGCATGGTGCCATTTCACATTGCTACCGTCAAGAGTGTTTCAAGCCAGCAGGATGGCAAAAATTGCTATAGGATGTGCCTTGGGAGTTTTAAATGATCGTTGAGTACCATTCAAACTAAAAGGGGAGTTTTATAGAATAGTTGTAAGACCAACCACACTTTAGGGAACAAATTGTTGGGCAAGGGGAAGGCCCAAAAAGCCGTAGATGGAGGTAGTAAGAAAAGACCCGATGACCTATGGTCTAACTGAAGTTATGGCCCTTGATAGAGTGGAACGGTGGAACGGTGGAATAAGATTCATGTAGGTGACCCTAATTAATTAGGATATGGCTTACATGATGACGATGATGACGATTATTTCATATATAAATTGCAATGAATTTATATATATATATATATATAACTATATTAGATACACTTAGTATATGTATTGGAATTTGGAGCAACCGACATTATCCCACCCCCATTGTACCATGTATTAGAGGAACTAGTGGTGAATGGATGTTTGGTTTATCCAAAAGGTATCCAGTTTGAAGCCGAAAGGCATAAAAAGTGCCTCTTCCAAGTTCTTTTACTCGGTCTTCCACTCAAAACAAAATGTTTACTATTGATCCTAGTATTATCTACTACATACTAGTAACATACAACCAATATTAGGGCACCATACCATAAGCTACAAAATTTCATGTCCCCCTAAACAAGGCATCCTCCATTGATAACATATATATATATATATATATATATATATATATCATAAGTTTTTTTTGTTTTCATTTACATTCACAAATACATTCATCATCCATCCAACTATTAACAACATTTATAAAAAATAAATTATATCCAACCAACTCTTAATAATAATTTGCAATTTAACCTGCTAAGAACCCTCATGCACCGTAATGTCTTACGGCAAAGCGGGTTCTGAAGAGTTACAAGTTGACCCTAGCGACAACATAGAAATGAAGCGATAAAGATATAAATGATTCAAGATTAATTAAAGGTTTCGAGAACTTACATCCACCTTACTCTTATTACCAAGTAGTCTCGATGAAAATGCATCCACACTACAAGAAAGGGAAAAAAAATAAAAAATTTGTGGCTGCACCGATACGGTCTAGTATGAAATTTCACGCACTCAATGTTGGAAGATTGGGATCAAACCACTACATAGTTCTTAATATTTAAATCAGAACATTTTATGCATAAGCAAAGAAAAAATCAAAACAAAACCTAATATAAATATGTGTACCTTCTATCACGCATAAGAAGATGAAAAGCTTTAACAAATCACTAGATTAGTCAAGCAAAACTACTAAATAATTCAAGATAAAGATTTAGTCAAATAATATCCAAAATAACCTCAAACACAATCCATATGTCCTGACCAAATTACAAAAATATGTTCTTGACTTAGGAAAAGTTTTAAGTAAACTCCTTTAATATCTATGTTTTCGTCAGCACTCTAGGCCAAACGAGAACATCACCCACGTCACAATCGGCTAACATCACCAAAATTCCGGCAGCATCTCCCCATATCCTTCCAGATATATTGATCTTATATTGATTAGTCGCTCATCCGAGGATATTTGATAATGAAAATAAATGCAAGAAACATATCCAGAGAGAAAGAGAGATGATGCATAGAAAAGGCAAGTGCATTTGAATTGCTAAAATGAAAGCATTACATTCTATCCGGTATTGAACTGTCCAAACAGGGACAATTTAAGGATTTTTATGCACCAAAGAGCACACTGTATTTATGCCTGGCCACATAAAAACCCTTAAATGGGTAACTGATTGTCTTAATCTATATACAATCACATCAAAATTTGTAATCTAAATAAACATGATTCAAAATACAACTTATTTCTAAATGTAGAATCAAAGCAAAAGAACTGGTAACATGAGTTGTTTTCCTGCAACCAGTCTCACCAGATGCCAGCACCACCTGTTCTCCATACATAAACAGATAAACAAAACTCAGAGCGTGACATCAAATAACATTGAATCCTCCTTTCACCAGTAGTAACAAAAAGAAAATGCTCAATACAAGTGTAACAGGTTTATCCTCCTTTCTTTTTATTAAGCATGGTGATGGGGATATTCTTTTCCAACAGATGGGTGTAATCTATTTAGTCCCATACATGAAAGTAGACATGATCATGGGAAACAACATTTAGTCCCTGTGTTTTAACATTTGAATTATATTTTGACACCTATTTTTAACATTTGAATCATATTTTGACACCTTTATTTAACAAAATTGCATTTTGGGTTTTCATCCATGGATGGTTAGGAAATAGGATAATATTTACTACCAACAATTTCTAAGCATAGATTATTCAGACCTGTATTTAATTTCATCCATTGTTCATTCAAATGGTCCACCCCACATAGGGCCAGCAAATGGTATAGGTCCCATTGTGAATAAGCATAACCAAAAGAATTACATTGATCCGATGATCCTTGTCGTCCAGTTGGTGGCCATCAATAGGAGAAATTAGACGGCTGTTATCATCTTACCAGTGTGATAATGGTTCATCCACAAACTTGCCTGATGTAAATGTATACCACTTGCACAATAAATGTGGTGTCGACCCATTCAACGCGAGAATGGATTAGGTGTTACCTACGTAACACCATAGTGGGTGTTTCCCGGACTGTGGGGCCCACCTTAATGTATGTGTTATAAAAATCAAAATTTTAAGTAGACTACACCATAGGAAATAGTGGTAATTGTACTACCACCATAAAAAACTTCCTAAGGCCCTCTATGGTGTAGTCACCTATAGATTTGTATCTGCTTCATTTTGGGGGCCATTGGTATATATCCATGCTGTCCATCAATTTTTTCAGCTCATTTTAAGAGACAATCATAAAAATTAAGCAGATCAAAATCTCTACTTTCATTGAGAATCTGGTCTCTTGGGTACGTGTCCTTTCTTTAATTATCTCTACTTTCATGATCCAAATACCTGGACATATCCACTGTACACGTGGCATACATGTATCTTTATCAACACTGTTCAAATAGTGGGACCAAATGCAGATGGTTCATATGACAAAAATCGTACTGCAGGACCATTGATTTTAAATTTTCAATGGCAACCATCAAATCAACGGTTTAAAATGTAGAGCAGTCCAAACTGTGCGAACAAAGCTCTATTTGTCAGAGGGAATGGTCTGGTCAATCTGATCAGAGGCCCACGAATTGAACGACTTCTGTTAAGGTATGCACACACATCCATACACTAATGTATGAACCTTCACAAGCATATATTTCTTTTTTTTTTTAAATAATAATAAAAATAAAAAAAATTCTATCATAGTCTAACAACTTGGCTTAATTTCATTAGCATGCAGATGTTTGTCAAAAAAGAATCATTGACAATCTTTTGAAAGTTGGTGGTCCACTCTCTAACAAGCATATGTAATCCAATAAAATAATGCCATGTCTATCTTATGGAATTTGGTGTTATCCAAAAAATACCTAATCCACTCCCTAATAAGGCCGGACCACAGCTTCTTGGAAGCTTGTTTTAGCAGTCCATTTATTGTTTTGGACAGCACATCTAACCAACATGGCCCACCAGATGGTGCTTTTTGTCCTTGACATTGTTCAAAAACTTGAAAAAGGTGTGCCCTTGAAGAACTCATAGTGTATAGGCCATCAAACCCATTCATTAGGAGAACCCCACCAGGATGAAGGCACAGACCAAAGGTGTGCCCTTGAAGAACTTTGGTAGGCCAAACCATGTGAATATATAGGTATTAGGCGTGATTTTACATTGCTCCTGTTCATGTCCTATCTGAGTTTTGGATCAGTATTATTATTTGGATGTATGGTGAAAACATTACAATCACAATGAGTTCAAAAAGGGGGTGTATCTATCAAAACCAAGGGGCTGAAAATATCAATTCCCATAACAATTACACATAAACCCAACACCCAAAAAAACAGGGGGGTTTCCAATCATGGGGGTTCCGAATCTAGGGGTTTCCAATCATGGCGCTGCGAGAGAGAGATTGAGAGATGAATGAAAAGGTAAAAAAAAGAAAGATGAATGAACGTTCCAGCATTTTGATGGAAATGCATGCAAGAGATTTGGTAAGGATAGTAAGGAGAAGAAAAGGAAGAGATGGATTAGAGAAATTTGTTGTACCTCAGTGGAGGTGAAACGGAACGTAGGGCCTTCCGTTTAAGGGTGTTGGTCGATGGACGATGACGCTCTAGCGGCCCTGGGAGGGTTTCTTGATGGAAGATGAGGGGAAAGTGGAAGAGAGGAAAAGAGGAGCGGGCGTGGGATGGTTTTCCTGTTGTAAATAAGATAAAATTTTCAAATCTATAGATTGTGAGTTTACCATAATTTATAACACAAGCACTATTAACGGTCGTACATCCATGGGACCATTTTCTGCATGGTTAAGATTTTTTTACATAATAAAATTATAAATATTTACTATTTGCACCTAGACTGATTATTTGGATGGTTTGGATAACTCTGTATCATATCCACTATTGTTATGGACGAGTCACCACTATTTTACATAAAATACAAGACTCACAATGCAAAACCGTGGATTTAAAACGGTAAGTTGACGTTTGGACCTGGCATCGTTCTATGGGCCCCACCATGATAGATTTTTTTTTCATCCACACCGTCCATCCATTTCACAACATCATTTTGTATATGATCCCCAAAAACTAGATTGAAATAAATCTTGGGTTGACCACACAATCAAAAAACATTATTGGTTAAACGTACGTGGGTCCACTGGAGCTTTGGATTTAAATCTTGGGTGGACCACACAATCTTTGGATTTAACTCGTTCTTTGGATATTGCCTTAAAATGATCTCTCCAAATGGATGGAAGGTGTGGATACAAAACGTACATCATGGTGGGGCCTACAGAGTTTGCTGACGTCACTTCAGTAGCTAGTCTCCCCCGCACCAGCCCCTTGGGTGGTGGTCGGTGCTCTGTGGGCCCCACCATAATGTATGTATTTCATCCATTACGTTCATCCATTTTTAAATATCATTTTAGGAATTTATTCCAAAAATGAGAGGTATATAAATCTCAGGTGGACCACACCACATGAAAACAATAGTGATTGGATATCCATCATTAAAATCCTCCTAAGACCCACTGTACTGTTTATTTGACATCTAATCTATTAACTTTTATGGCCCCCGAAACGTTTTCAATGGTTGACGCTCATTCAACACTGTTTCCTGTGATATGGTCCATTTCAGATTGGGATATGCCTCATTTTTTGCCTCATGATGTAAGATGATCTTTAAAAATAGATAGACGGCATGGATGAAACAGATACATCATGATGGGGCCCACAGAGCACCGACCACCAGCCATTGGCAGGTGCCAAGGGGAGTAGTCAATCCGTTCCCCTTATTTGTAGCGTGGTCCATTTAATCTTTGGATATGATTCATTTTTTGGATAATTCTCTAAAATGATCTCGAAAAATGGATGAACGATGTGGATTGATTCCAAATTTTCAGTAAATCCAAAACTCAAGTGGACCATGCCACATGGAACAGTGTGGAATAATGATTTCCACGTTGATACCTTCCTTGGGCCCACAGTAATGTTTATTTGCCATCCAACCTGTTCATAATATCAAAAATATATGAATGAAGATAAAACACAAACATCAGCTTGATCCAAAACTTCTATGGCCTCTAAGAATTTTTCAATGGTAGACGTTTAATCACACTATTTCCCGTGGTTTGGTCCACTTGAGCTTTGGATATGTTTCCTTTTTGATCTTTAGACCTCAAATTATCTGTTAACATGGATGAACGGAGTGGATAAAATAAATAAATAATGGTGGACCCCACAGAGTTTACTCTGGTAAGGGTAATGAGCAACTCACCTAAATATAGTAGAGAGGAGTTTCCTTGAAACATTTATAATCATATATTGGGCCTGCCTAAATGTGATTCACATATCCAACCCACTCATTATGTGTGTCCCACTTGAATGAGGGGTCAGACCAAGTTTCAGCCGCATCCAAAACTCATGTGAGCCCCACCAAGTGCTTTTATATTTTTTAGGATGTCTTCACATGGTTTTAGATGGTATTGCCCACCCGAGTTTCGTATACGGATGATTTTTGAGATATCTCATAACCTAAAGGGGACACATCAAATGCATGGTGTTGATGTTCGACACACATCATGATGGGGTACACAAAACTTACTAACATCAATTCTTAGGTTCTCACGATGTTAATAAGTTGGGTCATAATTTTGACTAGAAAATTTGACCCATTTTGCATGTCCGGTCCATTCACTCTACTTTACTGATCAATACCCACAATTTGACAAGTTACTCGCCTCGATCAAGCTACATATGAGGAAGATATTGGGCATACAAGATTGATCAACAATTTAAGAGAAATTTGATTTAAACGTTTAAAGGTTCAATTAGTGGATGTACCTAATAATTTATTAACAAATATTTTTTATTTCATAGATAAATTTCTATTTCTATTTAAAAATAACATTTTTTTTTTCAAAATGTATGTTTTTTTACTCTTAATTTTTCTTTGAAAACTTTTAGCAAAATATCATTTTTATTATAAAATATTTCAAAAAAATTAAAATACAAATTCTGAATTTTTATTTTCAAAATCTCAAAAAATTTCCCAAATTAATTTTTTTTTTTCCCAAAACTTACAAAATGCCAAATTTTTTCTTTAAAAGCATCATTTTATTTTCAACTTTTCAATTTTCTTTTTTAAAATGTTATATTTTTTTTTTCAAAATCTCAGTGTTTTTATAAAATATTATGGTGGGGCCCACATTGTGAAAATTTTCACATTTTAAAAAATATTTTTAATTTTCTTTTTCAGGATATTATTTTTTCTCAAAATCAAATGCTTTTTTTTTTTTTCAAATTTATCAACTTTATTCAAAATTCTTTTTTTTCCCTACAAAATAGATTTTTATTAAATCACTATTTTTATTTTTTCAAAATCTAATTTTTTTCTCAAACATTGTTAAAAATTTTAAACTTCTTAATATTCTTTTTCACCTGATATTACAAATAATTTAAATATTAATTTTAAATAAAAAAAATTAAAATAAAAATTTCACTCATTTGATATAAAAACAAAATAAATTTTCTTTTTACATTCAATCAATTGTTAACAAATAATCTTAGATATAAATACGTACAATTAAACCACTGAAATTCTATTAAAAAATAATTATTAGACTACAAAAAAACTTAATTTTCCACCGTATTCCTGAAAAAATGAAAAAAAAAAAAAATGTTAAGGCCTTTTACGATGGACCATGATCCGTCGCAAAGGTAACTGAAAAGCGCGCCTCTTTGTATTTTGGGCGAGAATTTGCAGCTGTTTATTTCCGTCGCAAAATCAAATTTTACGACGGATTTAGTCCGTCGCCTATGAACGACGAACCAAAATCCGTCGTAATTACGTCGTAAATCAAATTTTACCAACGGATTTTGGTCCGTCGCTAAATTCAGCGATGTTCAGACTACGAATTTTCAAGAAACACGGGATTAGCGATGGACTTTTTCCGTTAGCGACGGATTAAATCCGTCGTTAAACCAAGAGATTTCGTCCGTCGCAAAAATACGTCGCAAATTGGCCATTTTGGCGTAGTGCCTTAAGATCTTCGGGGTATCGTTTCGCTAGCTCCCAGACCACCGACTATCGACCCCTGTCCGACTGTATGATTTTTTCAGGTCGATGATTTGCATGGGCAACAAGCCCAAGTCCGACTGGATGTGTATCCCTAGGTCGATGTACATTCATGCATCCATGCATTTAAAAAGATTGCATCATGTATTGTTTTGATTACCTTTTTGTTTTATAACTATGCTTATCTAATGCGGCGGTGTGTAATCTTGATGGGAATTCACACTGAGTTGGCCACTCATCCATCAAATATACAACCGTACAGGTAGAACAGGTAGCCTATATGATGTATATGATTAGACTTGATGAGGAGTTGTGTAGGTGCCATGGATGCACGACCGTATTGCTAAGAGGAAGCTGCACGATCTTGCGGCTTTCGTTGTGTTTCATATGCTTTTAAATTTCTCATGTGTAATCTTGTATTTGTTATTGTGGAGACATTGGTTTGTATAAGTCATTATGGGTAGCTCTTGTATATTTAAATGATAATGAGAACTTTCCTTTTATGTTTGATTTGTCCACTCTATGCTCATTTGCTTACTCTGATAGTTGAAAAAAAATACTCGAATTTGACCATCCTTTAAGGTTAACACTCGGGTTTTTGGGAAACGAGTTATATACTCGGGTCCTGAAAACACGGGGCGTTACACATGTATACCAGATAAAATGGAATGAAATACTCTAACCATAAAGAGAGTAAGATCAGTCTTATTCCCAGCTCAAGGATACACATTAGAAGTAAAAATCCGATGTTAGACGTGGTATTTAGGGAGCATTTTGTTTGCGGGAAGGGCATTACTAGATCGCCATTCAGCATTAAAGCGAAATAATGCTTGAGTGATAGTTTATTTTTCAGAGTTAGATATCTTCTCTGATAATGCGGCGATCGGTATTCCATCATCTGCAACATCTATTTCCATTAGGGCAGATATGACGGAAGGCATTATTGTGAATGTTTCTTTTACAAATCTAACTGAGAATGACAAATTCTCAAGAGAAACATCATATATGGAGGCATACATGCCTTGAGCTATAAACCGATAAGTCGTTCCACCCCAATTTAAAATGCATTCTAATCCAACCTCAGAAAGAATAGAAACTAGACCAAATTTAGTAATGTGTTCTAAATTAACAACATTTTCTATTATTATGTTCCTTGTGTGAAAGTCCCAGACATTTTTTGGGTCATCCTCCGGTGATCGTAGAGTTCGAACACCAATATGAGTAGATATAGAAGATGAACTAGCTCGAACCTTGTGAACCGTTTTCTTAGTTCTACGTTTCATTGAGAATGCACAAGAAAAAATATCAAAGAAAACTAAAAGAAAAAAGTAGATCAGATTTGAAGCAAAACCTATAAGAAAAAGGGTTTCAAATGAAGAAAAATCTACTTAAATATATTAATCTAGCAATAGACAGTCTAAAAGTTGAAGGAATTTAAAAATAAATCACTTACAAGTAAGTTTGGATGATGGGTTGGTCGAATGGGGCACCAGCTAGCCAAGGAAGAATGTGAGAAATGAAATAGATTTGAGAATTTTTCCCTTTTTGAGGCAATCCTGTGCGATCTTCGGCTAGCCCGAGCCCATGCTCGACTGGCTGAATTCTTCAACTAGCTTGAGCATGTGCTCTGCTAGTCAAAAAATTCCAAAAATTTGATTTTTTTTAAAATTTTTAATAATATTTTATTTTCATTTCATGCATTTCATCATCACAAATAAACATAAACATAAATATAAGAAAAAGAAATAAAATAATTATTTAATAATACATAATCTAATATCATGCTTTAATTTTGAAAACTTAACTTTGTCAACCGACTTAGTCAAATGTCTGCAAGCTGCTTCTCAGTTTCAATGTATTCAAGCATGATATTTTTGTCTTTAACTAATTCTTGAATATAATGGTATCTTATGTCAATATGCTTTGTACGAAAATGTTGAATTGAATTTTAGAGATATTTATTACACTAAAATTATCGCAATATAATATCATCGTATATATCTTGCATAATCACATAGTTAGCTAGCATTCCTTTTATCCACATTAGCTGAGGTCAAGCATTTCCTACCGCAATATATTCAGTTTCAACAGTAGAAAGAGATGCGAATTTCTTTTTTCATGTTAAGCCACGATACTAGGAAGTTTCTGACATAAAAATATCCACCACTGGTAGATTTTCTATCATCAACATTTCCTACCCAGTCTACATCTGTATAGCATGTGATTTGTACAGATGTATCATGTGGATACCATAGGCCTAAGTTTATAGAACTTACGACATAGCTGATTATCCGTTTAACAGCAGTTAAGTGCTATTCTTTAGGATCAGATTGATATCTAGCACATATTCCAACACTAAATGCAATATTAGGTCTACTAGCAGTTAAATACAGAAGATTACCGATCATACTGCGTTATGGTCGAGAGTCTACACTTTTACCTGATTTATCATTTGAGAGTTTAAGAGTCGTACTCATTAGAGTATCGAAATTCTTACCATTCTCAAAGCCAAACATTTTTACAAGATTCAATGCATATTTGGTCTGTGAGATGAACATACTATTTCAAGTTGTTTGACTTGTAATCCAAGGAAATAGTTTAGTTCGCCAACTATACTCATTTCAAACTTGAATTTCATTAGATCTACAAACTCGGTAGATAGGTTAGTGCACGTAGATCCATAGATAATATCATCAACATAGATTTGAACTGTCAGGATAAGATCATTATATTTCTTGACGAATGGAGTTTTATTAACACTACCCATAACAAAATTATGACTAAGTATGAATTTAGTCAACTTTTCATACCATGCTCTGAGAACTTGTTTTAACTCATAAAGAGCCTTTTTAAGGCGGTAAACATGACTCAGAAGTTTGGAATCCTCAAAACCATTTGGTTGTTCAACATAGACTTCCTCATTTAGATCACCATTTAGAAAAGTACTTTTTATATCCATTTGATAATTTTTAGATTTTGTATAGCATGCAATGGAAATAAATAATCTAATTGATTCAAGGCATGCAACTGGTGTAAAGGTTTCATCGTAATCAATATATTCAATTTAAATATGCTTGTACTACCAGTCATGCCTTATTTCTAATAATGTTTCCCATTTCATCAGTTCTATGTTTAAGAATCCACTTGGTTCCAATCACATGCTTATAAGTAGGTTTGAAAACCAATTACCATACATCATTTATAATAAATTGATTTAATTCTTCTCGAATGACATTAATCCAACTTTCATCAATGAGTGCTTCATTTACATTACCCGGTTCAATTTGGGAAGTGAAGCAGACATGATTACATATATTCTCTAGTTATCTTCTTATCTAAACAACAGTACGAGGGTTACTAAGTATTTGATTAGTCGAATGGTCTTTGACTAACCTTAACTCAATGTTGACTGATTTAGATGAAGATTCCGGTATATTAATCAAATTGATATCATCATCATCTTGATTAGGACTGGGTGTGATCTGTCGATCATCTATCACAACGTTTATAGATTTTTCTAACACTCAAGTTCCTTTGTTAAGAACACGGTATGCTCGATTGTTTAGAGCATAACCTAGAAATATTCCCTTATCGCTTTTGGCTTCAAATTTTCTCGGTCACTTAAAATAAGACATTTGTTTTCAAAAGTTCAAAAATATTTAACTATGGGCTTTTTATTAAACCATCGTTTATAAAATGTTTTGTTTTTACCTTTTCTGATATAAACATGATTAATTATAGAACATGCTGTAATAATAGCTTCGACCCATAAATTTTTAGGTAGGTTTATGCTATCTAGCATTACACTAGCCATTTCTTGTAGAATTCTATTTTTTCTTTCAGCAACCCCATTTTGCTGTGGTGTTTTTGAAGTAGAAAATTCATGCATTATACCATGATCATTGCAGTATTTCTCAAATTTACAATACATGCTTTACCTTTATATTAGTTCTAGTTCGTGTTCCCCGTTCCCTGAGGATTCGACCTCACTCTCACTGAGTTATTCTTACATCACAGCCCTACACTTAGGGTTATCAACCCTTGGATTCGATAAGGTGCAATGATGATAGGATGCATGAGAACAAATGAATCCAATATTGTTCAATCAAAGTATATATTGTAGTATAATTGATGAAGTAACGACCACAAATAAAGTAGCTAGTACCTTCTTGGTTCCCACCATTAATTCAACCAAGAAAATGTATTGAGTTTTTGTTAATCCTTCATTGAAATTACTCATTGCGACCTTGTTCGGGATAAGTTCGTCTTGTGTCTTTCTTAGTTTCACTCCATTGTTGACCAAAACTGGAATGCTCAGCCATCCTTTCAAGTCAATGGAGATATAAAATGGCTTCAAATATTGGGCCATTGTAAGATTTGACCTTTCAATAATGATTTTTCAAAAGGGGACCTTGTTCAAACGTCTGGGTTGACACTTTTTTGGCTTCGTCCTTGGAGTCAAAAGATCTATGTGGTATAATTGCTGACTTGCTTAATTCTTCCACAATTCCTTCCATCATACTCGGTTGAAATGGTTTAGCCTATAAACTTAATGTCAGAGTCAACGACATATTACAATCCAATGTAATAGGTGGAAATGAGCTAAATTGTATGACCAAATTTGGACATTGCCCTCCAGGTGTTTTTAAATTTTGTTGAGTATCCACTTCATGCACAACTTTCTCCATGCTTCTTCTATTCAATGTAAAAGAAGATGATTCTAATGCTCTTTCTTTACCAAAATACACTTCATTCAAAAGATCATCCGATAATTCCTCATCATTGAAGAATTCAGCCTATCCTTTCATGTTCATTCATATCTTATCATAATAAGGATTTTTGACGGAGTAATAATCCACACGAAATTTGGTCAATTCTTTTATATCGTCCAATATATGTTTTTCTCTTTCTAACTTTGGAACTACCAGCCTTGGTTGAGTTGGCTGATACATCTAGGATTTATCTAAAGTAACAACTAATTTTTTTTCTCTTTGTTACCTATGTATTTGTTAACGCCGCTTCTGAGTGCAAGTCATGTCCTCAGGTATTGTTGGGAATTTAGCAGCCAAACGGGTACTTGAAGGTCAAACAGAGAACTGGTGAGATTGACATGCTGAGAGTCTAGTCCCGCAGAGAAGGAGATAAAAGGAGAGGAAGTAGGGCGTCGTCCCGCGATTGCGAGCCCCACCGATATGCAGATGTGTGCAGGGTCAGAGGTAGATCTTCAGCTCGCAGAGAGGTAAGCCCCGAAATCAGAGCTAGCGAAAGAGGCGTTTTCAATCTCTTCATGGATATTCTCCTATTTTTTTGTTCCTCTGAGGACCTGTCCAAGATCTTTCAGAGGAATGGTAGAGTAGTTGATGTTTTTATCCCAACTTTCCCTGGGACAATATGACCCAGGGGTTTTGCGTTTGTGCGTTATCAGTATGAGGATGACACCCAAGCGGCCATTGGAGTCCTCCATGGTAGGCGGATTGATGGCCCAGTGGTGACTGTCCAAGCTGTGAAACAGGACCTCCGATCTCATCGTACAACCCTTCCTAACCCACCAGCTGCCCAGCCCACTCGTACCCCACCTCCACATCTGCCTGATAACCCTCTTTTCCCTATTCCAGGTAGAGCTCCTTATCGTGATATGACCCCTCATATCCCTATTCCAGGTACAACTCCTAATCATGATATGAGCACTTCACTCCCTGTCACCCACCCCTCCCATCGCCGAGCCGCCATCCAAGACGAGGGGTTTGTTCAGGTTGCCCCCCATTTGCTAGCCAAGAAAAGGGCAGAGCTCAACTTGAGTTTGATTGGAAAAGTTGCAGATCCAACTACGTCTATCCTCTAGCTTATGGAGTTTATTAGGGGCTCCAAATTCCGTGCTCTGGCGGTTGATGTCACAAGGTTGTCTAGAGATATTTTCCTCCTTGGTTTCAAATCGATGAAGGATTCGGCAGAGTTTGCTAAGGACTCCCACCTCCACCAGAAGATGGGCCTAAGTGAAGTAGCCAAATGGACATCAGAAGCCACCCCGATTTATGAGGGCCATTAGGTTCGCCTTTTCGGGATACCAGCATACGCATGGACAGAGCAGGTCATCAAGGACCTTGGTAGCAAATATGGAAGGGTTACTCAGATTGATCCTAATAGCAAGTATGGCCTGTTTCAAGCATTTGCTAGGGTGAGGGTCATCTTGGAGCCAGGAACAGAGGTTAGATGGGCGCAAAAGCTGATGGTAGACGGGAACGTGTACTTTGTGGGAGTGGAACTGGAACCCCTCAACATCATCCAAGGAGCCTTCCATCCAATGGATGGAAGTCCTAAGTCCGCAGAGAGAAGCACGAATGAGGCAGGCGATCCCAGGCTAACAGAGAAAATCATGGATGAAGTTCGCAGGGGTCTCAGCTCAGCCCTTAGCCCAAGACAGGAGCGCAGCACATGTGTTTATAGAAATTCCTAGCCCATGGATGGAAGTCCTAGGTCCGCAGAGAGAAGCACGAATGAGGCAGGAGATCCCAGGCCAACAGAGAAAATCATGGATGAAGTTCGCAGGGGTCTCAGCTCGGCCCCTAGCCCAAGACAGGAGCGCAGCATAGGTGTTTGTAGAAATTCCTAGCTGAAGGTACTGGATCTTTCTATTGAGGAGCAGGCGGGGCATACGAATCCAGGAAATTTCAGGGATGTGAGTATATCAACCCCCTTTGCAGAAGACCAGGGAGCACATTACACCACTCCTGGGGCTAATATGCTGAATGTTGTTGTGGTGGACCTCCACAATCCTACCACAAATCAGCCTGAACACTCCAGATTGTATCAACCTCCTTTGGAATTGTTAAGTGGCTCTCAGAGTTAAAAAGACAGAGAAGACCAGCTTCAGGCAAGGTGTGTTATCCTCCCCCGCAGCACTGGGGTTCAATGCAGTCTTCCTACGATACCGGTTGCGAACCCATTGGCCGCAATGCGTGTAAGAGGCAGGGCTAAATCGGTTGGTTGCACCCCAGTTTCCCCTTCGTATGCTAGTGAGGAGGAGGCAGATAAACGTTTTTGGGAATCCACATCCCTCGTCCCTCAGTCTGTGGAGGACTAGGACCTACCGTCCCCTGTTCCTCCTGCAAAACAAGGAAGTGAGATTAATCTCATGGTGGACCTCTCCCCTTTTGCTACCTTGCTTCAACAGGAAGGGGCGCAACCAGATTTTGTTCCGAGGCCACCTCCCTCCCAGTCGGGGATCCCAATTCGTCAGACCAACCAAAATGATCAGATAGATAACCTCCGAAATGCAGGGGAGATGGGATGCCCATCGTTACAGCGTGATGCAGCGGAGGTAGTCACGGTTGCAGAGGACATTAGCGCCAGAGAGCCAACTACTACGGACTATGAGGAAGTCACAGTAACCTTGGAAAATGCTGCAGCTGATGTCAATACAAGCCAGACCAAAAGGAAATACAAGTCCAGAACTCTTCCAGCTAGAGTTCCCAGCCAGGTGAAGTGGAAGGGCAGATTAAGGAGATTATCACTGATGGATAGTTACCTTGTTTGGAATGCCCATGGTATTGGGAATGCCCCCTCCATCAGAACAGCAAGAAGGATTATATCAGATCACAAGCCCCAGATTTTTATCATTCTCGAGCCTACGCTCAGAGAGGAGAAAAGAGTTGCCACAGGCCTTAAACTCGGTTTTCATGCCTCCTTATCTAATGGAGAGGCAGGAGGAAAAGTCTGGGTCTTCTTTCATTCCTCTGTTAATACTGTTGTGGATTTTTGTTCTGACCAAATGATCTCTCTGAGAATATCTTTGCAGAACTTGCAGGATCCAGTGTTGCTTTCTTTTGTATATGCTAAATGCACGAGAAGTCGTAGACGTGACCTTTAGGAGGAAATAACTTCCATCAGGAGATCGTTCAGTGGCCTGTGGGCTGCGTGCGGGGATTTCAACACGGTGACTCACGTGTCAGAAAGGTTGGGCAGCAGATCACAGTTCAGTGCAGGAGATGAGGAGTTTGCTATGGCCATTAACAATGTAGGGCTTATGGACGCTGGTTTCTCTAGAAACTGTTTTACATGGAGCAATAACCAAGCAGGAAATGCCAGAGTTTGGGCGAGACTAGATAGGGTTGTTTGTAACGACGATTGGGTCAGGTGCTTTCCTCGTTTCCAGGTGGTCCATCTCCCTCGTGCTAGCTCTGACCACACCCCTTTTACTTATGAACTTCCATACCGCGGCCCCATCTAAGGCGAAGCCTTTCCATTTTCAGCAGATGTGGTTCCTCAATGAGGGCTTCATGCAAGTTGTTAAGGAGGCATGGAACAGTGAATCTACTAACTCGCCAATGATCGCTATTTTGCTGAAACTCCGGAAAGTGAAACAGTCAGTCAAGACATGGAATAAGGAAGTCTTCGGTGACGTTTTCTCCAAACGTAAACAGGCTAAGCGTTATTTGGAACAACTAGAGCACAATCTGCAAGACTCTTCCGATCTTTCGCCAGAGGAGGACCTATTGGCTGCCAAGAGAAACCTTGCTCGGTGGGAGTTGGCGGAGGAGATTTTCTGGAAACAGAAGGCGCGTCATAGTTGGTTAGCAGAAGGAGACTGAAATATAAAATTCTTTCATCTATCAGCCATGGAACGTGCAAGGAGAGCAGACATTAAGGAAATCAGGACTGATGCAGACACAGTAATTACTGAACCTGCTTTGATTCAAGATGAGGTGGTCCGTTTCTTTTCCAGCCTCCTGTCGGGTAACCAGACCGCTGACGCTAGGAGTTTGATCACTTCCACCATCCCTTCCCTACTTTCGAATGAAGACAATGATGATCTTATGCGAAGTCCGTCCATGGAGGAGGTCAGGAGGGCGGTGTTCTCGCTGGCCCCAGGACGCTACCCCTGGTCCAGATGGATTTGGGGGTTCTTTCTTCATGGGTTGCTGGCAGATTGTGGCGTCCGACATCCATGAAGCTACTACCTATCTTTTTAACGGGGGAGATATCTCGAGAGCTTTCACATCCTCCCTGATTTGTCTCATCCCAAAATCAGCTGCCCCTTCGTCCTTCGATCAATACAAACCGATCAATCTCTGCAATTGTATTTACTAGATTTTCTCTAAGGTAATTCAATCCAAGTTAGCCGCAGTCTTCCATAAGCTTATCTCCGCAAAGCAGGGTGCGTTCATTCAAGGCTGAAATATCGCTGAAAACATTGTGCTAGCCCAGGAGGTCTTCACGGATTTAAACAGGAAGGTGCGGGGTGGCAATATCGCCATAAAACTGGACATGGAGAAAGCATACGATACGGTCAATTGGTCCTTCCTCAAATAGGTTCTTTTTTGCTTTGGCTTCAATAGGAGATGGGTGGACCTAATGGAGAAATGTTGGAATAATTGTTAGTTCTCCGTCCTTGTTAATGAGAAAGCTAAGGGTTACTTCAAGTCTTCGCGCGGCCTTAGGCAAGGAGACCTGTTGTCTCCGAGTCTCTTCATTTTAGCAGCGGAAGTATTAAGCCGGGGCATCAAATCCTTGTATAGTCAGGGTCTCTGTTAGCCCTTTAACCTCAAAATGGGTTCCCCTCTCATCTCCCATTTGCTATAAGTAGATGACACTTTACTTTTTAGCAACGGTAGTGCTTCTTCTCCCACAACAATCAACAATTTCCTGCACACATACCAGCAGGCTTCTGGCAAAAAAATCAACCGTGCAAAGAGCCATTTCTTCTGTTCCTCCAAGCTTCCCCCTGGAATAGTCAGATAGATAGCAAGCAGACTGAGCATGCTGAAAGCAACTTCAGGAACCCTTTATTTCGGCGTCCCTATGTCGATGGGCAGACCGGCCAGGGACGTTTTCAGGCCGCTGATCGAGAGAATAGTTGCAAGGGCTAACGGCTGGAATGCCAGAATCCTTTTGCAGGCAGGTCGCATGACATTTATTAAACACGTTTTAGGGAGCATCCATGTCCACATGATGGCGGCCACGCCCATTCCCGTTAAGTTCCTGTCAGAGATGGAAAGGTGTTTCACTGATTTTTTCTGGGGATGGGCCAATGGGAAAAAGAAGCTCCACTGGATCAGCTGGAGGAAGATCACCTCGCCAACCGAAGGAGGGATAGGCATTAGAAGGCTTCAGGATATGATGGCGGCGTTGCGCATGAAGATGGCATGGGCCCTCTCTTACAGGAGGAGTAGGTGTCTTTGGGCAACCTTCATGAGGGCGAAGTTTGGGGATCCAATTTCATCGGATTTTATGCTTCGGAATGCTTCTTCTCCTTCCGCGTCCTCCCCGATCTGGAGAAGCATTCAGGCGCTCTTTCCTTTCCTGACAGAGAATGCTCGGTGCCAAATTAGAAGAGGGGACTGTAACATTTGGGAGGTAGATTGGACAGGGACGGGTCCCCTGCTTGACAGAGCCACTGACCAGATCCCTGGCCACGTCTGCAACATGAAGGTGGGCGATTTCCTTAGCAGTCATGGCCCGCTGCCCCCCTCTACTATCCTAACCTTACTGCCTCAAGAAGTTCTCCTCTCTATCTTCCAGCGTGGTATGTGTACTACAGATGACGACGATGTGTGGTGTTGGCCGCTGACTACTTCATGGGATTTCTCTGTAAAATCAGCATGGGACAAATTTCGATCATGTGACCCTAGAAGAAGTTGGTCAAGGTGGGTATGACACCGTCATATCCCTCCCAAGCTGTCCATCTTCATGTGGAGACTGCTGGCAGGTGCAATTCCAGTGGATGGTAGGGTCCAGAAGAAAGGAGTCTATTTGGTGTCTCACTGTGAGTGTTGCCTCATCAGCATCATGCACCCGCAGTCAGAATCTCTTCATCATCTTTTCATTTCGAGTCAGTTAGCCAAGGTAGTTTGGAGCCATTTCAGTAATATCTTTGGGATCAGTCTAGCCGACCATAGCTCCACGCAGGAAAGGCTGACCCAATGGTGGGGTTCATCCATTGGTGTTCCATTGCTTCAGGTGCAGGCCCTAACTCCTGTCTTCCTGTGTTGGGAAATCTGGAAGGTGCAAAATTTTGCTAGATATGAGGACAAGAAGTTGAGTATAGGGGGAGTGATCAAGCACATCAATTGGTGGCTGGGGAGGGCATATAAGGGAAGCCGGCGGCCCTCCTGGTTGGCTACTTCTCAACTGAGGAGTCTCCATATCCCTGTGGCTCCCCGTTCAGTGAAAAGAGTCGAGATTGTGAAGTGGGGTAGACCACCACGCGGCTGGGTCAAATTAAATGTGGACGGATCAACTTTAAACAACCCGGGGAGGTCCGGAGGTGGAGGCATTTGCAGACGGGACGACGGTAATTCGATTTTTGCTATTTCGAATGGATACGGCATAGGTACTAACAACAATGCAAAATTCACAGCGGTTTACGATGACCTTTCCATTTGCGTTCACATGAACCTGTGGAAAGTTATTTTTGAGTCTGACTCCAAATTGGTGGTGGATGCGCTAAACCGTGTTTCTCAGGTGGGCTAGAAATGGGCCCATTGGCTGGCCCGGATCACGAGCCATAATTCGAGGGGATCGTTTCAATTCGCTCACATCCTTAGGGAAGGGAACGGCCCGGTCGATGGCCTTGGGCAGCAACTCGCAAGCCAACAGGATGTTCCACTATCCGAGGGACCTTCCTCATGACACTAGAGGAAGGGTGGTGCTAGATAAAGTCGGGTTGGGTGCTGTCAGGGTGACGGATCATGTATAGTTTTCCTTTCCTTCACGATAGGTTCCCCTTAGTCCCTTTTTGTGCTATTGGGGTGACCCGAAATATGTGTATCTATCCTGTCATGATATGAAATTCTTCTTTTAGAAAAAAAGGTATCGTTGGGAATTTTAAATGACTCGGCCTTTTTCCAAACACGTTCTCGGCCAGGCCGAGATTTAACCATCCTTGACCCTTGAACAATTTGAGAGTAATTGCTGATGTGTTTATCATTCTAAGGGTAAAAGGCATTTCTTTCCTCATAATTATGATTGACTGATTGTCTCTCTGAATATTTCGATCGATAAGATCTCTCATTCGATCCAGTCAACCTCGCACATTTCTCAAAAAGGTGATGACATTATTTAGGATGTCTGAAATCTACTAGTATTGGTGAATTTCACGCATCCTATATTGGACCAAGAATATGAATGGGTAGTGTGTTTTTAGGTGAAACCTTGGTATGGCCGACCATCCACCTATTGAAGGCATTGATTTGAGTGTTCTGCCAAAACTCGTGATAGTTTTATGATGTGTTAAATCCCCATTTGCATATCAATCATCCCGCTTGATATAATCCTAAGAGATTCAACCCTAGATGTCGATGGTCTATCAGGATTTGGAGGAATAGACATTGAACTAAGTGTTGGATTTCCTTTCTCAGGCACTTGTTAGACTTGTAAATCCTCCTCGTGAGTAGGAGGCTGTATTATGACCACTCATTCAGCTCATGATTCTGAAATATTACTACACTGACCAATATACTTATGTCAGCCAAATATAATGGCAACCAAATAGTTTGTAATCCCACCAGGTGTGCCAAAAAATGTTGATCGCTCGGTTTGTTTTTGGTAGTGCAGGCATGCCAGAATTGATACGACTCGATCCAAACTGATCAACTTTGACCCCAAGCATCAAAATAATCAGATATGTCCACTTGCAAAAGTTTATAATGATCAGGTGATAATTGAAGCATGTGGTTTTTTCCTTCGAAGATGGGTTACTTTGTGCTTTCACTAGAAAGGACCTTTAGAAAACCAGTAGAAATCAAACAAAAGAAACAACTCAATTAGTCGCTAGGAGCAATTACAAGAATGTGTATTTTGAAAGAACTGGCTGATATTGGATAAAGAACAAATCCAATGTATGAGCGTAGACTTGTATTACAACTAAAGATTATAACTAAAAATTACCGTTATTCCTATAATAGAGTAAGATAAAAGATAAATTGACAAATTTGATTGATTGTTGTCAGTTGGTTGTTGTTTAAGATGATATTCTCTTTCACATTCCTCTACTATTTATGGATTTTTGTTGTAACTTATTCTTCCATATCATTCTATTATTACAATGGTTAGATAGTTCAAAATATTTTCTAGATTCTTCTCTTCTCTAGAATTTTTTTTTTTGAATATGTTTCTCTTTATGATAGTTATACTTTTGTTGGCCAAGGCTTTATTGCCCTTGATCACTTTTATATCTTAAACAACTCGATTGCACTTCCTGTATATCGACCACCACAGTCCAATTAACCATTCACTAACATGTGTTGTAATCTCCCATGAAATACTCCAAATCTTTAAGATTTTTTTATTCAGTTCATATTTTTCATACAATGTCACATGTCGTTTTCTCTAAATAGCATGAAATAAGGTACAACAGAGCAAATATCCTTTATCAAGCCTCATTCACGGGAAGAGATAAAGAAATGGCTCGACCGAAAACCTATCAACAACCAAAACTTAATTAGGGCATATATGGATAAACCGACATGAGGGCATTAAATGAATACAAACCATTTCCTTTATTTTTGCAACCGTCCGTTTTCTCATAAGGTATATGCTCATCATCTGCAGTGTTCGTCGGTTTTATGTTTCTAGTTGGGGCATGTTAACATATCTCCAACCCTGATGTGTGGCCTTGATCTCACACATGTTTTCATATTTTGGCACGTGTGTCAGTAGATGACCCTTGAATATCTCATGGTGAGCCAATCAACAAACCAGAAGTCTTGTAGCTTTTCAAACATGCATCCACCCTTGTCAAAGCCACGTGAGTGACAAAGCACACCTGTAGACTTTTAAGGCCTGTTTGGATTCACATGTAGGATTGTTCTACATTGTAAATATGTACGGACATGGTATTTGTGATACTGTAGCTCGGTTCCATCCACTTTGCCATTAACAATCACACTATTTGGTTTAGAGTACGTATACAATGCGGATTTCATAGTCGACGTTTGGGAAAGGAGGCCTGGTCGTGTTAGATGGTTTGTAGTCATGAAGTACGACAAACCTGCTAGTGTAATTTATGTCCACACGCTTTCATTGAAAATTCGTATACAAAAAGCGTTGGATTGGCAATTCCCCCTGACACCAGCTAATGGCTGGTGGTCGGTGCTATTTGGGCCCCACCATGATGTATTTGTTTCATCCATGTCGTCTAACTATTTTGATAGATCATTTACTGTATCAGTTTAAAAACAAGGTGTATCCAAATCTCAAGTGGACCACATTATAGGAAATAGTGTTGAACGAGGGTCGACCATTAAAATGATTCTGGGGCCCATAACAGTTTTGGATCAAGCCGATCTTTATTTTTTCTCCTCATTTGGGCCTGTATGACCTAATCAACATATTAGATGTCAAATAAACAGTATAGTCGACCTTATAAGGATTTTAACGGTAGATATCCAATCACTATTGTTTTCATGTGGTGTGGTCCACCTAAGATTTATATTTATATTCCTCTCAATTTTGGAATCAAGCCATAAAATGATATTTAAAAATGGATGAACGGAATGGATGAAAAACATACATCATGGTGGGCCCACATGCCACCGGCCACGAGCCATTGGCCTGAAAGCATGGTGAGGCCCACATGCCACCGACCACGAGCCATTGGCCTGAAAGCATGGTGAGGCCCACATCCCACACTCACCAGGAAGATCCTGACTGTCAACCGCTAACTCGTAATGGCGGGTTCAGATTCTTCTTAAAGTTACCTTTCATGGATATATCCAAAGAATTGCTCTTTTACCGACGACATAATTCGTCGTTATTTTATCTTTTTTCGTCGGTAATGATTATTACCGACGAAATCTGTCGTCGGAAAGATCGTTGCAATAAGACCGTGGCTAAAGGCTTTTCTCGATGAAATATGACTTCGTTGGCAATGATAAAACAAATACCGACGACTAAAATTGTCGGCAAAACATGTTACTTTTGGTAGGAAAAATAATATATTTCGTCGGTAAATATAGCTTATACCGACGAATATCTTCGTTGGTAAAACTATGGATTAACGACATTACCGACGAGTATGTTCGTCGGTAAAACAATAATACCGATGAGTATGTTTGTCAGCATAAGCCCTCTATTATCAACAAAATAATTCTTCGGTATATCTCATATAGATCGTTGGTATAAATTTTTGTATTAATTTTTACCTACAAAAGATTTATTCGGTATAAGTTTTAGACCTACTATTACCAACGAAATATTTCCTCGGTAATAGTCTGTTTTTTCCCAGTTTCATTTATTTTCAAAATTTAGAAAAAAATTCCTGATATACACCTATAAATACACCTGTTACAATACATTTTCATCATATTCACATCCACATCCATCCAAACACAAACTACATCCATCCAAACACAAACCACATCCATCCATACACAAACAGTCCTATCCACATTCACATATAACCCACATTCATCAATGCACAAATACATATAAGTTTAACATTCATATATAAAATAAATCATAAATAAAATAAAAAAATCATATCCACATCCACATACAACCCACAATATTCATCCACGCACAAATACATATAAGTTTAACATTCGTATATAAAATAAATCATAAAAAAAAAATCTCGAAGATGAAGGCAGAGGTGGTGGGGCATCGGTGGTAAAGCGTGCAGCGAGAGCCTGAAACATTTCCTACATTCGTCGCTCATGCTCCATCCACACCTCATCGATTCTCCTCTCCTGATCCTCTCGTTGCCTCTTCTCCTCCCTCTGCCTCTCCACCTGCTCTTTGATCTTATCGACGACGACCCGTAGCTGCTAAACCTCTCTCTCTGCCATATTAGCTCGGCGTAGGGCGCTCTTCCCAGCGAGGGATCGGCTGGAGGCAGCTCTAGCAGGTGTCATGAGCTTGACACCATGGCTAAGCCCAAGCACATATCTAGAACGGGTGTCAAGTACCTCGCTCAGGATATCTGGCTCACTCCGCTGACTACTATCGGGAGTGGGCTGACTGCGTATGGTGTCCATCGCCGCCTATAATGAAAACATATGAATTTTCATAACGAATGACATTATTATAAATCAATGCAATTAAATTTTATAATATAATGATTTTTACTCAATTGCCGCTGGTTTTAGGATGAACCCAATATCCCGTTGCCTGCCGACATTGAGTCCCTCTGTAGAGGTCTACTGGTCCAAGCTACTGGCTGGCGGCGGAATCTCGCTATGCAATCGAAAGGATAATATAGAGTTAATATAAATGCATGAAAAGAATATATTAACTTAATAATCACCAGTAATTTCTTGCCATGTCGTAACGATGTCGTACAAATGACTTTGAACCAGCTACGTGGTTCGCTTGTAACTTTTCCCTGTTCGCAGAATTTATTCTGCTCCTATTCTGAACACATTATTCATAATACATTGTTATTAAATGCGAATTTAATTGCTATCTTAAGATATCGTAAATATTTAAATATTACCTAAAAATCCTCAGACAAAAATCTCTCACAGAGTATCCGACAATCGTCTATAGTCACGTGCATCGGTGCGGACAGTACAGCCTCATCGTGGGTCCTGCACCGCTTGTACCGCTGGTGTAACTCTCTGCGGTACTCCTTGAACCGCTCCTTGAACATATCGTCGACGGCATGGAAAATGTACGGAACACCCAAATCTAAGACAAATTTATCCAGCAGTTTCGTAAATAATATATTAAGACAATAAACTTATTAAGAAAATAACTTAACCGTAAATGAACTTTCACAAAAGAAAATTTAATTTACTAAAATTTACCGCAAGTCACTGACGAATGAGCTGCTGCACATCATCTGTCACGTTTGCCCAATGGGGGGTGGAGGGGATCAGAGATCAACATAGGACACTGACTTACAACGTAAACAACCTGGCATTGTTCACAACAGGTCTAAGGCAGTCCCGTGGGAACTCTACCGTCACCCTACTCTCACGCGTAAGTCTTTCTAAAACTAACCCACGCGTGGGTCCACGTCCTCATCGACTGGTCGACGATGCTGTCGCAAAAGAAATATGTAAGTCTAAACATAAACAAAAGTCACTAAAAGAATATATGTCTAGACTTATATGCAGTGCAAGGTTTATGCGCAACCGAGGGATCAGACACCTGTGATGCAGCATGTGATATCGATGTTGTCTCCGTCGCATCACAAGTGGAAGGGGTAGATCCAGTGCACGAACGACCTGATCTCCCACCTAGTACCATGACTGAATATGTGCGAACTACGAACTTATAAATTTAAACAATGTCAGTACAAGTGTATGAACATCATTATAATAAACACATTAAACTTTACAGTGCAAGTGAAATATACTAAAACATTATACAAGTAGTGTTGATGGTGGAATGAATTTGTGCTTATGCTTAGAGAGATGATCTAAAGCTTAAGTGGACTTCACCAAAGAAAACAGTGAGGATTGATCTCCTACCATTAAAAACATCTTAGGGCCACAAAAGTTTTCGATCAATCAAATATTTGTGTTTTCCCTTCTTAGGTTTAGGATCTATTTGACCTTATCAACATGTTTAGGTCATAACAGCGGTTCCGACCTTCCAGGGACCCCCGCCCAACATTCGGATGGCTCCGACACACATCCGGGTCTGCTCCATCAATTCTGAGCTAATACATAAACAGGGGGTCTGTCTAAATGGTCAGGCCACCCATATTGTTGTTAATAGGAAATGGACAGCTTTATCATGGTCATAACAGTGGTTCCCACCTTCCAGGGACCCCTACTCAACATCCGGATAGCTCCGACGCACATTCGGGTATGCTTTATCAGGTAGGTCATGCTCTTTCAAAACTCAGGTGGGCTAAAGCATATAGAACGAATGGATGGATAGAAAACATCCATTTGATTATCAGTTCACTTTGTATATTGTGGCCCACTGAGGAGTAAAACTGCCTGACTTTTGAGAAAAAACTACATCACAAGCCATAACTATAAACTAACAAGTCATAATAATAATTTAAGAAAAAAAATGTAATACATATTAAGTTAACTATAAATAATGCACAATAATGAGAAAAGTGAAGAAGCAATGTAATACAATTAGTTAATTATACAATTGTTGGGATTTAGATGTCTAATTTATGGGCTTGGGGTTGACTTCTTCATAGATTTTGAATTGTTTGAGTTGGGCCTGATGGGCCAGTCCTATTCAAAAATTTGATTTTGGTGGGCTCAAACATGGCCCATTGACAGTAATTTTATTCCTAAAGCATTTGTCAAACAGATTATTGCGAGATGCTGCAGTGCTTTTAGATCACTATAAGTTTCAGTGCTCTGAGTTGCAGTGGTACACTTCAACAGTCTATCTGTCTAGATTTTCATGTAGGTCCAACACACATTTCAGGTACTTGGAAATTACTTAGAATTTGCATTGGCTACATATAAGTAGTTCAAATCAAACAGTCCAGTTTAGATGGATCATTCTATCTAGGGAATTGATGTTTAAAACTGAGAAATTACTTACAAATTGCATATACAGCATACAAGTAGTTCAAATCAAACAGTCCAGTTTAGATGGATCATTCTATCTAGGGAATTAGTGTTAGATACTGAGAAATTACTAATTGCATATGCAGCATACAAGTAGTTCAAATCAAACAGTGCAGTTTGGATGGACCGTTCGATCTAGGGAATTGATGTTTACGCACACTCTCATTGATTTATATACACCCATTTTAAATTTACAGATTGTTACATCCGACGCAAAAAAATAAAGGTGCATGCAAATGGATGACATTAATTCCCTGACAGAAGGATCCATTTAAAGTAGATTGTTTAATTCAATAGCCTCTTCAATCATGTGGGTGATGGGCATGCTAAAATTGAAAGAAGAATTCAGGAAGACCAAACAAAAGAGACATGATGCACTAAATGCCAGGGGTTAGGATCTTCCATCCTTGTTGAGCCCCACCAAATCAACAATGTCCAAATCACAGGCTTCACTTTGAATTCATAGTTAAAAAAATGGTGGATCTTCAGCCCAGGAATATGCAAAGTATCCTCTGGTTTGAAGGCTGTAGTTTCTGCGATCCAGACTGTTGGTTTGATGGAACCAACCTGATGGACCATGCTCCAAAACTCACCAAGATTCGAACATCTTTTGCCATTTTTAGTTGAATGTGGACCATTGCTCTTCTTCTTTACCAAATCATCTGTTTTCAGATGTAACCAGTGAAAGGGTTAGGATCGTCACATCAAGGAGAGTGTAGAGGCATTGCTCATTTATGGTGAGATTCATCTTATCAACAGTCAGGATGAGTAAGCCATGGCTCAATCTATGCAAACTGAAAGTAGTCGTTAGTAAATGCAGTAAAGGAAAGATATGGGACAAGAACTTCAACATTTGTTACAGGAAGCAGAACCTATGTGACAATATCCACTCCATCCATCAGTTTTTTAAGTTATTTTTAGGATGTGATCCCAAAATGAAGCACATTCAAAATTCAAGTGGGCTACACAACAGGAAATAGAGGGGATTGAAACTCCCACCATTGAAACCTTACTTAGCGCCCACTGTGATATCTGTATGCCCACCTCCATATTTATAGGATCCATTAAAATAATTAAATAAAAACTTTTAAAATAAATAAAAATGGTCAATAGAACGGACGGTGGGGAGCTTTAATGGTGGACATTCAATCACCACCGTTTCTTGGGGTGTGACCGACCTAAGATTTGGATATAGTTCATGTTTGGGCTTGGGCCCTAAAATGAGCTGGCAAAACTGATAGATGGCATAGATATACCAAAATAAAACATAAATTACGGTGGGCCCCACTATCACAGCCTAACTGAATTCGTCTATTCAAATAAAAGAAAAGGAAAACGACAACCCTAACTGCATGCAAAGAACGAGAGAGGGGAAGAAAGATGGGCGAACATAAATACTAATTGCAGAGAGGGAGAGAGGGAGGTGCACAACGCCATTGCAGAGAGAGAGAGAGAGAGAGGGGGGAGAGAGAGAGAGAGAGCGAGAGAGAGAGAGAGAGCTTAGCGGAGCTTCTTCAATGGCCATAGCTTCTCGGTAATGGAGGTGCGTTTTCCCTCTCTTCCCCTTATTTAAAAAATCAGATCGTTGGCTTGTAAGTCACTTACAGGGAAGTGACTTCTCACCTCCACTGGAAGTTTCTGGCAGCTTTTTTCGTAAGTGACTTACAGGTGAATTTCTTCCCCTAAATAGCACCTGCAAGTGACTTCCCTATAAGTCACTTCCCACTAACCTAACTTACAGGCATCCAAACAGGCCCTAAACCATTTACGGGCATCCAAACGAAAATTGATTTACCTCCATTTCAAAAAGACTGGAATCATAAGAATAAAATAAAATACATTTTCGTCCAACGTAAGAGAGATTTGAGATGAGAGAGATAGAGAGGGAGACAATCAGGCGTCGGGCAAGCAGTAACGAGTTAGGGTTTAGGGTGACTGGAATAGGGGCGTCGAGCAGCCAACATCGCTCGTTCGGGCGAGAGAGGGGGTAAGGTAAGAAGAGGGAGGGAGGGAGGTAGGGTAAGAAGAGGAGAGGAGAGAGAGAGAGAGAGAGAGAGAGAGAGAGAGAGAGAGAGAGAGAGAGAGAGAGAGAGATGGGCACTGGAGTCAGTTCGAGTTAAAACATATCATTATTACCGACGAAACTTTTCATCGGTAATACTTTTCACAATTTGTCGGTAAAAGGCTTCAAAAATATTTGGGCCCACCCGTGCTCTAACAGCCTCATCCACTCCGTACATTTGTTTTTAAATATACTTATTAGCTATACCAAAAATAAAAGTTATAAATCAATATCCATGATCAACCACACAAAGTGAAATAATATGTTCATCATTCATTTTGTCCGACAATGTGTCTATTTCGTCAATAAAAAGTTCCTTTACCGACGATATTTTATAACGTCGGTAAAAATAGTCTCTCCGTCATCAGAAAGGACACCAAGGAATCTTTTGCTGATGAACTATTTGGTTCGTCGGGAAAAATTACATTTACTGACAAAATAATCGTCGGGAAAATAGTTTTCATCGACGATACATAATGTCGTCAGGAAAAGTTTCCAGGCCGTCGTTGTAAATGGTGGCAGGAACATATTTGGTTGTGGCGGGAATCTTTTGTCGACAAAATATGATTTCATCGGGGAAAGTCATGTGTATTGACAAAATTTATTTCGTCGGAAATTTGTTCGTCGGTAAAAGGCCAATTTCTTGTAGTGATAATATGTAAGAAAAGACATACTAGAATTAATAAACAATACTATATGTACCAAAAATATCTGACAAAATGAGACAAAATATGATATAAAAAACAACTAAATTAAGAAACGTACATTAACTTGAAAAAATAATGCACGATTTCTGGTTCCATCAACATAACCCATCAACAAGGGTGGGACATCTCCATGCACGATTTCGGGTTCCATCAATTGGTGTGCCGTGTTAACCCTTCTTTATGATATGAGAGTTAAACAATCCAGCTGACTACTATATATATAAGCAACACCCCAATCACAACTTTCAAGAGAGCATTCATCATCCTTGAAGAATCATAATCTTCATCCATGTCTGACATGGAAGCTTCGGATATGTACACCCCAACAAGATCTTCTTCAACTATAGTTGAACCATGAACACGAGGAGCTTCAGACTCGAATCACTTGGAAGGTCCCTCATAACGAAATCCCTAGACACTGTCTTAACTTACAGGGATGTTAGAAGATGATGAATTCTGCCTTGGGGCCTATAATCATCATTACATTAAAAAAAAAAAAAAAAAAAAAACCAGAAGGCTGAAATGGTTAACAAATCGTTAGGACAAAAATTACACATCCCTTCTTCCTTCCAAAATTATGAAGCTTATACCATTCCTGAAAATTATTCCTAGCTGTCACAGCCTCATCGTATGACTTATACGATTGGTGTCTACATCCACGGTAACGATCTACCTATGCACGAGCATCCTCCCATCTGTCATATAGGCGTGGAACTCTGCCCACAAAGACCACATAATATTTCCTCATACGTTCCTAAAAAAAATATCAATATGAGACGTACATAATATGAAGTGACTGTAGCATTGACAAAAATTACGTTCATACAAACTATTAGCAGATATTAAAAAATTGGATGGTAAGTCAGCGAAGAAAAAATAGAAATTCTTCCATCCATATACATTCGTAGTCTCACTTTATCAATAAGTTCCAATCACTGATAAATCATGAAATCTGGTATTTTCCTACTGTGACAAGAAATATACATACCTTGTGTTATGAATATATGCTTCATACATGTTCAATGATTAAGAGTTGAATTTAAGGATCAGATAACAAAACAAAAAAGAAACATATATCATCAGAAGCTTAACATTAAACGAACATATCACCTTAGATTGATATGATATGATGAAGATTCAAACAACCAGTGAGTCAGACCAATCTAACCACAACTTTCATGATGTATCAGTCAACTGTGTCATGCCCCAAACTCAGAAACCGGGCTTACAGAATTCTCAATTACCGAATCCGGTGCCAACAGCCTCCGTAGTACCCCATTCTCAGCTCTCAACGCCCATATGCCAGATTCTGATCCTGGGATCTTGCAAGGAGGATTTTTCAACGAACATTTATTTCGTAAGAAGCATAACCACAAGTTTACCCAAATCACGAAGACAACATCATCATCACATATCAACGAATATAAACAGTTGAATACAGTGCTGAAAGGGAAATACATATATCGAAAATCAAAGCTCCAAAAGACAGCTGCACGCTCCAAGCTCAACGCTGTTGCGACCTAATGCCACCTGCACGCATCTATCATGCATAAACTTATAGAAAGCTTAGAGGGTGGTGTATGTGTGTGCGTAAGGTAAGTGCCAAGTATGCAGTATCAGAGCAATGCGAAAACATGCCGATAAGTCCATAAATACCATCAGCCTTATCCAGGCTATGGGATGCAAAAAGTATAGTAAAACAAATATTATGTACTGAGGATGCAATGCAATATGCGGTGCGAATGAAATGACCAAGCTGGAGTGTGAAGTCGGGATGATAGTACGTAGTATTGCAGGCTATAGGGTCCATCACAAGAGACTTTTATCCAAACTAGTCTCGTACTTAAATTTGGATAGCCAGACTCAATGTGGTAAACTCCTGATCTCAGGTTGGTTGTGCGCCCCAACCGAGATCCTGGCCATTGCAAAGGGTACACATAATTAGTTGTGCACTACCAGCCCGAGTGAATAGTGAATGAATGAATGAATGAGTAAAATGTTGAGTATGCAACTCCTGCTCAATAAGTCCACATATCAGTACTGTACATCTTTAGGATCATCACTGGGGTCTAGTACACTCTACGCCACTTGTTGCCTCATCAAGCAAACAACTGGGTAAGTGGAAGAGACCTCACTATCTGCCTATGAATATCAGCCCGACTCGTAGATAACAGACCCATTTATGAGCTGATCAGATTCAGCCTAACATTACCTACTCCCTCGGACGGGTAAGGCCACACTCCCTCCCAACCGACCACGATAAAGTGAAAGACACGGCCTACTGGTATACGGCCCTCATGCTCTCATATATATCCACTCAGTATAGACGTTGGGGCGTCCTCTGGTACCAAGAGGGTTTAGGGATTTTCACCCGGGGACATCTATGGCACCCCATGTAGAAAAAGATTTCTGGTGTCCTATCTGGTCATCCACGACATGCCTATGGAGGCCACGACCCTGATGTCGGTAGGGCGTATGGTGGTCATATCATAAAATGCGAGATGCATGAGTCATATTATCCAGTCATGCAATAATCCGCCCAATGACATGTACTATGATCAATCACTACTCATAACAAGCATACATATGATGTGTATGGGCATGGATCATGGAGTTATACTAAGCATGTTATATGATGATGATGTACTCTCCTTATGTCAAGGATGGGCTTAAACGGCCTACTCATATCAAGAATGGGCCTAACGAGGCCTAAGGGAAGGTCACAATGTGGACATTTAACCATTATTGCCCATCAATGTGGACATTCAACCAACATTGCTCCCAAGGAGTGGCCCTCCTGGGGCCAAATATATAGTGGGGCCCATGGCCTCACATACAACATAATGGGCCTCACATATCACAATGGGCCGCATTACATCGGCCTCATATGCATCACAATGGGCCTCTCGTACGGGCCTAATATACATCACAATGGGCTGCTCACACGGGCCTAATATACATCACAATGGGCTACTCACACGGACCTAATATACATCACAATGGGCTGCTCACATGGGCCCAATATACATGATAATGGACCCCATCACCTGGCCCTCAAATGCATCGCAATGGGCCTCATCACTTGGGCCCTTTATACATCACAATGGGCCACATTACATGGGCTTCAAATACGTCACAATGGGCCTCATAGCAAGTGGGCCCTGCACAACCAGCAGGTGGGCCCCGCATGTACAACAGGTGGGCCCAACATGTACAACAGGTGAGTCCTGCGTCCAACAGTACGGACGGATGGCGCGGATATGAAACGTCACAAATGGACGGTGTGGATAGAATACATGCATCAAGGGTCCCACATGTGGGATGCTGTGAATAAGACACGTACATCATGTGGGTCCCACGCCCATCAAATAGACGGACAGTAAGGATAGAACCATACATCGAGGCGGGTCCACGTCCAGGAAGGGATGGATGGCTGGGATATAAAACACTTATATTGTATGGGTCCCACCACCCATATCTGGACAGTGGACTATATGGATGAACACATGCATCATGATAGGGCCTACTGTAACGTTTATTTCCCATCCAATCTGATCATAAGGTCATAACACTACAAAAAGAGCAAGATTTTAGACGAAACTTTTAATGTAAGCACATTTTGTCATTAAGCTAAAGTCACTTTTAGCGACGAAATACATTTTCGTCGCCAAAAGTGAACTTTTAGCGACGAAAATTTTCGTAGCTAAAAATCGTGCATTACTCTTTTAGCATTAAAACTTTTCGTCGCTAAATACTCAAAACATTTTACTGCAATTTCTTTTAGCAGAGAAAATTTTTGCTGCTAAAAATTCTGTATGACACTTTTAGCGACGAAACATGTCGTCGCGAAAGACAGCCAACATTTTTCTTAAACTTTTAGGGGCGAAAATTTTTGTCACTAAAAAAACCAAAAAAATTATCTTTTTAGCAGCGAAAATTTTCGCTGCTAAAAGTCTTGTATTGTACAATATTTTCAGCAGCGAAAAGTTTCGCTGCAAAATAAATTCACATTTCATTTAGCGACGAAACTTTTCGTCACCAACAGTTTTTAAAAATACCTCACCCATTTCCTTCTATACACCTGTTAACAATAAATTCAATCATATTCACATTTACATCGATCTATCCGGAAATTACATAAAAACTATATAAAACTTTTAGCAGCAAAAATTTTCGCGGTTAAAAATTTTAAACTATCTTTCTGTTTTTGGCAGCAAAAATATTCGCCGCTAAAAGTGTACTATATAAGACTTTTAGCAGCGAAAGTTTTCGCTGCTAAAAATAAACTACATATCTTTTAACGACAAACAGTTTCGTCACCAAAAGTTTCTTTTCAAAAAAATATACCAGCTCAAAATCCGTACAAAATTCCTGATATGCACCTGTTAACAATATTCCATCACATTCATCCTGATATACACATTTCATCATATGCACCTTCACATCCATTTAAAACCAAGCTATATAAACTTTTAGCGACGAAACTGTTCGTCGCTAAAAAACTTTTAAAAATTTTATTTTTAGCAGCGAAAATGTTCGCTGCTAAAAATCTTGTACTGTACAAGACTTTTAGCACTGAAAGTTTTCACTGCTAACAATCTAATGTATCTTTGAGCAACGAAAATTTTAGTCGCAAAAAATTCCTTTGAAAACAAATAATGTACCTCAAAATCCGTACAAAATTCCTGATATACACTTGTTAACAGTATATTCCATCCTATTTATCCTGATATACACATTTCATCATATTCACAATCACATTCATCTAAATTCAAATTACATAAACTTTTAGCGGGGAAACTGTTCGTCGTTAAAAAATGTTTTAAAAAATCTTTCTGTTTGTAGCAGCGAAACGTTTCGCTGCTAAAAGTCTTGAACTGTATAAGACTTTTAGCAGCGAAAAGTTTCGCTGCTAAAAGTAAACTGACGTATCTTTTAGCTACGAAATATTTCGTCGCCAAAAGTTTCTTTTTAAAAAAATAATCTAGCCCAAAATCCGTACAAAATTCCTGATATGCACCTGTTAACAATATATTCCATCATATTCATCCTGATATACACATTTCATCATATTCACATCCATCTAAACCCAAATTATATAAACTACATTTTGTTTAGGTTTAGGAATTGAGAATAGGTTATGGTCATAGGTTTAGGTTTTAGGTTTAGGTTAAGGTTATAGGTTTAGGTTCTGTTTAGGTTTAAGTAATAGGTTATAGCTTTGGGAATTGAGAATAGGTTAAGGTTTAGTTACCTGCAAATTGGGTTCGGGTTTGGGATCAGGTTTAGGTTTGAGTTTTCAAGTTTAGGTTTAGGTTGAGTTAGGGAGTTGAGATTAGGATTTGGTGTTGGTTTAGGTTTAGGATTTGAGAATACATTTAGGTTTTAGGTTTTAGGTTTAGGTTTTAGCTTATAGGTATAGGTTATAGGTTTTGGTTTTGGTTTTAGGTTTAGATTATAGGTTAAGGTTAGGTTTAGGTTTAGGTTATAGGTTATAGCTTTAGGAATTGAGAATAGGTTATGGTTTAGGTTTAGAAACCGGGTTTGGGTTCGAGATCGGGTTTAGGTATCGGTTTTCAAGTTCGGAGTTTAGGTTTAGGTTAGGGAGTTGAGATTAGGATTTGGTGTAGGTTTAGGTTTAGGGATTTGAAAATAGGTAAAGGTTTAGGTTTAGGAAATCGGGTTCGGGTCTGGATCGAGTTTAGGCTTGGGTTTTCATGTTTAGGTTTAGGGTTAGGTTAGGGAGTTGAGATTGGGATTTGGTGTAGGTTTAGGTTTAGGGATTTGAGAATAGGTTAAGGTTAAGGTTTAGGTTTAGGAAATCGGGTTCGGGTTCGGGATCTGGGAAGTTTAGGTTTAGGTTTAGGTTAGGGAGTTGAGATTAGGATTAGGTGTAGGTTTATGTTTAGGATTTAAGAATAGGTTAAGGTTTAGGTATAGGTTTAAGCTTAGGTTTTAGCTTATAGGTTTAGGTTTTGGTTTTAGGTTTAGGTTTAGGTTTAGGTTATAAGTTTAGGTTATAGGTTATAGGTTAAGGTTTATGTTATAGGTTTTTTTTAGGTTAAGGTTATAGGTTTTGGTTTAGGTTATCTCGTATAGGTTTAGGTTTTAGTTTATAGGTTTAGGTTATAGGTTTAGGTTTTGGTTTTAGGTTTAGGTTACTGTGTTTTGGTTTAGGTTAAGGTCATAGGTTTTGGTTTAGGTTAAGGTTTAGGTTTTGGGTTTACGTTAAGGTTATAGGTTATGGTTATAGGCTTAGGTTAGGTTTAGGTTTAGGTTATAGGTTATAGCTTCGGGATTTGAGAATAGGGTAAGGTTTAGGTTTAGGAAATCAAGTTGAGTTCGGGATCGGGTTTAGGCTTGGGTTTTCATGTTTAGGTTTAGGTTTAGGTTAGAGAGTTGAGATTGGGATTTGGTGTAGGTTTAGGTTTAGGGATTTGAGAATAGGTGAAGGTTTAGGTAATAGGTGTAGGTTTTGGTTTTAGGATAAGGTTAAGGTTATAAGTTTAGGTTATAGGTTAAGGTTATAGGTTTAGGTTAGGTTTAGGATAAGGTTATAGGTTATAGCTTTGGGAATTGAGAATAGGTTAAGGTTTAGGCATAGAAATCGGGTTGGGGTTCGGGATCGGGTTTACACTTGGGTTTTCATGTTTAGGCTTAGGCTTAGGGTAGGGAGATGAGATTGGGATTAGGTGTAGGTTTAGGTTTAGGGATTTGAGAATAGGTTAAGGTTTAGGTAGTAGGTGTAGGTTTTGGTTTTAGGATAAGGTTAAGATTATAAGTTTAGGTTATAGGTTTAGGTTAGGTTTAGGATAAGGTTATAGGTTATAGCTTTGGGAATTGAGAATAGGTTAAAGTTTAGGCATTGGAAATCGGGTTGGGGTTCGGGATCGGGTTTAGGCTTTCGCTTAGGGTTGGGAGATGAGATTGGGATTAGGTGTTGGTTTAGGTTAAGGGATTTGAGAATAGGTAAAGGTTTAGGTTTAGGTAATAGGTGTAGGTTTTGGTTTTAGGATAAGGTTAAGGTTATAAGTTTAGGTTATAGGTTAAGGTTATAGGTTTAGGTTGTAAGTTTAGGTTAGGTTTAGGATAAGGTTATAGCTTTGGGAATTGGGAATAGGTTAAGGTTTAGGCATAGGAAATCGGGTTGGGGTTTGGGATCGGGTTTTCATGTTTAGGCTTAGGTTTAGGGTAGGGAGTTGAGATTGGGATTAGGTGTAGGTTTAGGTTTAGGGATTTGAGAATAGGTTAAGGTTTAGGTTTAGGTAATAGGTGTAGGTTTTGGTTTTAGGATAAGGTTAAGGTTATAAGTTTAGGTTATAGGTTAAGGTTATAGGTTTAGGTTATAGGTTTAGGTAAGGTTTAGGATAAGGTTATAGGTTATAGCTTTGGGAATTGAGAATAGGTTAAGGTTTAGGCATTGGAAATCGGGTTAGGTTCGGGATCGGGTTTAGCTTGGGTTTTCATGTTTAGGCTTAGGTTTAGGGTAGGGAGTTGAGATTGGGATTAGGTGTAGGTTTAGGTTTAGGGATTTGAGAATAGGTTAAGGTTTAGGTAATAGGTGTAGGTTTTCATTTTAGGATAAGGTTAAGGTTATAAGTTTAGGTTATAGGTTAAGGTTATAGGTTTAGGTTAGGTTTAGGGTAAGGTTATAGGTTATAGCTTTGGGAATTGAGAATAGGTTAAGGTTTAGGCATTGGAAATCGGGTTGTGGTTCGGGATCGGGTTTGGGCTTGGGTTTTCAGGTTTAGGCTTAGGCTTAGGGTAGGGATTTGAGATTGGGATTAGGTGTAGGTTTAGGTTTAGGATTTGAGAATAGGTTAATGTTTATGTAATAGGTGTAGGTTTAGGTAATAGGTGTAGGTTTTGGTTTCGGATAAGGTTAAGGTTATAAGTTTAGGTTATAGGTTAAGGTTATAGGTTTAGGTTATAGGTTTAGGTTAGGTTTAGGATAAGGTCATCCATGGCATCCATATACTTTTACAGATAATTTTACAATATGAGAAAAAAATGAGATATATCCAAATCTCAAGTGGACCACGTTACAAGAAACAGTGTTGAATGAGCATTGACCATTAAAAATATTTTGGTAGCCATAAAAGTTTTGGATCAAACTGATTTTTGTTTTTTCCCTTCATCTGGTCCGGTATAACCAAATCAACAGATTGGATGTCAAATAAACAGTACAATGGGCCTTAGGAGGATTTTAATGGTGGATATCCAATTACTATTGTTCTCATATGGTGTGGACCACCTGAGATTTATATCCCTCTAATTTTTGGCATAAAGCTCTAAAATGATCTTTAAAAATGGATGAACGGAATGGATGAAACACATACACCATGGTAGGGCCCACATAGCACCGTCCTGGTCCCACCCAAAATTGGGCGCGCTCTGAGCCGCGCCCAAATTTCTCATCTCCCTCTCTCTCTCTCTCACTCGCTCTCTCTCTCTCTCTCTCTCTCTCTCTCTCTCTCCAAAGACCGATCCTCTCTGTGCCACTCTCCCTCTCCACCCCCAATCCTTTCTCATCCTTTTTAGGCTTTCTCCTTCCTTCTCCTTCTCTCCCCGCACCTCTCACTTCCACCTCTTCTCTCCTTCTCTTCTACCCCTTTTCATCTATTCTCTTTCACATTCTTTTCACTTCTCTCTCTCGCTTCTCCTTCTAGGTTTCGGGATTTTCATGTCTTTGCTTTCTTCCTTTGGATAGGGTTTGATTTTTATGTGTTTTGTTGGAGATTTGGGTGTGGATCGAGTACAGATCTGTTTTGCTGCATTTTGCCTCATTTTTTTTTCGGGATAGCTAGGGTTTAGGCCTTGCTCTAAGCTTCTTGGGTAGAAGGTAGTGGTTTTGGTTAGGATTTTGAGTTAGAACAAGGGTTTCTTTACTGTCTACCTCGCATTTTCCTCGATTTCTCTTACGGAAACAAGGATTCTTCCCTGACAGTTTCGCCATTTTTGCTACATTTGGCTCTTGGCTTCGACGATTCGAGGAGAGATTTTTCTGTAGAGAAGAAGCACAACACAGGTATAGATTTCTTGGGAAATTTCTCCTTCTAGTCTATTTCAGAACAAATATGCCTCTGTTTTTGCTAACCTGCGCCATGGGTCCTTTACCAAAAGCTCTTCTTCTCAACCTTTAATTTTTTAATTTTTTAATTTTTTTTTGCATTTCAAATTTTTTGTGCTGTTGCACTTTTTGCTGCAATTACAATTGAATTTTCATGGTTGGGCTATTTTTAAAAAATCGAAAACCATAGTACCATTGGCATCTCCAAAAGCAAGCCCGCCATTTTGCAGTAATGCGTGTTGCTAATGTACACCTTCAGTGTTTTAATGGCGCATATGTGATTGAATTCAGATTGTTTATAGTTTATAACATGTGTAGTTGCATGGATGGATTAAACAACAAGAAGGGAAAAAAAAAACAAAAAATAAAAATAAAAACAAAAACAAAAATGATCAAACTGATGGTTGAGATGAAAATAGTTCAACAATCTCACAACAGCAAAATTTGATTAGTCGATGTTACTACCATCCAATCAATATGATCTGATGCTAACGTTATTTGCAATTAAGCCTATGATGCTAATCAACAATTTTTAACTATTGATTTACATGAACAATGTTTGGATAGTGCCGATCCTTATATTTGGATAGTGCAGCTAGATATAGCAATTCTAGCTGCAGTTCTACCATTACTATAAGGGTGCATTTGGACATACACCCCAAGTTGCAGGTGGAAATGATTTTTGGCTGAATGGATGGCAGTTCATTTTGCTGCACCATTTGGGTGGCAGGAAAACAGGACCACAAGAATACCAGTTTTGTGTTTTCTACCTCAACCAATATATAGGGGGTGTGTCAGGTGCAACAAGCAGTGTTCTGGATTTTAATTTTGGGAGAAAGAATCCTGCTAACTCAACAGACTGATGTAAGCCCATCCCTTACCATGGGGTGAAACTTGTGCTGAATTTTGGGTTGTTTGATACATGTTTTGGGTGTTAAATGTCAGAGGCTACCATTTACTATTTTTGGAAGATGAGCTGCTAATTTGAAGATATGATTTTCAATTCTTTGTATATTTTGTGGATTATTTGCTGGATATACTATTTTTAGTCAATTACAAATGACCATATCTTTGTACACATAGCGGTTGCTATTTACCATCTGTTAGATTGGCCTGTAATCAATCTAATAGTTGGAAAATCTCAATTGTTTTTCCCAACTATTCGGGGTCAGCAACATGAATACTTTTCCACTATTCTACGGGTATAACTTCAGTTTTTTTTCTTCACACGCACTCACACCTTACACACACCCATGCACTCACACCATAGTGGTTTTTCACCACAATGGGTACTTGAACCCATGACCTCGTGTTGAAACTCTTGTGAGTCTACCACTGAGGCATTAGTAAGGACTTGACCATAACTTCAGTTAGATCATCGGTTGTCAAGTATTTTCTTACCACCTCTACCGACGTCCTTTTGGGCTTTCCCCTTGCCCTTTTAGAGCCTTCAACTTATACTAACTCACTGTTTCTAACTGGCATAGTTCTGCGAGTGAGTTAGTGCAAGTTGAAGCCACACCGTTTTAAATAGCTACACTATGTAATGTGTAGCTTATGCTATGTTGTGTAGCTTGGCCTTAATGTTATGTAGCTCACATTACAAGTTAATTTTCACTACAACATATGATATTTTCAAAGATTGTTACATTATTTTTTATTTTCAATAAAAAATAGTTTATCTTTTCAATGCTTTTAGTAAAAATGATACAAGTAACAGTATTAAATCAGTTTTATTGCTCTTTCTTTACCTTAAATACTTAATGATTACTCTTTCATATTACTTTAGGTTGTGTGTGGTTGCACCAAATATCATGAAATTTTGTTGAACTTCATTACTAATTGATGTAGGACGGATAGCCTAAACTATAATGATGCAAATGAATTAATAAACGGATTATTAGAGTAAATCAACATATAAAATATTGCCAATCTATTACAAATCCAAAGAAATCAAGTAGTCGACTATGCTCAAATTTCAGTAGCTGCTAGTTATTCAGTGATTGGGGGTGTGGTGGTGTGGAATGTGGAGTGTATAAGGAATCTCCTCGAGAACGAGGCTGAAGAATATGTGGCCCTGTTGAACCGTATTTAAAGCGTCATGATAGATCTAGAAAATGCAGATAAGTTAGTGTGGAACAAACACAAATCAAGGAAGTTCTCGGTTAAATCATTTTACAGGTGTATTGAAAATGGGGCCGAAAAGGACATGTGTTTACAATGCTTGAATCAGTCCACTTGGACATGCGTTTATGATGATTAAATCACTCCACTGGAACATGTGTTTATGATGCTTAAATCAATCAACTCGGATGTGTAGTAATGATGCCAAGATATTTGGCAACAACATGTGTTTATGATGCTTAACTGGATCGACCTGGATGTGTGGTAATGTTGCTAAGATCAGCCCCCTAGAACATTTGCTTATAATGCTTAAATTAATTCACTTGAACATGTATGAATGATGCTTTACTTAGTTCACTTGAACATGTGTGAATGATGCTCAACTTGGTTGTGTACAAAAATGTGCGAATGATGCTTAACTTGGTTCACTTGAACATGTGTGAATAATGCTTGACTTAGTTCACTTGAGCATGGGTGAATGGTGTGTCAGATGTAATTATAAGATTTGTAAGTTAGATAATTAGTTACTCGTTTGAGGATTTCTATGGGGCCATACATAGATATGGTGTGTTTTTGGTGGCATAGAAATCGCTCAAATTGTCCCATTTTGGACAGTTCAAGGTTAGATGGAAAGTATGCTTTCATACACTCTATTTATATGTTCATGCTTGATCCGCGGTCCATCTCTTCGTTTCTCTCTGGATATGTTTCTTTCGTTCCGTATCCAATGTCAAATATCTTTACATTGATTTAGATATTTGGCATCGGAATGTAACGTAAGATCAACTTATCTGGAGAGGCATGAAGAGATGCTGCCGGATTTTCGGCGTGGATGTTTACATGAGAATATGAAAGTATTACAATCTATCCAACCTTGGATGAGTAACTAATTTAGGATTTAATTATATTGCCTTAAAATTAATGGAGCAGACTCGGATGTGCGTCGGAGCTATCCGGATGAGCGGGGGTCCCTGGAAGGTGGGAACCGCTGTTATGACCATGATGAAGTTGTCCATTTCCTATGGACAGCATTGGAAGGGCCTGGCCATTTGGACAGGCCGTGATTATGTCTGTATTTGCTTGAGATTAATGGAGCAGACCTGGATGTGCGTCGGAGCTATCCGGATGAGCGGGGGTCCCTGGAAGGTGGGAACCACTGTTATGACCATGATAAAGCTGTCCATTTCCTATGGACAGCATTGGAAGGGCCTGGCCATTTGGACAGGCCGTATTTATGTCTGTATTTACTCGAGATTAATAGAGCAGACCCGGATGTGCGTCGGAGCTATCCGGATGAGCGGAGGTCCCTGGAAGGTGGGAACCGCTGTTATGACCATGATGAAGCTGTCCATTTCTTATGGACAGCATTGGAAGGGCCTGGCCATTTGGACAGGCCATGTTTATGTCTGTATTTACAGGTACCACACCCTTAACCTAAACCTATAACCCAACCTAAACCTATACTTATAATTTAATCCTATTCTCAACTCCCTCAACCTAACCTACACCTTAAACCAATACCTAAACCTATTCTCAAATCCCTAAACCTAAACCTACATCTAATCCCAATCTCAACTCCCTACCCTAAACCAAAGCCTAAACATGAAAACCCAAGCCTAAACCCGATCTGAACCCCAACCCGATTTCCAATGCCTAAACCTTAACCTATTCTCAATTCCCAAAGCTATAACCTATAACCTTATCCTAAACCTAACCTAAACCAATAACCTTAACCAATAACCTTAACCTATAACCTAAACTTATAACCTTAACCTTATCCTAAAACCAAAACCTACACCTATTACCTAAACCTTTACCTATTCTCAAATCCCTAAACCTAAACCTATACCTAATCCCAATCTCAACTCCTTACCCTAAACCAAAGCCTAAACAAGAAAACCCAAGCCAAAACCCGATCCCGAACGCCAACTCGATTTCCAATGCCTAAACCTTAACCTATTCTCAATTCCCAATGCTATAACCTATAACCTTATCCTAAACCTATAACCTTAACCTATAACCTAAACTTATAACCTTAACCTTATCCTAAAACCAAAACCTACACCGACTACCTAAACCTAAACCTTTACCTATTCTCAAATCCCTAAACCTAAACCTACACCTAATCCCAATCTCAACTCCCTACCCTAAACCAAAGCCTAAACATGAAAACCCAAGCCTAAACCCGATCCCAGAACCCCAACCCGATTTCCAATGCCTAAACCTTAACCTATTCTCAAGTCCCAAAGCTATAACCTATAACCTTAACCTAAACCTATAACCTTAACCTATAACCAAAACTTATAACCTTAACCTTATCTGAAACCAAAACCTACACCTATTACCTAAACATTAACCTATTCTCAAATCCCTAAACCTAAACCTACACCTAATCCCAATCTCAACTCCCTACCCTAAACCAAAGCCTAAACATGAAAACCCAAGCCTAAACCCGATCCCAGAACCCCAACCCGATTTCCAATGCCTAAACCTTAACCTATTCTCAATTCTCAAAGCTATAACCTATAACCTTATCCTAAACTTAACCTAAACCTATAACCTAAACCAATAACTGAACCTATAACCTAAACATATAACCTTAACCTTATCCTAAAACCAAAACCTACACCTATTACCTAAACCTTTACCTATTCTCAAATCCCTAAACCTAAACTTACACCTAATCCCAATCTCAACTCCTTACCCTAAACCAAAGCCTAAACATGAAAACCCAAGCCTAAACCCGATCCCGAACTCCAACCCGATTTCCAATGCCTAAACCTTAACCTATTCTCAATTCCCAAAGCTATAACCTATAACCTTAACCTAAACCTATAACCTTAACCTATAACCTAAACTTATAACCTTAACCTTATCCGAAACCAAAACCTACACCTATTACCTAAACATTAACCTATTCTCAAATCCCTAAACCTAAACCTACACCTAATCCCAATCTCAACTCCCTACCCTAAACCAAAGCCTAAACATGAAAACCCAAGCCTAAACCCGATCCCGAACCCCAACCCGATTTCCAATGTCTAAACCTTAACCGATTCTCAATTCTCAAAGCTATAACCTATAACCTTATCCTAAACCTAACCTAAACCTATAACCTAAACCAATAACCTTAACCAATAACCTTAACCTATAACCTAAACTTATAACCTTAACCTTATCCTAAAACCAAAACCTACACCTATTGCCTAAACCTTTACCTATTCTCAAATCCCTAAACCTAAACCTACACCTAATCCCAATCTCAACTCCTTACCCTAAACCAAAGCCTAAACAAGAAAACACAAGCCTAAACCCGATCCCGAACCCCAACTCGATTTCCAATGCCTAAACCTTAACCTATTCTCAATTCCCAATGCTATAACCTATAACATTATCCTAAACCTATAACCTTAACCTATAACCTAAACTTATAACCTTAACCTTATCCTAAAACCAAAACCTACACCGATTACGTAAACCTAAACCTTTACCTATTCTCAAATCCCTAAACCTAAACCTACACCTAATCCCAATCTCAACTCCCTACCCTAAACCAAAGCCTAAACATGAAAACCCAAGCCTAAACCCGATCCCGAACCCCAACCCGATTTCCAATGCCTAAACCTTAACCTATTCTCAAGTCCCAAAGCTATAACCTATAACCTTAACCAACCTAAACCTATAACCTTAACCTATAACCAAAACTTATAACCTTAACCTTATTCGAAACCAAAACCTACACCTATTACCTAAACATTAACCTATTCTCAAATCCTAAACCTAAACCTACACCTAATCCCAATCTCAACTCCCTACCCTAAACCAAAGCCTAAACATGAAAACCCAAGCCTAAACCCGATCCCGAACCCCAACCCGATTTCCAATGCCTAAACCTTAACCTATTCTCAATTCCCAAAGCTATAACCTATAACCTTAACCTAAACCTATAACCTTAACCTATAACCTAAACTTATAACCTTAACCTTATCCAAAACCAAAACCTACACCTATTACCTAAACATTAACCTATTCTCAAATCCCTAAACCTAAACCTACACCTAATCCCAATCTCAACTCCCTACCCTAAACCAAAGCCTAAACATGAAAACCCAAGCCTAAACCCGATCCCGAACCCCAACCCGATTTCCAATGCCTAAACCTTAACCTATTCTCAATTCTCATAGCTATAACCTATAACCTTATCCTAAACCTAACCTAAACCTATAACCTAAACCAATAACCTTAACCTATAACCTAAACTTATAACCTTAACCTTATCCTAAAACCAAAACCTACACCTATTACCTAAACCTTTACCTATTCTCAAATCCCTAAACCTAAACCTACACCTAATCCCAATCTCAACTCCTTACCCTAAACCAAAGCCTAAACATGAAAACCCAAGCCTAAACCCGATCCCGAACCCCAACCCGATTTCCAATGCCTAAACCTTAACCTATTCTCAATTCTCAAAGCTATAACCTATAACCTTATCCTAAACCTAACCTAAACCTATAACCTAAACCAATAACCTTAACCTATAACCTAAACTCATAACCTTAACCTTATCCTAAAACTAAAACCTACACCTATTACCTAAACCTTTACCTATTCTCACTACAAAAAAGAGGGTTTTTAGCGACAAAATTTTTTGCGACGAAACTACTTTTCGTCGCCAAAAGTCATTTTAAGCGACGAAATAAATTTTCGTCGCTAAAAGCTCACTTTTAGCGACAAAACTTTTAGCGACGAACATTTTCGTTGCTAAAAATAGGACATTAGACTTTTAGCAACGAAAATTTTCGTCGCTAAATACTCCAAACATTTTTGACCGCAATGGAATCAATTTCTTTTAGCTGCGAAAATTTTCGCAGCTAAAAATACTGTATGAGACCTTTAGCGACGAAAATTTTCGTCGCTAAAAACTCGGAACATTTTCTTAAACTTTCAGCGGCGAAAATATTCGCTGCTAAAAATAAACTAAAATATCTTTTAGCGACGAAACTTTTCGTCGCCAAAGGTTTCTTTTTTAAAAAATAAATATTCCAGTTCAAAATCTGTACAAAATTTCTGATATACACCTGTTAACAATTAATTTCATCATATTCATCCTGATATCAACATTTTATCATATTCACTACATAAACTTTTAGCGGCGAAATTTTTCGCTGCTAAAACTAAACTAGCATATCTTTTAGCGACGAAAATTTTCGTTGCCAAAAGTTTCTTAAAAAAAAAAATATTCTAACTCAAAATCCGTACAAAATTCCTGATATACATCTATTAGCAATATATTTCATCATATTTACATTCACATCGAACTAAGCCCAAACTACATAAAGTTTTAGTGGCGAAAATGTTCGTCGCTAAAAAATACTATACAAGACTTTTAGCCGCGAAAAGTTTCACTGCTAAAAATAAACTGACATATCTTTTAACAACGAAAATTTTCGTCGCCAAACGTTTCTTTTAAAAAACAAATATTTCAGCTCAAAATAGGTACAAAATTCCTGATATACATCGGTTAACAATATATTCCATCATATTCATATTCACATTCACATCCGTCTAAACCCAAACTACATAAAGTTTTAGCGGTGAAAATGTTCATCACTAAAAAATACTATACAAGACTTTTAGCAACGAAAATGTTCATTTGCTAAAAATTATCTTTAGCAACAAAAATTTTCGTCGCTAAAAGTTTCCTTAAAAAAAATTATTCCACCTCAAAATCCATTACAAAATTCTGATTTACATCTGTTAATAGTATATTCCATCATATTCACATTCACATCCACCTAAACCCAAACTAAATAAAGTTTTAGCGGCGAAAATGTTCGTCGCTAAAAAATACTATACAAGACTTTTAATGAAAATTTTCATTGCTAAAAATAAATTGACATATCTTTTAGCAACGAAAATTTTTGTTGCCAAAAGTTTCTTTTTAAAAAAAATATTCGACTCAAAATCCGTAAAAATTCTCGATATACACACTGTTAACAATATATTCCATCATATTGATCCGATATACACATTTCATCATATTCACATTCACATCCATCTAAACCCAAACTACATAAACTATATTCATCCAAACACAAACAATCTTATCTGTATCACATTCATTCATGCATAAATACATATAAACTTAACATCATAAACAAATAAACAAAAAATCACAAAGATGAAGATGAAGGTGGTGGGGCATCGGTGGGTAAGCGTGCAGCGAAAGCTTGAAACATCTCCGTCATCCATCGCTCATGCTCCACCCGCATCTCCGCCATCCTCCTCTACTACTCCTCCCTCTGCCTCACCAACTCCTCCTTCATCCTCCTCTGCCTCGCTAGCTGATCCTCTATCCTCCTCTCCTGCTCCTCCCTCTGCCTCGCCAGCTCTTCCAGGTTTAGGTTTAGATTATAAGTATAGGTTCTGGGATTTGAGAATAGGTTTATGGTTTAGGGTTTAGGGTTTAGGAAATCGGGTTCGGATTCGGGATCGGGTTTAGGTTTGGGTTTTCAAGTTTAAGCTTAGGTTAAGGTTAGGGAGTTGAGATTAGGATTAGGTGCAGGTGTAGGTTTAGGTTTAGGGATTTGAGAATACATTTAGGTTTTAGGTTATAGGTTTAGGTTTAGGTTCTTGTTAGGTTATAGGTTATAAGTTTATGTTTTGGTTTAGGTTTAGGTTATAGGTTTAGGTTTAGTTATAGGTTAAGGTTTAGGTTTAGGTTATAAGCTATAGGTTTAGGGAATTGAGAATTGGTTAAGGTTTAGGTTTAGGTAATCGGGTTTGGGTTCGGGATCTGGTTTAGGCTTGGGTTTTCATGTTTACGTTTAAGTTTAGGTTTAGGTTAGGGAGTTGAGATTGGGATTAGGTGTAGGTTTAGGTTTAGGATTTGAGAATAGGTTAATGTTTAAGTATAGGTTTAGGTTTAGGTTTTAGCTTATAGGTTTAGGTTTTGGTTTTAGGTTTAGGTTATAAGTTAAGGTATAGGTTATAGGTTTTTGTTTAGGTTGAGGCTATAGGTTTTGGTTTTAGGTTAAGGTATAGGTTATAGGTTTTGTTTAGGTTGAGGTTATAGGTTTTGGTTTAGGTTTAGGTAGCGATTTTAGTTTATAGGTTTAGGTTATAGGTCATAGGTTTAGGTTAAGGTTTAGAAATTTGAGGTTTTGGTTTAGGTTAAGGTTATAGGCTTTGGTTTAGGTTAAGGTTTAGGTTTTGGGTTTATGTTAAGGTTATAGGTTAAGGTTATAGGTTTAGGTTAGGTTTAGGTTTAGGTTATAGGTTATAGCTTTAGGAATTAAAAATAGGTTAAGGTTTAGGTTTAGGAAATCGGGTTCGGGTTCGGGTTCGGGATCGGGTTTAGGCTTGGCTTTTCATGTTTAGGTTTAGGTTTAGTTTAGGAGTTGAGATTGGGATTTGGTTTAGGTTTAGGTTTAGGGATTTGAGAATAGGTTAAGGTTTAGGTATAGGTTTAGAAAGTGGGTTCGGGTTCGGGATCGGGTTTTAGCTTGGCTTTTCATGTTTAGGTTTAGGTTTAGGTTAGGGAGGTGAGATTGGGATTTGGTGTAGGTATAAGTTTTAGAGATTTGAGAATAGGTTAAGGTTTAGGTATAGGTTTAGAAATCAGGTTCGGGTTGGAGATCGGGTTTAGCTTGGGTTTTCAAGTTTAGGTTTAGGTTTAGGTTTAGGTTAGGGAGTTGATATTGGGATCAGTGTAGGTTTAGGGATTTGAGAATAGGTTAAGGTTTAGGTTTTAGCTTATAGGTTTAGGTTATAGGTTTAGGTTTTGGTTATAAGTTTAGGTTAAGGTTATAAGTTTAGGTTATAGGTTAAGGTTTAGGTTATAGATTTTAGTTTAGGTTAAGGTTATAGGTTTTGGTTTAGGTTATAGGTTTAGGTTTAGGTTTTAGTTTATAGGTTTACGTTTTGGTTTTAGGTTAAGGTTTAGGTTACTGAGTTTTGGTTTAGGTTAAGGTTATAGGCTTTGGTTTAGGTTAAGGTTTAGGTTTTGGTTTTATGTTAAGGTTATAGGTTTATGTTAGGTTTAGGTTTAGGTTATAGGTTATAGCTTTGGAAATTAAGAATAGGTTAATGTTTAGGTTTAGGAAATCGGGTTTGGGTTCGGGATCGGGTTTAGGCTTGGGTTTTCAAGTTTAAATTTAAGTTTAGGTTAGTGAGTTGAGATTGGGATAAGGTGTAGGTTTAGGTTTAGGGATTTGAGAATAGGTTAAGGTTTAGGTATAGGTTTAGGTTTAGGTTTTAGCTTATAGATTTAGGTTTTGGTTCTAGGTTTAGGTTAAGGTTATAAGTTTAGGTTATAGGTTAAGGTTTAGGTTAAGGTTATAGGTTTTTGTTTAGGTTTAGGTTTTAGTTTAAATATATATGGACCCATTTCTCTTTGCTCTTCCACTTTTTTGAGAAATACCATTGATTCCAAATGTTTTGTAAAATATTCTTTAGGGGAGAAATGGCCGAGCCTTTCTGTTTGCCCATGCAATGAACATAGATATAGGGCCGAAAGAAGACAGGCACTCATGACCGGATTGCACACATGATCGGCGATGTTCTTGTTGTGATTGCTTAGTGAAGTGTTGGGTTGGAAGTATGTAAGAGCTTATGAGGAAACACAAAAGTACAAAGAAGGGAAGTACATACTTGAGAAGTCAAAGATTGTTAAGGAAAACCGGTAGCTTCCACGGCTTGATGTTGGTAAAGCTTGCAAATTCCAAGTTCCTGGTTCTTTGGTGATGTAGGTGTGTTTATGCATTCATCAGTTTGTTTTGTACACAAATCCTCATCGATTGAAAGATTTAGTCGTTGATGATTGTTCACTTGTTGTTGCCATGCCATGTCCTGGAAATTGTGTAGTGGATTTGTGGAGACTTTATCAATTTATTTGTGAATAAAATTGTGTGGCGTTGTTCATTTTGCCTATTATTGTCAAATTTTGATTGCATTTCTGATGGAATTTCACCATTGAAGCACTGATTTTGCATTCATATATTTATTGACATATAATGAAATTATTAAAATTTCAATAGGAGAATGCAAATACATCTGATCTAGTTTTCGCTAGTCTAGCAATACAAAGACATGATTCAACACACCCCTCTCTCACGAGTCACAATAGTTTCGCATGATGTTTCACATATTGGGCCACCCGAGTAAATGAAATGTTTAATCCATAAGCAAGAGTGGTCTCATTGTAATGAAAGCAAACTTCCATGGGAATCTACTGTTTCTTGAAGCCCAAGCGGTAAACATTCATTGGTTGTGCATCAAAAAATGAGTTTTTTGGAAAACAAAGCAGAAAGATTTGTAACGCTTCTCTCAATCCAAAGCTTCGTCATATCCATCTCGTCCCTCATTTGAGCCATGAAAGTCTTGTAATTGGTTCCTTTGTCATTAAGAATGATGCTTCCAATCCCAGTGGGCTGTGTTCTCTAAGACTCACAACATTGACTTAAAGTCGCTCCATGAGACTTTAGTTTGGTCTTTCGTGGTTTGTGTATTGATTGAATTGCTACACGCCTGGTATGTTATGGGTAAATTGGCTAATTTGTAACCAACAAGAACCCAATATGGCAGAAGAATGGATTATTTAAATGAGAACATCAATTGGCACTTTATTGTTGAATATCCATTGAGTCAAGGTGTTCCAAAAGCGGTAATGGTGGCCGTAACGGCCACCACCATTACCATTATGATACGGTTTGTAATGGACGTTACGACCCGTGTCGCCTTTACGTCCCTTTTTAATTTTTGAAAAAGCTGTTATAGGGCCTTTATGGCTTTTTTTTTTTTCCTCTGTAATGGCCGTCATGGCCATTTTGACCCCTACTAATGCATAATGGTTATGACCATTCTTGTTATGTAATGGCCGTTATGGCGGTTGCGTAAGCGATTTTGAATACATTGGTTCGGAGCCTTACCTTCCAATTTCATACTAAAGGAACTTGAACAACAGAGGGCTTGCCACCCTTTCCTTAAATTGGTTGCTAGCCCAACTTGTGCAAGTTTGAGCCACGACGCCTTTATACACACAATTCATTCCAGTCTTTGCCACCTTGCAATGGATGAAGAGGCGTGCCTTACATTCCTCGTATTTGCAGATGATAAATTTTTTGCATTGATTTCTCTGACCCACACCTTAGTAGGATCTAGAAGACCTGAACTACACTACCACTTCTCATGACAGTAGCTATTGAGAAATCTTACAGTAGCTATTAGAGGAATGTATCACACGCTCCATGAATGACATGGTGTATTTGTATGACGTGAGTTTTGTTTTTAGCATTCTTTGAGTTGCTTGATTTGAAGATAAGTTTTGAAGCATCTGTTCTAAGATACCTTTGTACAAAGATTCCTATTGCATTTGTTTTTTCTCCCATGGTGTTTTGCATTTAAATCTTGGTCATTTTTCCAGGGAAAATTTTCTGCATGGCACATATTGAGGAATTATGTACAAAGCTTGCTTCTGTATGCAATGATTTATTTTTATTTTTATTTTTACTTTTTATTTTTAAAAGTTTGAAACTGTGTTCTTCACTTGTGTAGGAAGAAGAGGCTTTCATTTCAGCTCATAGAAAAGAAATTGAAGAGACGATGGAGATTGTGCGTGGAGTAAGTCTATCCTACATCGGCTCTATACTACCCTTTTAACTGTCGATATGGACTCCACTATAAATTATTGCTAATGGCGAGTTCTTCTTCTTTGTAGATGCTTTAGACTTCGAACAAGGTGTAGTTGCTCATCAGCCAAGCAAAAGTCATACCCAAATCTTGCGTTGTGACTTTGTATTATTTGTGGAACCTAATGTTGTGTAATAGTTTGATTGAGTTTGTTTTGAAAACTTTAAATAGTAAACAAGTGAGATTGATTGTTTGATTGAGTTGTTAACTATTTTGTTGGTATTATGGCTTTCATGATTGATTGTTTCATGAGTGGATTGAATGAATGGATTAGTAGTTTAAATAAATATTTAAAAAAATTAAACATTTTTAGCCTCTATTTGTAAGAGGCTTGGATGGATTTACTAGTTTGGGTTTAGTGGATGTGAATGTGAATATGATGAAATATATTATATAACGGTGTATATTATGATGAATATGATGAAATATATTGTTAAAGGTGTATATCGTGAATTTTGTGTGGAATTTTGAAATTTGTATATTTTTTTAAAAAGATACTTTTAGAGATGAAAATTTTCGTCGCTAAAAGTGGAGCAATTTTTGTATCTTGAAATTTTTTGCAAATTTTATTTGCTAAAAATCTTGGAAATTTTTTTAATGAAAATTTTATTTTTTTAAACCGCTAAAGTCTTGAAAATTTTTTGGCAGCGAAAATTTTTGTTGCTAAAATCTTGAAATTTTTTTTTTTTTTGCAGTGAAACTTTGCTGCTAAAGTTTTGGATGTTTTTGGCTTGGTGAAAATCTTCACTAAAAACGTCTTGAAGTTTTTAGCGTGAAACTTTTCGTTGCTAAAAGTCTTGTAATTTTTTTACAGTGAAAATTTGCGCAGCTAAAAGTCTTGGAAAATTTTTTCGGGGCGAACATTTTCGCTGCTAAAAGCCTTCGATATTTTTGGGCTCTTGGAAAATATTTTTGGCTGCGAAAATTTTCGCTGCTAAAAGTCTTGTAAATTTTTTTTTTTTGTAGCGAAACTTTTCGCTGCTAAAAAGTTTTGGATATTTTTTTGGCGGCGAAAATTTTTAACATTTGCTAAAAGTCTTGGAAGTTTGTTTGTGCGTGAAAAGTTTACATTGCTAAAAAAGTCTAAAATTTTTTTGGCGTGAAATTTTTATTGCTAAAAGTCTTGAAAAAATTTTTAGCAACGAAAAGTTTCGTCGCTATTAAAAGCTTGCATTTAACCTAAAATTGAATTTAACCTATACCTAAACTTATTGCTATAAAGCCTTGTACTAACGGTCTTTTAAATCCTAAACAATTTAGCTACAAAGAAAATTTTCGTCGCTAAAATGTTTTCACCCTCAAAGCTATAACCTATGAAAATATGACTTTTAACTATAACCGAAACATTTCATTGCTAAAAGTGGTGTTTCTTATAGTGTTTAAAATCCCTAAACCTAAACCTACACCTAATCCCAATCTCAACTCCTTACCCTAAACCAAAGCCTAAACATGAAAATCCAAGCCTAAACCCGATCCCGAACCCCAACCCGATTTCCAATGCCTAAACCTTAACCTATTCTCAATTCCCAATGCTATAACCTATAACATTATCCTAAACCTATAACCTTAACCTATAACCAAAACTTATAACCTTAACCTATAACCTAAACTTATAACCTTAACCTTAACCTAAAACCAAAACCTAAACCTACACCTTATTACGTAAACCTAAAACTTTACCTATTCTCAAATCCCTAAACCTAAACCTACACCTAATCCCAATCTCAACTCCCTACCCTAAACCAAAGCCTAAACATGAAAACCCAAGCCTAAACCCGATCCCGAACCCCAACCCGATTTCCAATGCCTAAACCTTAACCTATTCTCAATTCTCAAAGCTATAACCTATAACCTTATCCTAAACCTAACCTAAACCTATAACCTAAACCAATAACCTTAACCTATAACCTAAACTTATAACCTTAACCTTATCCTAAAACCAAAACCTACACCTATTACCTAAACCTTTACCTATTCTCAAATCCCTAAACCTAAACTTACACCTAATCCCAATCTCAACTCCTTACCCTAAACCAAAGCCTAAACATGAAAACCCAAGCTTAAATCCGATCCCGAACCCCAACCCGATTTCCAATGCCTAAACCTTAACCAATTCTCAATTCCCTAAGCTATAACCTATAACCTTCACCTAAACCTATAAACTATAACCTATTACCTAAACTTATAACCTTAACCTTATCAAAACCAGAAACCAAAACCTACACCTATTACCTAAACCTACACCTATTACCTAAACATTAACCTATTCTCAAATCCCTAAACCGATTTCAATGCACTAAACCTAACCTATTCTCAACCAATCCCAATCTCAACTCCCTAACCCTAAACCAAAGCCTAAACATGAAAACACCTAAGCCTAAACCCGATAAACCCGAACCCCACCCCGATTTCATGAAAACCTAAATGTCTAAACCTCCAATGTCTAAACCTTTCCTAAACGGCTAAACCTATACTCAATTCTCAAAGCTATAACCTATAACCTTATCCTAAACCTAACCTAAACCTATAACCTAAACCAATAACCTTAACCTATAACCTAAACTTATAACCTTAACCTTATCCTAAAACCAAAACCTACACCTATTACCTAAACCTTTACCTATTCTCAAATCCCTAAACCTAAACCTACACCTAATCCCAATCTCAACTCCTTACCCTAAACCAAAGCCTAAACAAGAAAACCCAAGCCTAAACCCGAACCCGAACCCCAACCCAATTTCCTATGCCTAAACCTTAACCTATTCTCAATTCTCAAAGCTATAACCTATAACCTTATCGTAAACCTAACCTAAACCTATAACCTAAACCAATAACCTTAACCTATAACCTAAACTTATAACCTTAACCTTATCCTAAAACCAAAACCTACACCTATTACCTAAACCTTTACCTATTCTCAAATCCCTAAACCTAAACCTACACCTAATCCCAATCTCAACTCCTTACCCTAAACCAAAGCCTAAACATGAAAACCCAAGCCTAAACCCGATCCCGAACCCCAACCCGATTTCCAATGCCTAAACCTTAACCTATTCTCAATTCCTAATGCTATAACCTATAACCTTATCCTAAACCTATAACCTTAACCTATAACCTAAACTTATAACCTTAACCTATAACCTAAACTTATACCCTTAACCTTATCCTAAAATCAAAACCTACACCGATTACCTAAACCTAAACCTTTACCTATTCTCAAATCCCTAAACCTAAACCTACACCTAATCCCAATCTCAACTCCCTACCCTAAACTAAAGCCTAAACATGAAAACCCAAGCTTAAACCCGATCCCGAACCCCAACCCGATTTCCAATGCCTAAACCTTAACCTATTCTCAACTCCCAAAGCTATAACCTATAACCTTAACCTAAACATATAACCTAAACCTATAACCTTAACTATAACCTAAACTTATAACCTTAACCTTATCCCGAAACCAAACCTACACCTATTACAAATTAAACCTACACCTATTACCTAAACATTAACCTATTCCCAAATCCTAAACCTTAACCTATTCTCAATTCTAATCCCAACCTCTAAACTCCCTAAACCTATAACCTAAAACTATAACAAAGCCTAAACATGAAAACTTAAAGCCTGTAAAACCCGATCCTAAACCTAAAACCCCACCCCGATTTCCAAATCCTAAACCTTAACCTATACCTAATCCCAATCTCAACTCTAAAGCTAAAGCCTAAACATGAAAACCAAGCCTAAACCTTATCCAAACCCTAACCCGATTTCCCTAAACCTTAACCTATTCTCTAAACCAATAACCTTAACCTATAACCTAAACTAAACCTATAACCTTAACCTTATCCTATAAACTTATAACCTTAACCTTATCCAAAACCTACACCTATTAAACCTAAACCTTTACCTATTCTCAAATCCCTAAACCTAAACCTACACCTAATCCCAATCTCAACTCCTTACCCTAAACCAAAGCCTAAACATGAAAACCCAAGCCTAAACCCGATCCCGAACCCCAACCCGATTTCCAATGCCTAAACCTTAACCTATTCTCAATTCTCCAAGCTATAACCTATAACCTTATCCTAAACCTAACCTAAATAACCTATAACCTTAACCTATAACCTAACCTATAACCTTAACCTTATCCTAAAACCAAAAACACCTTAACCTACCTTTAACCTAAACTCCCTAAACCTATACACCTTATCCCAATCTTCCTTACCCTAAACCTAAAAGCCTAAAACCCAAGCTTAAACCTACACCCCAATTACCTAAACCTAAACCTATTCTCAAATCCCTGCTATAACCTAAACCTACACCTAATCCCAACCTCAACCCTATAACCTAAACTTATAACCTTAACCTAAAACCAAAACCTAAACATGAAAACCCAATTACCTAAACCTGCTATTCCAAATCCCTAAACCTAAACCTAAACACCTAACCCGACTTTCCTAAACCTAAAGCCTAAACATGAAAACCCAAGCCTAACTCCGATCCCGAAAACCCGATTTCCCTAAACCTTAACCTATTCTCAATTTCCAAAGCTATAACCTATAACCTTATCCTAAACCTATAACCTAAACCTATAACCCTAAACTTATAACCTTAACCTATAACCTAAACTTATAACCTTAACCTATAACCTAAAATCAAAACCTACACTAAACTTACCTAAGCCCGATTACCTAAACCTAAACCTTTACCTATTCTCAAATCCCTAAACCTAAACCTACACCTAATCCCAATCTCAACTCCCTACCTAAACTAAAGCCTAAACATGAAAACCCTTAGCCTAAGCCCGATCCCGAACCCCAACCCGATTTCCAATGCCTAAACTTAACCTATTCTCAACTCCTCTCAAAGCTATAACCTATAACCTTATCCTAAACCTAACCTAAATTAACTCCTAAAGCCTGCTAACCTAAACCTATAACCTTAACCTTATCCTAAACTTAAAACCTAAAACCTAAACCTACACCTATTACCTAAACCTTAACCTATTCTCAAATCCCTAAACCTAAACCTACCTAATCCCAATCTCAACTCCTTACCCTAAACCAAAGCCTAAACATGAAAACCAAGCTTAAATCCGATCCCTAAACCCCAACCCGACCAATGCCTAACCTTATTTCCCAATGCTAAACCTATAACCTTAACCTAACCTTATAACCTTACCTAAACTATAAAACCTTATCCTAAACCTAAACCTATTACCTAAACCTTAACCTATTCTCAAATCCCTAAACCTAAACCTACACCTAATCCCAATCTCAACTCCCTACCCTAAACCAAAGCCTAAACATGAAAACCCAAGCCTAAACCCAGATCCCGAACCCCAACCCGATTTCCAAACTAAACCTTAACCTATTCTCAATTCTCAAATCCCTAACTATAACCTATAGCCTAAACCCTATCCTAAACCAATTTAAAACTATAACCTTAACCTATCTCAACAAAGCTATAACCTATAACCTAAACCTATAACCTAAACCTATAACCTTAACCCCTATAACCTAAACTTATAACCTTAACCTCAAAGCCTAACCTAAAACCAAAACCTACACCTATTTCAACCTAAACCTTAACCTATTCTCAAATCCCTAAACCTAAACCTACACCTAATCCCAATCTCAACTCCTAACCCTAAACCAAAGCCTAAACTATTGAAAACCCAAGCCTAAACCTATTCTCAAATCCCTAAACCCCAACCTAATCCCGATTTCCAATGCCTAAACCTTAACCTATTCTCAATTCTCAAAGCTATAACCTATAACCTATAACCTAAACTAAATATAACCTAAACCTATCCTAACCTAACCTAAACTATAACCTAAACCAATAACCTTAACCTATAACCTCAAACTTATAACCTTAACCTTATCCACTGAAACCAAAACCTACACCTATTACCTAAACCTACACCTATTACCTAAACATTCTCAAATCCCTAAACCTAAACCTACACCTAATCCCAATCTCAACTCCCTACCCTAAACCAAAGCCTAAACATGAAAACCCAAGCCTAAACCCGATCCCGAACCCCAACCCGATTTCCAATGCCTAAACCTTAACCTATTCTCAATTCCAAAGCTATAACCTATAACCTTATCCTAAACCTATAACCTTAACCTATAACCTAAACTTATAACCTTAACCTATAACCTAAACTTATAACCTTAACTTATCCTAAAACCAAAACCTACACCGATTACCTCCCATTACCTAAACCTTTACCTATTCTCAAATCCCTAAACCTAAACCTACACCTAATCCCAATCTCAACTCCTACCCTAAACCAAAGCCTAAACATGAAAACCCAAGCCTAAACCCGATCCCAGAACCCCAACCCGATTTCCAATGCCTAAACCATAACCTATTCTCAACTCCCAATGCTATAACCTATAACCTTAACCTAAACATATAACCTAAACCTATAACCTTAACCTATAACCTAAACTTATAACCTTAACCTTATCCGAAACCAAAACCTACACCTATTACCTAAACCTACACCTATTACCTAAACATTAACCTATTCTCAAATCCCTAAACCTAAACCTACACCTAATCCCAATCTCAACTCCCCCTAAACCAAAGCCTAAACATGAAAACCCAAGCCTAAACCCGATCCCGAACCCCAACCCGATTTCCAATGTCTAAACCTTAACCTATTCTCCTTCAAAGCTATAACCTATAACCTTATCCTAAACCTAACCTAAACCTATCTAAACCAAGCTTAACCTATAACCCCTTATAACCTTAACCTTATCCTAAACCAAAACCTACACCTATTACCTAAACCAACCTATTCTCAAATCCCTAAACCTAAACCTAAACTAATAACCTTAACCTTACCCTAAACCAAAGCCTAAACCTGAAAACCTTTTACCGATCTCGAACCCCAACCCGATTTCCAATGACTAAACCTTAACCTATTCTCAACTCCCTATAACCTATAACCTACACCTAATCCCAATCTAACCTTAACCTATAACCTAAACTTATAACCTTAACCTTATCCTAAAGAAGCCAAAACCTATACCTATTACCTAAACTAAACCTATTACCTAAACATTAACTTATTCTCAAATCCCTAAACCTAAACCTACACCTAATCCCAATCTTAACCTATTAAACCAAAGCCTAAACATGAAAACCCAAGCCTTAAAATCCTAAATCCAGAACCCCAACTCCGATTTCCAATGCCTAAACCTTAACCTATTCTCAACTCCCAAAGCTATAACCTATAACCTTAACCTAAACATATAACCTAAACCTATAACCTTAACCTATAACCTAAACTTATAACCTTAACCTTATCAAAACCCAAAACCTACACCTATTACCTAAACCTACACCTATTACCTAAACATTAACTTATTCTCAAATCCCTAAACCTAAACCTACACCTAATCCCAATCTCAACTCCCTACCCTAAACCAAATCCTAAACATGAAAACCCAAGCCTAAACCGATCCCGAACCCCAACCCGATTTCCAATGCCTAAACCTTAAACTATTCTCAATTCTCAAAGCTATAACCTATAACCTTATCCTAAACCTAACCTAAACCTATAACCTAAACCAATAACATTAACCTATAACCTAAACTTATAACCTTAACCTTATCCTAAAACCAAAACCTACACCTATTACCTAAACCTTAAACCTATTCTCAAATCCCTAAACCTAAACCTACACCTAATCCCAATCTCAACTCCCTACCCTAAACCAAAGCCTAAACATGAAAACCCGATTTCCAAGCCTAAACCTTAACCCTCAACTCCCAAACTTAACCGATTTAACCTAAACCTATAACCAGGAAGCCTAAAACCTTAACCTCTAAACTGTAAGCCAAAACCTACACCTATTCTAAACCTTATAACCTACCTTATCCCTAAACATTAACTTATTCTCAAATCTATTCTAAATCCCTAAACCTACAACTATAATCCCAATCTCAACTCCTACCCTAAACCAAAGCCTAAACAGAAAAAAACCTAAACCCGAACCCCAACCCAATTTCCAATGCCTAAACCTAACTATTCTCAATTCTCAAAGCTATAACCTATAACCTTATCCTAAACTTATAACCTTAACCTATAACCTAAACCAATAACCTTAACCTATAACCTAAACTTATAACCTTAACCTTATCCTAAAACCTAAACCTACACCTATTACCTAAACCTTTACCTATTCTCAAATCCCTAAACCTAAACCTACACCTAATCCCAATCTCAACTCCTACCCTAAACTAAAGCCTAAACATGAAAACCCAAGCCTAAACCCGATCCAGAACCCCAACCCGATTTCCAATGCCTAAACCTTAACCTATTCTCAACTCCCAAAGCTATAACCTATAACCTTAACCTAAACCTAAACTTATATAACCTAAACTTATAACCTTAACCTTATCCACAAATAACCTAAACTAACCTTAACCTACCCAAGCCTAAAATCCCGAACCCAATCCCGATTTCATGCTCCCTAAACCTATAAAAACCTACACCCCCAAACTATTACCTAAACCTACACCTATTACTTTGCCTAAACCTACACCTATTACCTAAACATTAACCTATTCTCAAATCCCTAAACCTAAACCTACTCCTAATCCCAATCTCAACTCCCTACCCTAAACCCAAGCCTAAACATGAAAACCCAAGCCTAAACCCGATCCCGAACCCCAACCCGATTTCCAATGTCTAAACCTTAACCTATTCTCAATTCTCAAAGCTATAACCTATAACCTTATCCTAAACCTAACCTAAACCTATAACCTAAACCAATAACCTTAACCTATAACCTAAACTTATAACCTTAACCTTATCCTAAAACCAAAACCTACACCTATTACCTAAACCTAAACTTACACCTAATACCAATCTCAACTCCTTACCCTAAACCAAAGCCTAAACATGAAAACCCAAGCCTAAACCCGATCCCGAACCCCAACCCGATTTCCAATGCCTAAACCTTAACCTATTCTCAACTCCCAAAGCTATAACCTATAACCTTAACCTAAACAAATAACCTAAACCTATAACCTTAACCTATAACCTAAACTTATAACCTTAACCTTATCCGAAGCCAAAACCTACACCTATTACCTAAACCTACACCTATTACCTAAACATTAACTTATTCTCAAATCCCTAAACCTAAACCTACACCTAATCCCAATCTCAACTCCCTACCCTAAACCAAAGCCTAAACATGAAAACCCAAGCCTAAACCCGATCCGAACCCCAACCCGATTTCCAATGCCTAAACCTTAACCTATTCTCAACTCCCAAAGCTATAACCTATAACCTTAACCTAAACATATAACCTAAACCTATAACCTTAACCTATAACCTAAACTTATAACCTTAACCTTATCCGAAGCCAAAACCTACACCTATTACCTAAACCTATACCTATTACCTAAACATTAACTTATTCTCAAATCCCTAAACCTAAACCTACACCTAATCCCAATCTCAACTCCCTACCCTAAACCAAAGCCTAAACATGAAAACACAAGCCTAAACCCGATCCCGAACCCCAACCCGATTTCCAATGCCTAAACCTTAACCTATTCTCAACTCCCAAAGCTATAACCAATAACCTTAACCTAAACATATAACCTAAACCTATAACCTTAACCTAAACATATAACCTAAACCTATAACCTTAACCTATAACCTAAACTTATAACCTTAACCTTATCCAAAACCAAAACCTACACCTATTACCTAAACCTACACCTATTACCTAAACATTAACTTATTCTCAAATCCCTAAACCTAAACTTACACCTAATCCCAATCTTAACTCCTTACCCTAAACCAAAGCCTAAACATGAAAACCCAAGCCTAAACCCGAACCCGAACCCCAACCCGATTTCCAATGCCTAAACCTTAACCTATTCCCAATTCTTAAAGCTATAACCTATAACCTTATCCTAAACCTAACCTAAACTTATAACCTAAACCAATAACCTTAACCTATAACCTAAACTTATAACCTTAACCTTATCCTAAAACCAAAACATACACCTATTACCTAAACTCACTACAAGAAATTTCACTTTTACCTACGAAACTATTCGTAGGTAAATGATATTATTTCGTAGGCAAAGAGTTTTACCTACGAAATATTTCGTCGGTAAATTCGTTGGTAAAAAGCCGTGGGTAAAGACTTTTACCTACGAAAAATGTCATCGTTGGTAATGGTAAGACTTTTACCAATGAAATTAAAAAGTTTGTTAATACTATTACCTACGAACGTTTTCGTAGGTACAAATTGCTGTTAAGACTTTTACCTACGACCGATTTTGTAGCTAAAAATTTGTTATAACCATTAAAGCTGTATTAAGACTTTTACCTACGAATGTTTCCGTAGCTAAAAACTTTTACCTACAAATTTTTCGTAGGTACAAACAGTGTTAAGACTTTTACCTACGAACGTTTTCGTAGCTACAAACTTTGTTAAAACTTTTACCTACGACATGTTTCGTAGGTACAAATTGTGTTAAGACTTTTACCTACGAACGTTGTCGTAGCTAATAACTGTGTTAATACTTTTACCTACGAAATTTTGTGTAGGTACAAACGGTGTTAAGACTTTTACCTACGAAAGGTTTCGTAGGTACAAACTGTGTTAAGACTTTTTACTTACGAAATTTGACGTAGGTAAAGCTGTTGATGAAACTTTTACCTACGAAATGATTCATAGGTAATAAAATGTGAATGAACCTTTACTTGCGAAAAAATTAAGTAGGTAAAAATAAATCGATGAAACTTTTACCTACGAAAATTTTCGTAGGTAAAAGTCTTTTTTTTTTTTTTTTTTCATAAAACAGTAAAAATTCTGTTATACACTGTTACAATATATTTCATTATATTCATATTCCCATTTTTCAAACAAACACAAGCGCATCCATCTAAACACAAACCACATCCAAACATACATAAATAGTCTTATCCACATTACATTCATCCACGAGAAATACATATAAGTTTAACATTCGTATATAAAATAAAATATAAATAAAATACGACAAATCACAAAGATGAAGGCGGAGGTGGTGGGGCATCATTGGGTAAGCGTGCAGCGAGAACCTGTAATATCTCCTGCATCCTTCGCTCATGATCCACCCGCATATCCTCCATCCTTCTCTCCGCTCCTCCCTCTGCCTCTCCTGCTCCTCCTTCGCCTCTCATGCTCCTCCCTCGCCTACTTGGTGGTCTTTGATCTCGTCGACGGCGCCCGTAGATGTTGAACCTCTTCTCTGCGAAGGATCGGCATTTCGGCGTATGGCGCTGGCGCTCACAATGACGGATCGGGTTAGATGCGACTATAGCTGGTGCCATAAGCTTGGCACCATGGCTAAGCCCACGAACATATCGAACGGTGCCAAGCACCTCGCTCAGATCTCTTGTTCACTCCGGCGAGTACCATCGGGAGTGGTATTGCGTGTATGGCGTCCATCGCGCACTGCAATGAAAACATGAATTTTCATAACAAATAACATTATTATAATTCAATGCAATTAAATTTTATAATGTAACGATTTTTACCCAATTCTCGCTAGCTGTAGGATGTACCCAAGATCCCATCACCTGCCGACAATGAGTCTCTCTGTAGAAGTCTCTTGGTCAAGGGCTCGACCGGTGTGACGAATCTACTGCACAATCGAAATGACAATAGAGTTAATATAAATGCATGGAAAAAATAGATCAACTTAATAATAACCAGTAACTTCTTACCATGTCGCGACGAAGTTGTACAAATGACTTTGAACCAGATATGTGGTTCACTTCCAACTTTCCCCTGTTCGTAGAATTTATTTTGCTCCTCTTCTGAACACATTATTCATAATACATTATCAGTAATTACGAATTTAATTGTTACCTTAAGATATCGTAAATATGTAAATATTACCTGAAAAGACTCAGACGAAAATCTCTCACAGAGTATCCGCCAGTCATCAATGGTCACGTGCGGTGGTGCGGTCAGTACGACCTCCTCGAGGCTCTGCACCGCTTGTACCGCTTGTGTAAATCATCATGCGGTACTCCTTGAACCGCTCTTTGATCATGTCGTTGACGGCATGAGAAATGTACGGAACACTCAAATCCAAGAAAAATTTATCCTGTAATTTCATAAATAATGGATTAAGGTAATAAACTTATTAAGAAAATAACATAACCATAAATGAACTTTTATAAAATAAAATTTAATTTACTAAATTTTACCAAGTAATTGCCGACGGATGTCTTTGCCGCACATCATCTGTCACATCCGCCCAACAGGGTAGTGGTAGGGATCGAGAGATCGACATAAGACACCGACCTCCGACGTAAACAACTGGCATTGTCCCCAACAGTCCAAGGCGATCTGTGGGAACTCTACTTTGTCACCCTACCCTCACGCGTAAGTCTCGTCAGAAACTAACCCACGCGTGGGTCCACGTCCCGTCATTTACCGGGTCGACGATCTTTGTTGCAAAAGAAATATGTTAAGTCTCGTATCAACACAAGTCTTTAAAAGAAATATACGTCTAGAATTACATGCGGTGCTCATGTATGAACGATTGAGGGATCGGGCCGCGTGATACAACATGTGATGGCGATCTTTGTCTCCGCCGCATCATGGGTGGAAGGGTAGATCCAAGGCGCGAAAGACGTCTCCCACCCTGGTGCCATCACTTGGATATGTGCGAGGTATGAACTTATAAATTTATACAATGTCGTACAATTGGAATATACTAAAACATTATACAAGTAGTGTTGATGGTAGAATGCATTTGTGCTTATACTTTGAGAGATGATTAAAATATGATTAGACCATTACACTATAATGCACGCGAGAATATAATAAAACTATAAATATTAATCTATAACCTTCGAAAATTCCATTACACATTGTCATTCTATATTAAATACACATTTCGTTGTAATCTGAAACAACTTTGAGGTGAACTATCAGAAGTACTCCTGCGTAAGTTATCGTCTGTTTGTAGAATTATATGTCAAGTCGTGTGAAGCACTCGACATTGTTACTGACCAACATGCAGTCACAATAGAAAAATTTTGGTCTCTTGGGACTCCATTCAGATGTGCAAGTGGCATAACCTTTGCATCTTCCATACTGAAGTTTTCCACGGTTATATTCCTTTGTCGACCTCGAAATTTCTCCGAGATTATTTAATTTGTCGTCTAAGTCGGCGTCGATATATTCCTCCCTACACTCATCGACCAGATCAAGGGTATCTCTTTGCCCTATCGAAGAAGATAGGGCGAGAAAGTCCATCGCAACGGTGATGAAGTATCTTGCGTGTATCCGCTTACGCTCCAGTTTGAGGAGGACATGATCAGAAATTGACTCAATTGCAAATGTGGATTATAAACAAGTCAATTAAAGGAATAAATCATGACTTGTTATTTTCACGTATACATGTAATACACAAATTATTCGAATTGAAAAATGACATGTAAATTATGTGTACATTTAATAATCGTCATCTGCATCACTATCGCTTAGGATTATTTCTTCATCACCGTCACTATCGTTGATCAATATTTCCTCTTCATCGTCTGCAACGTCATCATTAATGAAACCGCTATCATCTCTAACAATGTCATGTATTATTGAGGCATCAACATGATTAGGTGGCACATCATCTCTGTCCAATTGCACCACATCAATATCAACATTTAGATCAGTTCCTATATCCCCAGATGACACGTCTTCTTGATATGCTTGTTCAACCGTAGACGTTTCATTTCCCCATCTTCGCTATCTTCAACACGTGTACGGGAACGCCAAATACGTTCCTCGGCTTTATTTTACGCACCACGTGCCAAGAGCGCTAACTTGGTGTCGGCGAGGTAAAATACTTGTTCAAATTTTGGTGGCGAGGACAAATGGGTCATCTTTAAACCACTTGAGATAAATTTACGCTCGTAAAGTAGTTATCGTATGTATTCCCAACTTCTTATTTTCAATGTCCCACCAATCACATTTAAATAAGTATACCCGCTTTCTCATACAATAACTCATCTCAATAATATCCGTCAAAATGCCATAAAAGTCAATTTCTACCTCCTCATGTGTTCCTTTCACAACCACCCCACTATTTTGTGTGGTCCTATACTTCTCACGTTCTTTAGTGTGGAACCGAATCCCGTTTACAATACAACCTGTATATCTAGATACACGTCTATCAGGGCCACACGCCAGTGAGTAAAGTGCATCGAGACGCATCCGTAGAGTTGCTAGCCGCGCAATGTCTTCATCTATTATCACGTACTGAGAATGTAAATATTTAGGAATTTTCTTAGGTTTAAATATTATGCAATATAACAAAATTGTAAGTGTGTTGAGATGCAATGTGATATCTTACACGTTTTGCGAACCATTCCGAAACCGATCATGATGCATTCGATCATAATTTGTCGGGTATTGGGACTTCATCTCCTCGATGTGTTCACTACACATAATTAGCACATCATTAGCAAGAAATATTATGATCATCGTATAGAGATATAATTATCAAGGGAAGACTTACTCTAAGTATGACTCTATTTCTTCACGATTATAAAGACATACCAGCGCCTTTTTAGATCCCCAAGGTCCATATCCTGAAACGTCGAGTTCCTAAAGGACGGACGTTATGTGCGAATACAGATATGAGTCCTTGTTCATGCTCTTGCCCTTCATCGGCATTCCGATCTTCTCGGTTGAATCTAGTCTCTATGCCACGAAGATACATGGAGCAAAATGTCAGGCACTCATTATCAATGTATGCCTCAGCAATGGATCCCTCTGGACGTGCCTTATTCCTCACAAATCGTTTTAGTGTTTGAAGGTATCTGTACACAAAACCATATATTAAAAAACATGAATATATGTAGTTTATGAAATGAATAAAAATTTTAATAGATTCTACCACCTTTCGATCGGATACATCCAACGATATTGTACTGGGCCTGCAAGCTTCGCCTCGTGCGGTAAGTGAATCGCTAGGTGTACCATAACATCAAAAAATGCAGGTGGAAATATTCTTTCAAGTTTACAAAGGATTACGACAATGTCCCTCTCCAGTCGTTTAATAACCTCTACATTTAACGATTTTGAACACAAATCTTTAAAGAATATCCCCAACTCAATCAGGCACTGATATCTTTGCTCAGGAATCCACGAATCGCAACCGGTAGTAGACGTTGTAGAAAGACGTGACAATCATGACTTTTCATTCCTAATACCTTACATTCAGAAAGTAATATTTACGTACCGAGATATATTTGACGCATACCCATCAGGGAAACTTCACCGATCTTAACCATTCACATAAACGCTTCTTCTCTAGTTTTGTCAATGTGTAGCTGGCTGCTGGTATAGTATATGAATTTCCATGTAGTTGTAAGTGCAACTCTTTCCTTAAACCCATTGCTTGTAGATCTAATCGAGCCTTGAAACTGTCTTTTGTTTTCTTCTCTATGTTCATCAATGTTCCGAAGACATTGTCACATATATTCTTCTCAATATGCATGACATCCAAGTTGTGTCGCAATTTCAGATCACTCCAATAGGGCAACTCAAAAAAATGCTCTTCTTCCTCAATTATAGTCCAATATTGTACGTTTCCTCTTCTTCAAGTGTGATGCCTTACAATTTAACTTCTCCAATGTTACTCAGTTGTTGTATCACATCTTTTCCAGATAGCTCCTTCGGGGGTGGCCTTTGATCTTGTTTACCATCAAAGATCATTGTCTTCCTACGCCAACTATGATCACTCGGAAGGAAGCGACGATGACCCATATAACACATTTTTTTACCATGCTTCAATGACAATGAACAAGTCTCAATATTACATGTAGGACAAGCCAACTTTCCTTTCGTGCTCCACCCAGACAAATTTCCATACGCGGGGAAGTCATTTATTGTCCACAAGACCGTGCATGCAATTGAAATGTTTGTCCGCAAATGTGTCATACGTCCATACACCTTGACTCCACAACTCATTTAACTCATCTACTAACGGTCGCAAATACACATCAATGTCATTCCGGGTGACTGGGTCCGAGGAATAAGCAACGACATCATGAAAAATGACTCTTTCATACACAACCAAGGAGGAAAATTATATGGCATAAGTACCACTTGCCCACATACTGTACGAGCTACTCATATTACTAAATGGATTAAAACCATCACTTGCAAGACCTAGTCGAACATTGCGAGAATCCTCGCAAACCAGTCATATTGCTTGTCAAAATTTTGCCGGGCTTCGAGTCCGCAGGTGCCTTAGTGTACTATCATCATGAACGCGCTTCTCCTTATGCCACCTCATATCTTCAGCCGTCTTGCGAGACATAAATAATCTTTGCAACCTGGGTTTCAATGGGAAGTACCTTAACACTTTCTGTGGAATTTTCTTACGCTTGGTTTCGTTATACTTCCACCTAGACTCTCCGCATTCTGGACACTCTTCAACATTTTTAAGCTCTTTCCAATATAATACACAATCATTTATACATGCATGAATGCGGATGTAACCAAGGCCCAAGTCTCGCATCAAGGATTTTGCCTCAGTAATGGGACTTAGGCAATGTCTCACCGTCTGGTAATGCTTCTTTCAACAAGTCAAGCAACTTGTCAAACGATTTATTACTCTTGTCTTTAAATGAAGTAACCTTATAAGAAAATTCAACTTGGAGAAGTTCTCACACCGGATAAAGTGGACGTTGCACATCCCTCAACAACCTACTAAACTTTTCTAATTCGACATTACCTATAGGAGGAATATCTTGGCTACTACTTGTCACTGAAAAATCAGTATCCGTAATTGTTCTCCTGAACACATCCCCTATGATTTCTTGTATTTCATCAACATCTTCATCCTCGTCATCCGGCACAATTGGGTCAGCAATTACTTCAGTGGCCTCAACTCTTTGGTGGAACTCTTCACCATGATGAATCCACCAAGTGTAACCTTGGTCAATCCCAACTATGAACAAATCGTCTTCTACTTTGTCAAGAGTCTTATGTATCATGTTCATACATTTTCGACATGGACACCTAATTCTATTACCTGAATCCGCCCGATTACGCGCAAATTCCATGAACTTTTTTACCCCTTGTATATACTCTGGGCCAAACCTGTTCTTAGCTCGCATCCAACTCTTATCCATCTCTACAATGAAAAGATTAGAGTCAATTTACGAAAATAAGTTTAAGATTATAGGTCTAGGTTATAGGGTTAGGAATTCGGGTTCGGGTTCGGGTTCAGGTTTAAGTTTAGGTTTATGTTATAGGTTTAGGTTATAGGTTATATGTTTAAGTTTAAGTTATAGGTTATATGTTTAAGTTTAAGTTATAGGTTCCCACCTTCCAGGGACCCCGCTCAACAACCGAATAGCTCCGACGCACATCCGGGTCTACTCCAACAATTTTGAGTTTATACATAAACACGGGCCAAATAACGGTTCCCACCTTCCGAGAGACCCCCGCTCAATTCAATCATAAATTAGTTACCCATCCAAGGTCGGATAGATTGTAATACTTTCATATTCCCATTTATTAGTCCACGCCGAAAATTGGCAAAGCATCTCCTCATGCCTCTCCAGATATGTTGATCTTACGTTACATTCCGATGTCAAATATCTAAGGCAATGTAAAGATATTTGACATTTGATACGGAACGAAAGAAACATATCCAAAGAGAAACGAGGAGATGGACCACTTGACATGATTAGGCATGAACATTTAAATAGATTATATGAAAGCATACTATCCATCTAACCTTGAAGTGTCCCAAAATGGGACAATTTGAGCGATTTCTATGCCACCAAAAACACACTTTATCTATGTATGGCCCCATAGAAATCCTCAAACGGGTAACTAATTATCTAACTTACAAATCACAATTACAAGTCACAACTATAAACTAACTAATCACAATAATAATTTAAGACAAAAAAAAATGTAATATACAAGCTCATTAAAGTTTGCAAGGACCATTTTAGGCAACAGAAGACAATGAAACAATATGCACATTTTACCTTCATACCGAGAATAGAAATATAATGCTAAGTAAACAAACACTTCTAACAAACCTTTACGTGAAAGAAACTTGCCAGTACATGAATTAGGTGGGCCACACCATAGAAACCTTTATGTTTTTTCAATCCATCTTCCATTTTCTTCTTAACAAGAAAATCCATATTTACTAATATTCCAATCCATCCAACAAGGCGTACGTGGTTATCCCAAGATTGAGGTCAAATTCCTAGCTAGAAGCCCTACTTAGTGAAATTTCATATTAGTGCATAGCTTAAGATGAATAATTATTAATAATGATCATAATACCACAGGAATGGTGGGCCCCACCATGCCAATAGGTGGGCCATATCAAGATGAGGCATCCAACAATTGCTCCAACATGCCTCCATACTAGAGCCCAATTACAGGTATGAATGTGTGAATGGAGATACAAATGCAATGAACTCTTTTCTTAGGAGTACTGGTGTCTTGAGTAATTGGGTCTTTAAATTTCACCTCATGGAATAGTACATTCTGTTGTTGTTGTTGTTGTTGTTTTGTTGTTGTTGTTGTTGTGGTTGCTTTTTGTTGTTGTTGTTGTTGTTGTTGTGGTTGTTATTTTTGTTATTGTTGTTGTGTGATTGAGAGAGAAGGGGTTTGTAGCTGTGTTTTCTTATTATTATTATGTTCCCTCTCAGTCTATGTTTGGTGTGGACATGGATTATGAATCTAGCTATATGAAACTTGAAAACATCTCTTCGTGATGTGCTAATTTCGAATCAGGAAATGATCCAATGTGTGGTACAGTCCTGCATTGGAATGTCCTTGCCATTGGTACAGTCCAGTGTGTGGTACTTGAAAATCCAGTCATTCACAAATATTTTAGCAAAGTTCAAAATAAAAGTAATCTTGTGGATTTTTTTATATATTTTTTTCTCTTTTGAAAAATAGATAAATATTGGCTGTATGGTTGACCATTGGCTGATATTTTGAAACTTACACCCATGCCTTCAAGCATTACAGAGGAGGTGTTCCCCTTTCTCTTACAAAATACATCTACTACTATTGCTTATAGGTGCTGTTTTAGATTTTGTGCAATGAAGTTGGCATTTTTTAAGAAGAAATTATGGTTCTGTTTTGATGTACTCAAGAATTTGTATGGTGGCATTTTCACTTTGTATCCACATTTTGGGTGAGTGGGGCCATTTGACACATTCCCTAGAATGTGGATGGTGGGATGTACTAAATGCTTCCGTCAGAAAGAAGCACCCTAGAATGAGAGTTGAATGATAACGGCGAGGACCCATTATCCTTCAACTCTCATTTGCAGAGAAGATCGCCCATACTGTGCATTTTGTTGATGATCCAAAGTGGCCCCGAGTATTCTAGTTCTTCCCCATGAAGAAACGATGCAATTCTCCTTATGGGCATCCTCATACCTCTTACAACACAACCTGGTGTCACTGCTAATTCCTATCCACTTTCAGTGCCTGTTTGGATGGGTGGTGCCTATTAAATTGGAGAGAATAGCTCACATCTGCTTTGTTTAGTCCCAGGAGGCTAAATGTAAGTAATATAACGAAATGATCCCTTTTTGGATCAATCTTGACCCTCACCGTGAATTTTTGGAGAAAATCAAACAGCTCAGATTTTAGATTCTGTCCTTTTGAATACGAACTCCAAAATGTTTGGTATTTAGCGCCCGCCTAAACATGCTCCAATGTCTATTTAATCTTGACAGAAGCTTCTTTCTTCAATTGAAATTTGAAATCTTTGTACCTTGTCGGATTTCAGTAGGGTGGCTATGGATCTTTTAAGGTAGGTACTGTTATCCTCATAGGGTCTTTTCTGCCTACATTTTTTTTTTTTACTTCTGGCTATTGGGCCAATAAGGACCCTTCCTACCATGTTTGATAAGTATACACATTTCCTTTATTAGGAATTGTAGTATCTTATCTCTAGAAATGAATTCGATTTGGTAAATGTGGTGCCCTCATCTGCAGCCATGGTAGGCAAGTGTACAGTGGCAACTTTGAAGCTGCGAATGTTTATTCTTGAGGTATGCTCCATATGCTTTACAAAGAGCCAGCATGGTGCTGTTATTAAGCAATCATCTGCTTTCTTTTGTTTTGCCATTCTTATGAATGGACAATATATGGAAAGACTTTCTCCTTCATGATTGGTTAACATGTTCTCCCTTGTTTCCAGTCTAAGTTTGCAAAAAAAAAAAAATGAATGTATGGTTTCTTCCTTCTGTCATGCAAAATTTTCAGTTGTAGAGGGAATGAAGTGATGATTTCTGTTCTTTTCCATCCATTCTTGTTACAAAACGTATTGCATTCCTGTAATATGTGGTCAGAAAGGAAAGGGATGCATGCAGAAAAAGTAAGATTATCAACAAAGCAGAGTTGCTTTTCTAATCAACATGCAAAGCAAACTAAGGTCTTAATTAGTATACCCAGCATATGCTACAATGAGCATTTTGCACTGGTGACAATATCAAGCTATTCAATAATGGAAACTGTATCAACCCCTGCAGTGTCATTATGGGCCTTTAGATATGTTTCAGACATCTTACCCATCTGCTATATGTGTCCCACTTAGATGAAGGGTCAGGGTTTTTACCTTTCGAGCTTTGAGGAAGAGAACGAGAGGAGTTTGAGTTGGAGCTCCGAGTCCACACCGAAAATTGAATTCCCGATCACTAAGGGGAGAGAGAGAGAGAGAGAGAGAGAGAGAGAGGATGCGTGAGAGAGAGAGGGCCGAGAGAGGCAGAGAGAGATAGAGGATGCGCTTGTGAGAGGGAGCGGATTGGATACTGAACGCTTCAGTAGCCTGAAGTGACGTGGCAAAATTGCATTCGTGGATACCAATCGGCGGTTTCCTTCCACTGAATGCTCTTCCAACGGAGATCCGTTAGGGGATCTGTTTCCATTTAGGCCGTGAACGCACGGTAATTGTTTATCTTAAGAAAAAAACGGATTGGCAGTAGCTCCTGCGCTGGTCTGTTTGAGATTTTTATAACCTTCAGTTTTGGGCTCAACGTCTAAAATTAAATGGAAAAACAGATGAAAGGTGTGGATAAATCACGTAAATTCACAGTGGGCCCAACTGAATCTTCTGAGTATGACAATCCGATTTCATGGTCGAGTGGGTGCACGGAGGAAACGGAGAAAGATCCGTTAACGGATCCAGCGGAGTGGACGCGGATTGCTTCCTACCCCCGCCGGGACGCTAATCCGTCCGGGCAGGGCTCTGTGGAGCCCACCGTGATGTAACTGTTTTTATCCGGCCGTCCAACTATTTTTTCGAGAAAATTTTAATATGTGATCAAAAAATGAGGCAGGTCCAAGGCTTGAGTGGACCACACCAAAGGAACTCGCAGACGATATGACACCACCGTTGAAACCTTTCTAAGGGCCAACTTGATGTTTTTTTTTTTTTACCATAAAACCTATTCATGAGGTCAAGTAGACGTAGATGAAGTGAAAACACAAATATCAGCTTGATCCGAAACTTCTCTCGGCTCCCAAGAAGCTTTTAATGGTGGACGTTCAATCCCCACTTTGTGGTCCACTCAAGCCTTGGACCTTCCCCATTTTCGATTCACATATTAAAATTTTCGAGAAAATGGTTGGACGGAGATGAAACGATTACATCACGGTGGGCCCCACGAGCCTCGCCGGACGGATTAGCGTCCGGCATGGAGTAGACGCAATCCGCGTCCCAGGAGTAGCATTTATACTGAGGAACATGCCATTGGTAAATGGCGTTTTGCACGAGATTCTATGTGGGTCCTACTTAGTTATTTGTATGAAATCTAACCCCTCTATCCATTTTTTAAGCTCATTTTATGACGTGGGACCAAAATCTAGGAGGATCAAAAACTCATATAGGCCACACGAGAGGAAACAGTGGAGATTTAGTGACCACCGTTGAAATATTTGTATATCCATAAAAGTTTTGTACGATAATTTTTTTTTGGTTTTTTCACTTTATCAAAGTGAAAATGACCTTATAAACGGTTTAGATGCCATATAAACAGCAACGTAGAGCCTAGGAAGGTTTCAACGGTAGGCATTCCTTTCCCCACTGTTTCATCTCCTATGGCCCACTTGAGTTTTGGATCATACTCATTTTTGGTAGAATATCTTAAAATGAGGTCAAAAAATGGATGGATGGCTTTGATTTCTCACAAACATCGCAACGGGCCTCACTAGAATCCTTCATACGGACGTCATGCGAAAGGCCGCTTTGAGCGGATTGGTTACTCCCCATAGCACATGGCCCCGTGGATAGTGGTTGGTGCTCTGGGACCACCATGATGTATGTGTTTCATCCATTCTGTTCATCCATTTTTACAGAGCATTTGAGGGTTTTATACAAAAAATAATAAGGATAAAAATCTTAGGTGGACCACACCACAGCAAAAAAAAATAATGATTGGATATCCATCATTAAAATCCTCCTAAGGCCCACTGTATTATTTATTTGACATCCAATATGTTGATTAGGTCGTACAGACCCAGATGAAGGGAAACAATAAATATCCTTTGATCCAAAACTTTTATGGCCCCAAAACATTTTTAATGTTCAATGTTCATTCAACATTGTTTCCGTAACGTGTTCCACTTGAGAGTGAGATATATCTCATTCAACATGACTATGATGTATTTATTATATCCACACCGTCCATCCATTTTGAGATATCATTTTAAATCATGATCCAAAGAATGAGGCAGATAAAAATCTGTAGTGGACCCCACCATAGAAAACAGTGGGATAGTGATTTCCAGTTGAAACTATCTTAAGGCCCATCGTAATGTTTATTTGAAATCCAACCAGTTCAAAAGTTAAAAAATACATGAAATATGAGAAAACACAAATATCATCTTCATATAAAACTTTTTCACGCCTTTAGAAGTTTTTAACGGTGGGCGTCACTGTCCCATTGTTTTATGTTGCAGGGTCCATTAGAGCTTTGGATTTAATTCATTCTTTGGATATTGCCCTAAAATGATCTCTACAAATGGATGGAAGGTGTGGATATAAAACATACATCATGGTGGGGCCCAAAAATGAGAGATATAAATATCAGGTGGACCACACCACATGAAAACAATAGTGATTGGATATCCATCATTAAAATTCTCATAAGGTCCACTGTACCATTTATTTGGCATCCAATGTGTTTATTAGGTCATACAGGCCTAGATGAAGGGGGAAAACAAAAATCATCTTGATCCATAACTTTTATGGCCCCCAAAATGTTTTTAATAGTTGATGCTCATTCAACACTGTTTCCTGTAATGTGGTCCATTTCAGATTGGGATATACCTCATTTTTGGTCTCATGCCGTAAGATGATCTTTAAAAATAGATGGACAGTATGGATTAAACACATACATCATGGTGGAGCCCACATAGCACCAACCACTAGCCATTGGCTAGTGTCAGGAGAAGTTGCCAATCTGTTCCCCTTATTTATGGTGCAGTCCATTTAATCTTTGGATATGATTCATTTTTTGGATAATTCTCTAACATGATCTCGAAAAATGGATGAACGGTGTGGGTTGATCCCAAATTTTTGGTAAATCCAAAACTTATAAAGTGGACCATGCCACACGAAACAATGTGAAATAATGATTTCCACAGTTGATACCTTCCTTGGGCCCACAGTAATGTTTATTTGTCTTCCAACCTGTTCATAATATCAAACAGATATGAATGAAGAGAAAACACAAACATCGGCTTGATCCAAAACTTTTGTGGCCTCCAAGAATTTTTCAATGGTAGAGGTTCAATCACACTATTTCTTGTGGTGTGGTCCACTTGAGCTTTGGACATGATTCCTTTTTGTTCTTTAGACCCCAAATCATCTGTTAAAATGGATGAACGGAGTGGATAAAATAAATAATTAATGGTAGACCCCACAAAGTTAACTCAAGGTAATTAGTAAATCACCTAAATGGAGTGGAGAGGGGTTTCCTTTCATAATCATATATTGGGTTTGCCTAAATGTGATTCAGATATCCAACCCACTCATTATGTGTGTCCCACTTGGATGAGGGGTCAAACCAAGTTTCAAGTAGCATCCAAAACTCACGTGGGCCCCACCAACTTCTTTTATATTTTTAGGATGTCTTCACATGGTTTTAGATGGCATAGCCCACCTGAGTTTCGTATACGAATGATTTTTTACATGTCTCATAACCTGAAGGAGACATTAAATTCACGGTGTTGATGTTAGACACACATTATGATGGGACCAACAAAACTTACATCAACACTTGGGTTCTCACAAGGTCAATAAAGTTGGGTCACAATTTTGACCAAAATATTTGTCCCATTTTACCTGTCTGCTCCATTCACTCTATTTCTCTAATCAATACTCAATTTCGATAGTTATTCATCCCGATCAGGTTACATATGAAAAAGATATTGGGCATACAAGATTGATCAACAATTTTAGTGAAATTTGATTTAAATATTTGAAGTTTTTACTCTTCAACTGGATTGATTAGATTGTCCAAAACGGTTAAAGCTACAATTAGTGGATGTGCCTAATAATTTAGTAATTTTTTTTTCAAATATAAATTTCAATTTCCATTTAAAAATAACATATTTTAATAAAATAACATTTCTTTTATAAAATGCATATTTTTGAAAATATTTTAACAAAATAACATTTTTATTATAAATTATTTCTAAAAATAAATAAATACAAATTAATATTTATTTTCAAAATTTCAAAATATTTTCTCATATTTTAAATGTTTTCTAAATAATTTCAAAATGCCGATTTTCTTTTCTTCAAAATAAGCATCATTTTATTTTCAAAAAATTTCTCAAACATTGTTAAAATTTTAAACTCAATATTCTTTTTCATGTAATATTACAAATATTTAAATATAACATTTTAATTATAAAAAAAAAAATAAATTTCCACATATGATATAAAAACCATATATATATACAGAAAAACAGAGGATTATTACCGATGGTTGCTTTGGTTGTCGGTAAAAACAATTAGCGACGGTTATCTGCCGTCGGGAGAATTTTTATTTATATGCGGAAACCCTTTCCCGACGGTTTTAGTGCGTCGGAAAAGCTGTCATACTTTCGTCTAGGTGATAATCTTTGGTACCTGGCGGGAAAAGTTTTCCGACGGTTTCGTTCGTCGGCAAAACTGTTGCTTTTGGCGGGAACCTTTTCCCGACGGTTTTCATTCGTCGGCAAAACCGTCATGCTTTTGGTCCCTGGCGGGAATCTTGGGTCCCTGGCGGGAACCTTTTCCCGACGGTTTCAGAACGTTGGCAAAACAGACATGAACCCTTTTCCGACGGTTTTAGATCGTCGGCAAAACTGTCTTGCTGTCAGTCATCACGAAACTAGTACACGATTTTTGCCGACGGTTGATTTCCGTCGGAAAAAATAATTTGCCCGACGACATTTGTGTCCGTCGGTATTTATGAACTAACCAGATTTTTCCCGACGGTTGATGTCCGTCGGTAAAAACACATTTACCAACGAAACTGTTTTTTCATCGGTACTAACATTGTACCAGATTTGTGCCAACGTGTTATGTCCGTCGGGAAAAATACTTTTACCCACGAAAATAGATTTAGTCGGTAATTACATCGTATAAGATTTTTGCCGACGGTTCATGTCCGTCGGGAAATTCACTTTTACCTACGAAAATGAAATTTCGTTGGTAAAAATAAATTTTTGAATTTTTTTTTTCAAGAAATAAAAATAATCATTACCAATGAAAATTTACGTTGGTAAAAGTATACTTTTACTGTAAATTACAATTTATGTTGGTAAAAGTAGACTTTTTCCTACGAATTTAAAATGTCGTCGGTAAAAGTGAACTTTTACCAACGAAAATAATTTTCGTTGGTAAAAGCCCTTTTTACCTACGAAAAAATACATTGTAGGTAAAAGTTTCGTTGGTAAAAGTCCTGTTTCTTGTAGTGACCTTTACCTATTCTCAAATCCCTAAACCTAAACCTACACCTAATCCCAATCTCAACTCCTTACCCTAAACCAAAGCCTAAACATGAAAACCCAAGCCTAAACCCGATCCTGAACCCCAACCCGATTTCCAATGCCTAAACCTTAACCTATTCTCAATTCCTAATGCTATAACCTATAACCTTATCCTAAACCAATAACCTTAACCTATAACCTAAACTTATAACCTTAACCTATAACCTAAATCGATAACCTTAACTTTATCCTAAAACCAAAACCTACACCGATTACCTAAACCTAAACCTTTACCTATTCTCAAATCCCTAAACCTAAACCTACACCTAATCCTAATCTCAACTCCCTACCCTAAACCAAAGCCTAAACCCGATCCCGAACCCCAACCCGATTTCCAATGCCTAAACCTTAACCTATTCTCAACTCCCAAAGCTATAACCTATAACCTTAACCTAAACATATAACCTAAACCTGTAACCTTAACCTATAACCTAAACTTATAACCTTAACCTTATCCGAAACCAAAACCTACACCTATAACCTAAACCTACACCTATTACCTAAACATTAACCTATTCTCAAATCCCTAAACCTAAACCTATACCTAATCCCAATCTCAACTCCCGACCCTAAACCAAAGCCTAAACATGAAAACCCAAGCCTAAACCCGATCCCGAACCCCAACCCGATTTCCAATGTCTAAACCTTAACCTATTCTCAATTCTCAAAGCTATAACCTATAACCTTATCCTAAACCTAACCTAAACCTATAACCTAAACCAATAACCTTAACCTATAACCTAAACTTATAACCTTAACCTTATCCTAAAAACAAAACCTACACCTATTACCTAAACCTTTACCTATTCTCAAATCCCTAAACCTAAACTTACACCTAATCCCAATCTCAACTCCTTACCCTAAACCAAAGCCTAAACATGAAAACCCAAGCCGAAACCCGATCCTGAACCCCAACCCGATTTCCAATGCCTAAACCTTAACCTATTCTTAACTCCCAAAGCTATAACCTATAACCTTAACCTAAACATATAACCTAAACTCAGTAACCTTAACTTTATAACCTAAACTTATAACCTTAACCTTATCCGAAACCAAAACCTACACCTATAACCTAAACCTACACCTATTACCTAAACATTAACCTATTCTCAAATCCCTAAACCTAAAGCTATACCTAATCCCAATCTCAACTCCCGACCTAAACCAAAGCCTAAACATGAAAACCCAAGCCTAAACCCGATCCGAACCCCAACCCGATTTCCAATGTCTAAACCTTAACCTATTCTCAATTCTCAAAGCTATAACCTATAACCTTATCCTAAACCAAACCTAAACCTATAACCTAAACCAATAACCTTAACCTATAACCTAAACTTATAACCTTAACCTTATCCTAAAAATAAAACCTACACCTATTACCTAAACCTTTACCTATTCTCAAATCCCTAAACCTAAACTTACACCTAATCCCAATCTCAACTCCTTACCCTAAACCAAAGCCTAAACATGAAAACCCAAGCTCGAACCCGATCACGAACCCCAACCCGATTTCCAATGCCTAAACCTTAACCTATTCTCAACTCCCAAAGCTATAACCTATAACCTTAACCTAAACATATAACCTAAACCTATAACCTTAACCTATAACCTAAACTTATAACCTTAACCTTATCAGAAGCCAAAACCTACACCTATTACCTAAACCTACACCTATTACCTAAACATTAACTTATTCTCAAATCCCTAAACCTAAACCTACACCTAATCCCAATCTCAACTCCCTTCCCTAAACCAAAGCCTAAACATGAAAACCCAAGCCTAAACCCGATCCCGAACCCCAACCCGATTTCCAATACCTAAACCTTAACCTATTCTCAACTCCCAAAGCTATAACCTATAACCTTAACCTAAACATATAACCTAAACCTATAACCTTAACCTATAACCTAAACTTATAACCTTAACCTTATCCGAAACCAAAACCTACACCTATTACTTAAACCTACACCTATTACCTAAACATTAACCTATTCTCAAATCCCTAAACCTAAACCTACTCCTAATCCCAATCTCAACTCCCTACCCTAAACCAAAGCCTAAACATGAAAACCCAAGCCTAAACCCGATCCCGAACCCCAACCCGATTTCCAATGTCTAAACCTTAACCTATTCTCAATTCTCAAAGCTATAACCTATAACCTTATCCTAAACCTAACCTAAACCTATAACCTAAACCAATAACCTTAACCTATAACCAAAACTTATAACCTTAACCTTATCTAAAAACAAAACCTACACCTATTACCTAAACCTTTACCTATTCTCAAATCCCTAAACCTAAACTTACACCTAATCCCAATCTCAACTCTTACCCTAAACCAAAGCCTAAACATGAAAACCCAAGCCGAAACCCGATCTCGAACCCCAACCCGATTTCCAATGCCTAAACCTTAACCTATTCTCAACTCCCAAAGCTATAACCTATAACTTTAACCTAAACATATAACCTAAACCTATAACCTTAACCTATAACCTAAACTTATAACCTTAACCTTATCCGAAGCCAAAACCTACACCTATTACCTAAACCTACACCTATTACCTAAACATTAACTTATTCTCAAATCCCTAAACCTAAACCTACACCTAATCCCAATCTCAACTCCCTACCCTAAACCAAAGCTTAAAAATGAAAACCCAAGCCTAAACCCGATCCCGAACCCCAACCCGATTTCCAATGCCTAAACCTAACCTATTCTCAACTCCCAAAGCTATAACCTATAACCTTAACCTAAACATATAACCTAAACCTACAACCTTAACCTATAACCTAAACTTATAACATTAACCTTATCCGAAACCAAAACCTACACCTATTACCTAAACCTACACCTATTACCTAGACATTAACTTATTCTCAAATCCCTAAACCTAAACCTACACCTATTCCCAATCTCAACTCCCTACCCTAAACCAAAGCCTAAACCCGATCCCGAACCCCAACCCGATTTCCAATGCCTAAACCTTAACCTATTCTCAACTCCCAAAGCTATAACCTATAACCTTAACCTAAACATATAACCTAAACTTTGTAACCTTAACCTATAACCTAAACTTATAACCTTAACCTTATCAAAACCAAAACCTACACCTATTACTTAAACCTACACCTATTACCTAAACATTAACCTATTCTCAAATCCCTAAACCTAAACCTACTCCTAATCCCAATCTCAACTCCCTACCCTAAACCAAAGCCTAAACATGAAAACCCAAGCCTAAACCCGATCCCGAACCCCAACCCGATTTCCAATGTCTAAACCTTAACCTATTCTCAATTCTCAAAGCTACACCCTATAACCTTATCTAAACCTAACCTAAACCTATAACCTAAACCAATAACCTTAACCTATAACCTAAACTTATAACCTTAACCTTATCCTAAAAACAAAACCTACACCTATTACCTAAACCTTTACCTATTCTCAAATCCCTAAACCTAAACTTACACCTAATCCCAATCTCAACTCCTTACCCTAAACCAAAGCCTAAACATGAAAACCCAAGCACGAACCCGATCCACGAACCCCAACCCGATTTCCAATGCCTAAACCTTAACCTATTCTCAACTCCCAAAGCTATAACCTATAACCTTAACCTAAACATATAACCTAAACCTATAACCTTAACCTATAACCTAAACTTATAACCTTAACCTTATCCAGAAGCCAAAACCTACACCTATTACCTAAACCTACACCTATTACCTAAACATTAACTTATTCTCAAATCCCTAAACCTAAACCTACACCTAATCCCAATCTCAACTCCTTCCCTAAACCAAAGCCTAAACATGAAAACCCAAGCCTAAACCCGATCCGAACCCCAACCCGATTTCCAATACCTAAACCTTAACCTATTCTCAACTCCCAAAGCTATAACCTACAACCTTAACCTAAACATATAACCTAAACCTATAACCTTAACCTATAACCTAAACTTATAACCTTAACCTTATCCGAAACCAAAACCTACACCTATTACTTAAACCTACACCTATTACCTAAACATTAACCTATTCTCAAATCCCTAAACCTAAACCTACTCCTAATCCCAATCTCAACTCCCTACCCTAAACCAAAGCCTAAACATGAAAACCCAAGCCTAAACCCGATCCCGAACCCCAACCCGATTTCCAATGTCTAAACCTTAACCTATTCTCAATTCTCAAAGCTATAACCTATAACCTTAACCTATACATATAACTCTAAACCTATAACCTTAACCTATAACCTAAACTTATAACCTTAACCTTATCCGAAGCCAAAACCTACACCTATTACCTAAACATTAACTTATTCTCAAATCCCTAAACCTAAACCTACACCTAATCCCAATCTCAACTCCCTACTCTAAACCAAACCCTAAACATGAAAACCCAAGCCAAAACACGATCCGAACCCCAACCCGATTTCCAATGCCTAAATCTTAACCTATTCTCAATTCTCAAAGCTATAAGCTATAACCTTAACCTAAACATATAACCTAAACCTATAACCTTAACCTATAACCTAAACTTATAACCTTAACCTTATCAAAGCCAAAACCTACACCTATTACCTAAACATTAACTTATTCTCAAATCCCTAAACCTAAACCTACACCTAATCCCAATCTCAACTCCCAACCCTAAACCAAAGCCTAAACATGAAAACCCAAGCCTAAACCCGATCCCGAACCCCAACCCGATTTCCAATGCCTAAACCTTAACCTATTCTCAACTCCCAAAGCTATAACATATAACCTTAACCTAAACATATAACCTAAACCTATAACCTTAACCTATAACCTAAACTTATAACCTTAACCTTATCCAAGCCAAAACCTACACCTATTACCTAAACCTACACCTATTACCTAAACATTAACTTATTCTCAAATCCCTAAACCTAAACCTACACCTAATCCCAATCTCAACTCCTTCCCTAAACCAAAGCTTAAACATGAAAACCCAAGCCTAAACCCGATCCCGAACCCCAACCCGATTTCCAATGCCTAAACCTAACCATAAACATATAGCCTAAACCTACACCTATTACCTAAACCTACACCTATTACCTAGACATTAACTTATTCTCAAATCCTAAACCTAAACCTACACCTATTCCAATCTCAACTCCCTACCTAAACCAAAGCCTAAACCCGATCCCGAACCCCAACCCGATTTCCAATGCCTAAACCTTAACCTATTCTCAACTCCCTAAAGCTATAACCTATAACCTTAACCTAAACATATAACCTAAAACTTCAGTAACCTTAACCTATAACCTAAACTTATAACCTTAACCTTATCCGAAACCAAAACCTACAACTATAACCTAAACCTACACCTATTACCTAAACATTAACCTATTCTCAAATCCCTAAACCTAAACCTATACCTAATCCAATCTCAACTCCCGACCACTAAACCAAAGCCTAAACATGAAAACCCAAGCCTAAACCCGATCCAGAACCCCAACCCGATTTCCAATGTCTAAACCTTAACCTATTCTCATTCTCAAAGCTATAACCTATAACTTTATCCTAAACCTAACCTAAACCTATAACCTAAACCAATAACCTTAACCTATAACCTAAACTTATAACCTTAACCTTATCCTAAAACCAAAACCTACACCTATTACCTAAACCTTTACCTATTCCCAAATCCCTAAACCTAAACTTACACCTAATCCCAATCTCAACTCCTTACCTAAACCAAAGCCTAAACATGAAAACCAAGCCTAAACCCGACCACAACCCCAACCCGATTTCCAATGCCTAAACCTTAACCTATTCTCAACTCCCAAAGCTATAACCTATAACCTTAACCTAAACATATAACCTAAACCTATAACCTTAACCTATAACCTAAACTTATAACCTTAACCTTATCCGAAGCCAAAACCTACACCTATTACCTAAACATTAACTTATTCTCAAATCCCTAAACCTAAACCTACACCTAATCCCAATCTCAACTCCCTACTCTAAACCAAACCCTAAACATGAAAACCCAAGCCAAAACCTGATCCCGAACCCCAACCCGATTTCCAATGCCTAAATCTTAACCTATTCTCAATTCTCAAAGCTATAAGCTATAACCTTAACCTAAACATATAACCTAAACCTATAACCTTAACCTATAACCTAAACTTATAACCTTAACCTTATCCGAAGCCAAAACCTACACCTATTACCTAAACATTAACTTATTCTCAAATCCCTAAACCTAAACCTACACCTAATCCCAATCTCAACTCCCAACCCTAAACCAAAGCCTAAACATGAAAACCCAAGCCTAAACCCGATCCCGAACCCCAACCCGATTTCCAATGCCTAAACCTTAACCTATTCTCAACTCCCAAAGCTATAACCTATAACCTTAACCTAAACATATAACCTAAACCTATAACCTTAACCTATAACCTAAACTTATAACCTTAACCTTATCCAAAACCAAAACCTACACCTATTACCTAAACCTACACCTATTACCTAAACATTAACTTATTCTCAAATCCCTAAACCTAAACCTACACCTAATCCCAATCTCAACTCCCTACCCTAAACCAAACCCTAAACATGAAAACCCAAGCCAAAACTCGATCCGAACCCCAACCCGATTTCCAATGCCTAAACCTTAACCTATTCTCAATTCTCAAAGCTATAACCTATAACCTTATCCTAAACCTAACCTAAACCTATAACCTAAACCAATAACATTAACCTATAACCTAAACTTATAACCTTAACCTTATCCTAAAACCAAAACCTACACCTATTACCTAAACCTTTACCTATTCTCAAATCCCTAAACCTAAACTTACTCCTAATCCCAATCTCAACTCCTTACCCTAAACCAAAGCCTAAACATGAAAACCCAAGCTTAAATCCGATCCCGAACCCCAACCCGATTTCCAATGCCTAAACCTTAACCTATTCTCAATTCCCAAAGCTATAACCTATAACCTTAACCAAAACCTATAACCTTAACCTATAACCTAAACTTATAACCTTAACCTTATCCGAAACCAAAACCTACACCATTTACCTAAACCTACACCTTTTACCTAAACATTAACCTATTCTCAAATCCCTAAACCTAAACCTACACCTAATCCCAATCTCAACTCCCTACACTAAACCAAAGCCTAAACGTGAAAACCCAAGCCTAAACCCGATCCTGAACCCCAACCCGATTTCAAATGTCTAAACCTTAACCTATACTCAATTCTCAAAGCTATAACCTATAACCTTATCCTAAACCTAACCTAAACCTATAACCTAAACTTATATCCTTAACCTTATCCTAAAACCAAAACCTACACCTATTGCCTAAACCTTTACCTATTCTCAAATCCCTAAACCTAAACCTACACCTAATCCCAATCTCAACTCCTTACCCTAAACCAAAGCCTAAACATGAAAACCCAAGCCTAAACCCGATCCTGAACCCCAACCCGATTTCCAATGCCTAAACCTTAACCTATTCTCAATTCTCAAAGCTATAACCTATAACCTTATCTTAAACCTAACCTAAACATATAACCTAAACCAATAACCTTAACCTATAACCTTAACCTTAACCTAAAACCAAAACCTACACCTATTACCTAAACCTTTACCTATTCACAAATCCCTAAACCTAAACCTACACCTAATCCCAATCTCAACTCCTTACCTAAACCAAAGCCAAAACATGAAAACCCAAGCCTAAACCCGATCCCAAACCCCAACCCGATTTCCAATGCCTAAACCTTAACCTATTCTCAATTCCTAATGCTATAACCTATGACCTTATCCTAAACCTATAACCTTAACCTATAACCTAAACTTATAACCTTAACCTATAACCTAAACTTATAACCTTAACCTTATCCTAAAACCAAAACCTACATCGATTACTTAAACCTAAACATTATCCTATTCTCAAATCCCTAAACCTAAACCTACACCTAATCCCAATCTCAACTCCCTACCCTAAACCAAAGCCTAAACATGAAAACCGAAGCCTAAACCCGATCCCGATCTCCAACCCGATTTCCAATGTCTAAACCTTAACCTATTCTCAATTCTCAAAGCTATAACCTATAACCTTATCCTAAACCTAACCTAAACCTATAACCTAAACCAATAACCTTAACCTATAACCTAAACTTATAACCTTAACCTTATCCTAAAACCAAAACCTACACCTATTACCTAAACCTTTACCTATAATCCCTAAACCTAAACTTACACCTAATCACAATCTCAACTCCTTACCCTAAACCAAAGCCTAAACATGAAAACCCAAGCCTAAACCCGATCCTGAATCCCAACCCGATTTCCAATGCCTAAACCTTAACCTATTCTCAACTCCCAAAGCTATAACCTATAACCTTAACCTAAACATATAACCTAAACCTATAACCTTAACCAATAACCTAAACTTATAACCTTAACCTTATCCGAAGCCAAAACCTACACCTATTACCTAAACCTACACCTATTACCTAAACATTAACTTATTCTCAAATCCTAAACCTACACCTATTACCTAAACATTAACTTATTCTCAAATCCCTAAACCTAAACCTACACCTAATCCCAATCTCAACTCCCTACCCTAAACCAATGCCTAAACATGAAAACCCAAGCCTAAACCCGATCCCGAACCCCAACCCGATTTCCAATGCCTAAACCTTAACCTATTCTCAATTCTCAAAGCTATAACCCATAACCTTATCCTAAACCTAACCTAAACCTATAACCTAAACCAATAACCTTAACCTATAACCTAAACTTATAACCTTAACCTTATCATAAACCAAAACCTACACCTATTACCTAAACCTTTACCTATTCTAAAATCCCTAAACCTAAACCTACACCTAATCCCAATCTCAACTCCTTACCCTAAAACAAAGCCTAAACATGAAAACCCAAGCCTAAACCCGATCCAGAACCCCAACCCGATTTCCAATGCCTAAACCTTAACCTGTTCTCAATTCCCAATGCTATAACCTATAACCTTATCCTAAACCTAGAACCTTAACCTATAACCTAAACTTATAACCTTAACCTATAACCTAAACTTATAAGCTTAACCTTATCCTAAAACCAAAACCTACACCGATTAACTAAACCTAAACCTTTACCAATTCTCAAATACCTAAACCTAAACCTACACCAAATCCCAATCTCAACTCCCTACCCTAAACCAAAGCCTAAACATGAAAACCAAAGCCTAAACCCGATCCGGAACCCCAACCCGAATTCCAATGCCTAAACCTTAACCTATTCTCAATTCTCAAAGCTATAACCTATAACCTTATCCTAAACCTAACCTAAACCTATAACCTAAACCAATAACATTAACCTATAACCTAAACTTATATCATTAACCTTATCCTAAAACCAAAACCTACACATATTACCTAAACCTTTACCTATTCTCAAATCCATAAACCTAAACTTACACCTAATCCCAATCTCAACTCCTTACCCTAAACCAAAGCCTAAACATGAAAACCCAAGCCTAAACTCGATCTCGAACCCCAACCCGATTTCCAATGCTTAAACCTTAACCTATTCTCAACTCCCAAAGCTATAACCTATAACCTTAACCTAAACATATAACCTAAACCTATAACCTTAACCTATAACCAAAACTTATAACCATAACCTTATCCGAAATCAAAACCTACACCTATTACCTAAACCTACACCTATTACCTAAACATTAACTTATTCTCAAATCCCTAAACCTAAACCTACACCAAATCCCAATCTCAACTCCCTACCTTAAACCAAAGCCTAAACATGAAAACCCAAGCCTAAACCCGATCCCGAATCCCTACCCGATTTCCAATGCCTAAACCTTAACCTATTCTCAATTCTCAAAGCTATAACCTATAACCTTATCCTAAACATAACCTAAACCTATAACCTAAACCAATAACCTTAACCTATAACCTAAACTTATAACCTTAACCTTATCATAAAACCGAAACCTACACCTATTACCTAAACCCTTACCTATTCTCAAATCCCTAAACCTAAACTTACACCTAATCCCAACCTCAACTCCTTACCCTAAACCAAACCCTAAACATGAAAACCCAAGCCTAAATCCGATCCCGAACCCTAACCCGATTTCCAATGCCTAAACCTTAACCTATTCTCAATTCTCAAAGCTATAACCTATAACCTTATCCTAAACCTAACCTAAACCTATAACCTAAACCAATAACCTTAACCTATAACCTAAACTTATAACCTTAACCTTATCATAAAACCAAAACATACACCTATTACCTAAACCTTTACCTATTCTAAAATCCCTAAACCTAAACCTACACCTAATCCCAATCTCAACTCCTTACCCTAAACCAAAGCCTAAACATGAAAACCCAAGCCTAAACCCGATCCACAACCCCAACCCGATTTCCCCGCCTAAACCTTAACTGTTCTCAATTCCCAATGCTATAACTTCCGAAAAGGCCAAGCTATATGTCCTAGAGGGGGGGGGGGGGGGGGTGAATAGGACTATGCCAAATTTAAAAATAAATCAGCGGAACTAAAGTAAATCAATACTCTTGCAATAATGAATCAATTCACAATGCTAAATATAAATCACCTTGATAAATAATTATTGAGAGATTGATACAAATTCAGTTCTAATGACAACCTTACACCATAATAAACAAGGGCTTATGGTAGGACAACCTTATTTCTAGAACCTCTTTTGAATCAAGAACTCAATGTTAATATAAGTAAATGAAATAGCAAGGAATTGAAAATAAATGCAGAAGTAAAGATCTAAATTATTACAACAATCCCCACACTTGCTTGAAAATGTAAATAGTTACAACATTCACATCCACTTGTACATTCCACACAATCGAATGATAAAAGATATGAAAATTAGGCAAGCATTCAATCCACAAGACAAAGAGTTATAGTGGTTCGCTTGTGTGTACACCAACTGCTTTACAACCACACAGAATGCTACTCCACTCTAATATCCTCACACAGGGGATATTAGCGTTCACTATCAAATAGGTTTTCACAGGTTCACCAAAACCTTTACAATTGTGTCTTTTTCACTTGGGCTTACACAATTCAAAAACCCCTTTTTTCTGAGTTTTCTGGTTTTCCTCAGACAACCAATACAATGAGATTTTTCTCGCTCAATCTCAAACAAAACCAATACAATGAGATTTTTTTGGCTTAACCTCAAACAAAACCAAAAATAAATGAATTTTCTGAGAATTGTAAAATACCGGATTTCTCCTTTAGCGGCCCAAGTAGAACCAATCGGATTAGATGATTGAATATCAAAGTTCAATTTCCAATACTCACATTCATAGGGTTCTAAATTCTAATAGATTTTAGATTTTGACTTGTTGGGCGTAGCTATATTTGATTTTGATTCCAAGAAGAAGGAATAATATAATTCCTCTTTTCAAATAAGATTGGAATAGAGAAACAAAATCAAATTAAATAAGCTAGCAAAAAGGAATATTAAATAAGCACAATTTAGCTTAAAATAAACACAGACTTATCTCAGAGTGATTACTTGAAAATTCTTGAATGGAATGAAGTTCTGGATGTAAAAACTCTGAATTTCGTGTTCAATTTATAGAAGAAAAAATCGTTCCTACGACTGGTCTTAGAAACCTAGGACTGGTCGTAGCTCTAACAGATTTTTGAAAAATTGAGCGCGATCTTTGAAAGCCGTTCCACGACTGGTCGTGTGTACCCTACGACTGGTCGTGGGACACCTACGACTGGTCGTAGATACCTACGACTGGTCGTAGGACCATGAAATAGGTTGCTGGATTTTCAGTCGTAGCTCCACGACTGATCGTGGACGAGTCGAAGCCAACCTACGACCGGTCGAAGGACCTCCAGGACTGGTCGTGGGCGTTCCAAAAAATCCGAAAAATCTTCAACTAATTTAGGACTGATCGTGGAATTTCTTGGATTAGTCGAACCAATGCTAGGACTGGTCGAACAAGAGCTAGGACTGGTCTTGGAGCAGACCAAGCTCATGTAGAATAAACATTTATTTTATGTATCCAAAATGACCTACTTAAAGGGTCAACCTAAGGTCATTCAAACCTGAAACATGTCGTATGGATATTGAACTTCAACCATTCAACGAATGTAGATTGTTTGAACCAATATCAGGCTTGAAATCTTGAACAATATCAGGCTTGAAGTCTTGAACAATATCAGGCTTGAAGTCTTGAACAATATCAGCTTGAGCTTTGACATCTTGAGCTTCATCTTGTAGCTTTTTGAACTTTAACATCTTGAGCTTCAACTTGTAGCTTTTTGAAGTATTTAAGCAGTGTCTTGAATAAAAATCATCATACCAGCACAAGACACAGATAGATGTTTTGACATAACAAAATTTGACAACCAAAGGAGTATGAGACCATAACCCTTACAATCTCCCCCTTTGTCAAATTTGTGACAAAACACCACACCAAGTAATAATACTTCCAATAGACATAAGAGAAGTACAAAGCAAGCACAGATGCACAGATGATAAGCAATGTATAGACATGATAAGCAATAATCATTTTCCCATAACTCTTGAGAAGAAGTTTAACTCCCCCTGAGTAATAGAACTCCCTCTGAGTAATAGCTAACTCTTGAGAAGTTAACATTCACCAAACTTCTCCCCCTTTTTGACACAAAATGACAAAGGAAGAAAAGCAGTTAATGTGCATAACCAATTTGGAGTTGAAGCAAAAAAAATAGTCCATAACCAACAAAAAGGTTTGAGATGCAAGCTAATATCAGTAAATATTACAGACCAAAAAAAAATTCAGTCAGAACCAGAAGAGGGTGCAGGATTAGAAGGATCAATTTTGTGTAATCCCTTAGCAATTCGCCTCATATATTTACGCATATAAGAAAATTGTGTGTCTTGAGTAACACGAATTTGAGCCACCTGCTCTTGAAGAGAATTCAACCTTTCATCAAAATCAGAAGGCTGAAAATCAGGATCATCAGCCGAGTCTGACTCAAGTTCTTCAAATAAGTCATCCATATTCACGTCCTCAGGAAGATCACTAGCTTCAGCATTACCTGCTTCACCACCACTGCTACCAGCATCCACTTGGCCTCTCGCCAAATCTAAAGTCATCTTATTAAGATTAGAATTATTAAAAGGGAGATGGTGGATGGGTTTTTCTCTAGTAGGCATAGCTATGAGCATATGATTTGCTAACATAGTCAGTAGATAACCAAAAGGTATATCACTATGTCCAGGATGGTGACGCGACAGAATAATGGAATGACAAATTAAAGAAGGGAGGCATATTTTAGCACCAGAGACAACAGAATGCAAAACACGAACCATAAAAGCAGTGAGTTCGGTTTTGTTACCAGAACGTGGATAAAGATTTGAAATGAATATCTTATGAAGTACTCTGTGTCTGGGTAACAAATACCTTGAGGGAAGTACATGACCTTTATGAGTCCAATGAACATCCATATTACATAAATCTCTAGTAAGCATTCATCGTTCAGATTCTGAGAGACTATCATGTAAAATATTAATTGGAATGCTTTCATCATTGATAGGTATTTCCATAATATCTGCAATCAAATGTCGATCTACAACAAACAAACCTTCTTGAGTATCAACTTTAAAAGTTAAATTCTCAAGAGAAAAATCGCAGATACATGCAAACATGGATTGGGCAATGGACTGGTATGCAGCTCCACCCCAATGTAAGATGTTATCCCATCCCACAGATTCCAACAAAGAAGGAATACCAAAAGAAGCAATGTGATTGACATTAACATGACGTTCAACAATTACATTACGCATACGCAAATCTCGAGCATCAGTAGGATCATTTTCAGGAGAACGAAGATGACGTTGAACAATAGAAGTTGATCTAGAAGAAGATGGACCTCGAGTAGTTTTCTTTTTACCTCTAGGATCCATTTTCAAAGAAAGATTTCAAGAGAACAACAAGATGCAAGAAAGAAGAAATGAGATTTAGATAGAACAGATTTTTCAAGAGAAAAACCTCAAATCCTGCAATCAATGATCAAATAGATTCCACAGACATAAGTTTTGAAGCACTAATAGTAAGAATCTACAAGAAAAATGTAAAAGAATCACTAACCTTGAAAAACAATGAAGATGGGTTGGTACCGTAGCTAGGACGGTTGGAAAGAAATGAAGAAATGAAGAAGAAGACTAAAATCCCCAATTTTAAGTGAAATCCGTGCTTTACGAAGGTCGTGTGCGTGTTCGACCACGTGTCGTAAGACACGGCCGTCGTCGTATTCTCACGACAGGTCGAGTATGACAAAAAATTTGCAATTTTTTTTTATATTTTTTTTAAAAAATAATTTCAAGTTTAAGCAAATAAAACATCAAACTTATGATACACAAAATCATGCAAACTCAATTTAAATTGCACATACCGAGATCAAATTTTAATTTATTAAACCGGCTTTTGTCGAGCGGTTTAGTGAAAATGTCCGCAAGTTGAATCTCGGTTGGAATGTAATCCAAATTTATTAATTTTTCTTCCACTAATTCACGAATGTAATGAAATCTAATGTCAATATGCTTAGTACGTGAATGCTTTGAATCGATTTTTAGAGATATTTATTCAGACCGAATTATCACAAAATAAAATCATAGAATCTTGAGTAATTCCATAATCGCTTAACATTCGTTTCATCCAAACAAGTTGAGTACATGCATTTCCAGCAGCAATGTATTCAGCCTCAGCAGTTGATAGCGATATAGAACTTTGCTTCTTGCTAAACCAAGAAACAAGACAATTTCCAATGTAGAAACAACCACCACTGTTGATTTCCTATCATCAATGTTTCCAGCCCAGTCAGCATCTGCGTACCCGGCTAATTGAACATTAGTCTCATGTGGATACCAGAGACCCAATTTAGTAGAACTTGCGACATAACGCATAATCCGCTTAACGGCAGTTAAGTGAGATTCTTTAGGATTTGATTGATAACGAGCACAAATACCAACACTCAAAGCAATATCTCTGGTCTACTAGAGTTAGATAAAGTAAACTACCAATCAAACTACGATACAATTTAGGATCCACATCATTACCTGTAGAGTCTTTTGAGAGTCTTACTGATTGTACTCATTGGAGTATCAAAATTTTTACCTTTCTCAAATCCAAATTTTTTAATTAAACTCGAGCATATTTGGTTTGTGAAATAAATATTCCATCAAAGTTGTTGTTTTACTTGCAATCCTAGGAAATAGTTTAATTCTCCAACCATGCTCATTTCGAATTTAGACTTCATCAAATCTGCAAACTCAACAAATCATGTTAGTACAGTTGATCCATAAATAATATCGTCAACATATATTTGAACCATTAGAATATCATCGTTATATTTCTTAACAAAGAGTGTCTTATCAACACACCCCATCGAAAGTTATGACTCAAGTAAAAACTTAGTCAATTTTTCGTACCATGCTCACGGGAGCTTGTTTGGACCATAGAGAGCTTTCTTAAGACGATACACATGATCAAGTAAATTTAGGATCTTCAAACCACGTAGGTTGTTCAACATATACCTCTTCATGTAAATCACCATTCAGAAAGGCACTCTTAACATCCATTTGATAAATTTTAATTTTCTTAAAACATGCAATCGAGATAAAAAGTCGATTGATTCAAGACGAGCTCTGAGGGCAAATGTTTCATTATAGTCAATACCTTCGATTTGTGTATATCCTGTACAACTAGTCTTGCTTTATTTCGAATAATATTTCCAAGCTCATCGATTTGTTTTTGAAAATCCATTTTGTTCCAATAATATGTTTATCTTTAGGTCTAGGAACAAGTTGCCGGACATCATTCTTCGACAAAATGATTAAGTTCTTCTTGCATCGCAAGAATCCAATTTTCATCGAAAGTGCTTCTTTTACGTTACCGGTTCTCAACTGGGATGTAAAGCATACGTAGTTACATATGTCCTCTAATTGTCTACGAGTGCGCACACCGTGAGAGGGTTTCCAAGTATTTGAGAGGTTGGATGATCTTTAACATCCTTAATTCAGATTAGTTTCACTTGATGAAGTTTCTTGTTTTTCAAGTATAAGAACTTCATCATTATCTAAACTAGGGACAGTGTCTTCAAAAGATCGTCAATCACAACATTTATTGACTCTTGAATCACACCGGTCCCGTTGTTCGTAACACGATAAGCACGATTTGTTTAAAGAATAACCTAAAAGATCCCTTCATCACTTTTAGTGTCGAATTTTCCCAAATTTTCACGGCCACGCAAAATATAGCAGACTTTACGCCAAAAATTCGAAAATATTTGTGAAGGTTTTTTCTCAAACCACATTTCATAAGCCGTTTTATTATTAGATTTACAAATATAAACACGGTTAATAGTAGCAGTCGTATTCATCGCTTTGCCCACCAGATTCTAGGTAGCTTCATGCTATTTAACATAACACTTCCCATTTCTTGAAGCACTCTATTCTTCCTCTCGACAATTCCATTTTGTTGAGGAGTTTTAGGTGCGAGAGAATTCATGCGATATTCCACGATCGCTACAAAATTTCTCAAACCGCTATTTTCGATTCGGATCCATGATCACTACGGATTTTGCTTTGACTTGTGAACATTTTTCATTTGAATCCATTTTATAATCTTTTTCACTTCATCAAGGGTTTCGATTTATCTTTCAAGAATGAAACCCAAGTGTATCTTGTATAATCATCTACAATAACTAAGATGTACTTTTTGCCACCTCGACTTTCCGTTCTTGTTGGTCCTATAAGATCCATATGGAGAAGCTCGAGTGGTCTTGTGGTGATATTGGAGTTCACCTTTTGTGAGAGCTCCTAGTTTGTTTACCATACTTGGCATTCACCACAGATCTTGTCTACTTTTTGCATTTTAGGTAGACCTTTTATTAGTTCACTTTTGCTCAATCAGATGTATAAATTTCGGTAGTGTACATGTCCAAGGCGTTTATGCCATAAACTGTCTCATCGGTATGGACCATGTAGCACGTTTGATTAGATGAGCTACCATTGCTTACTATATAGCGGTTTGAAGTTCTCACACCGATTAATATTACGTAACCCTTTTCATTTGTAATTTCACAACCTTGATTAGAAAATTTAACATTATGGTTGTTATCGCATATTTGAGATATGCTCAACAAGTTGTGTTTTAAACCTCAACATATAACACATTTTTAAATAAGGGAAGGTTATAGAGTTGGACCGTACCTTTGCCAATTATCTTTAGTTGCTACCATCACCAAATGTGACTGACCCATCAGTCATATCTTTAAGATCGGTGAATAGAGCTTTGTCGCCTGTCATATGTCTGGAGCATCCACTGTCTAGGTACCATTTTGAATGGCTTGTAGCTTTGAAAGCAGTGTGAGCAACCAAACAAGTAACCTTGGGAACCCATTTCAGTACTGTTTTGGGTTTAGGAGAATAATTGGTCTTCTTTTGTTTATAGTTATTAGAGTGACCTCACTCGAGTTAGATTTTAATAGCTCCTTAAGTAAATCAATAATTTTTTCAGCTAGCGGGTTTCGAATCTGATTTTTGAAATTTATATAGCTGCTTTTGTGTTTTTGAAAGGTTTTTGTATTTTTAGAAAAAACTTGATTAGTACCTTTTCCTTTTGAGTTAGAAGTCTCTCCTTTCACAAAAATGGAAGGAGCATTCTTCTGTTTAGGAGATGTGTTTTTGTCAAAGCCCAACCCGGATCGATCACCACATTTTCTTGATCCGGATAATAATTTTTTTAATTTTGGATCACCTTGGGCATATCTCCATGTGTCCTTCAAACTCAGAAGAGAGGATACTTCATTTTTAAGTTTCTCATTTTCAGATTTCAAATTTTCAACTAGAGAGGTTTTGAATTCTAAATCACACTTTGATTTTTCAAAACAATCTGAAATTTGAGATTTTTCTAAAACAAGGATTTCAAAACATTCTTTAAGTTTAAAGAACTTTTCTTTTTGAAGTTTAAGTTTGACAAACAATTTTACAACTTTCTTTATATAAGGCATTGTAAGCATCTTGTAGATCTTCATCATTTTCATGATCACTATCCAAATTTTCTTCACTTGTTGAATCATCGTGATATGAAAAGGTAAACTTGGCTAGAGTCATAAGGGCCTTAAGTTCATCGCCCGACTCGGTTTTCAATTTTCGATTCAAGAGGCTTTTAATCGACGATTCATCCCAAGTAGCCAACATACCCTTCCTTTTGGATCTGTCCTTTTTAAGACATTTGTTTGCTAAATGCCCATATTCTTGACAGTTGTAACATTGACTATCTTTCAATGATTTCCAAGTTTTAGACTTAGGTTTAGAACGTTTCTTTTCATTTGCCTTTTGAAAGTCGACTCTTTTCTTACTTTTGAAAATCTTATAAAACTTTTTTTCGCCAAAGGGCCATATCATCTTCGGACTTTTCTGAATCAATTTTCTTGAGTAATATTTTTAGATGACTTCAAAGCAATAGACTTACCTTTAGGAGCTTTAAAACTTAATTCATAGGTTTGCAAAGAACCAACTAATTCTTCTACCTTCATATTGTCCGTATCACGAAGTTCCTGAATTGCGGTTACCTTTGAATTGAACCGTTCGGAAGAGAGCGTAGTATTTTTGCACACACTTTACTTTCTCGAGATCTTTTCACCAAGACCCCACATAGAGTTTACAATGTCATTCAATCTAGTGTAAAAGTCCATGAACATTTCATTTTCCTCCATATGAATTTCTTCAAATTTTGTTGTGAGGAGTTGTACTTTAGATTTCTTGACAATTGTTGTACCTTCGTGTGTCATTTCTAAAATATCCCTGAGCTTGCTTGCGCAAAGATCACAGATATGATTCTTTTGAACTCATCCTAGGTGATAGTGCTAAGTGATTGCATTTAGTGCTTTAGCATTAGCACTACTCTCATTTTTCTGAAGTGTGGTCCATTGGAAATATGGTGTAATTTTCATAGATTTTGAACCATCAACACCAGTTACTTCCATGGTAGGAGGATTCCATCCAGTCACTGTGGCTAGCCACACACTTTCATCCATTGATCTGAGGAAGATTCTCATTCTGGCTTTCCAATAGGCATAGTTGGAGCCATCAAAAGGTGGAGGCCTAGTAACTGAAAGGCTATCAAAATTTGACATCTTTTTAAATAGCTTAGATCGTTAGCTCAGGAAATAAATCCAAATAAAAAGTAACAAGAAATGAGCTATTAGGCTCTGATACTACTTGAAAAGGCCAAGCTATATGTCCTAGAGGGGAGGGTGAATAGGACTATGCCAAATTTAAAAATAAATCAGCGGAACTAAAGTAAATCAATACTCTTGCAATAATGAATCAATTCACAATGCTAAATATAAATCACCTTGATAAATAATTATTGAGAGATTGATACAAATTCAGTTCTAAGGACAACCTTACACCATAATAAACAAGGGCTTATGGTAGGACAACCTTATTTCTAGAACCTCTTTTGAATCAAGAACTCAATGTTAATATAAGTAAATGAAATAGCAAGGAATTGAAAATAAATGTAGTAAAGATCTAAATTATTACAACAATCCCCACACTTGCTTGAAAATGTAAATAGTTACAACATTCACATCCACTTGTACATTCCACACAATCGAATGATAAAAGATATGAAAATTAGGCAAGCATTCAATCCACAAGACAAAGAGTTATAGTGGTTGCTTTGTGTGTACACCAACCTGTTTTACAACAAACCACACAGAATGCTACTCCACTCCTAATATCCTCACACGGGGGATATTAGCGTTCACTATCAAATAGGTTTTCACAGTTCACCAAAAACCTTTACAATTGTGTCTTTTTCACTTGGGCTTACACAATTCAAAAACCCCTTTTTCTCGAGTTTTCTCGGTTTTCCTCGGACAACCAATACAATGAGATTTTTCCGCTCAATCTCAAACAAAACCAATACAATGAGATTTTTCCGCTTAACCTCAAACAAAACCAAAAATAAATGAATTTTACAGAATTGTAAAATACCGGATTTCTCCTTTAGCGGCCGGTAGAACCAATCGGAGTAGATGATTGAATATCAAAGTTCAATTTCCAATACTCACATTCATAGGGTTCTAAATTCTAATAGATTTTAGATTTTGACTTGTTGGGCGTAGCTATATTTGATTTTGATTCCAAGAAGAAGGAATAATATAATTCCTCTTTTCAAATAAGATTGGAATAGAGAAACAAAATCAAATTAAATAAGCTAGCAAAAAGGAATATTAAATAAGCACAATTTAGCTTAAAATAAACACAGACTTATCTCGAGTGATTACTTGAAAATTCTTGAATGGAATGGAGTTCGGATGTAAAAACTCAATTTCGTGTTCAATTTATAGAAGAAAAATCGTTCTACGACCGGGTCTTAGAAACCTAGGATCTGGTCGTAGCTCAACAATTTTTGAAAAATTGAGCGCGATCTTTGAAAGCCGTTCCACGACCGGTCGTGTGTACCCTACGACCGGTCGTGGGACACCTACGATCGGTCGAGATACCTACGACCGGGTCGTAGGACCATGAAATAGGTTGTTGGATTTTCAGTCGTAGCTCCACGACTGATCGTGGACGAGTCGAAGCCAACCTACGACCGGTCGAAGGACCTCCAGGACTGGTCGTGGGCATTCCAAAAAATCTGAAAAATCTTCAACTAATTTAGGACTGATCGTGGAATTTCTTGGACTAGTCGAACCAATGCTAGGACTGGTCGAACAAGAGCTAGGATCGGTCTTGGGAGCAGACCAAGCTCATGTAGAATAAACATTTGTTTTATGTATCCAAAATGACCTACTTAAAGGGTCAACCTAAGGTCATTCAAACCTGAAACATGTCGTATGGATATTGAACTTCAACCATTCAACGAATGTAGATTGTTTGAACCAATATCAGGCTTGAAATCTTGAACAATATCAGGCTTGAAGTCATGAACAATATCAGGCTTGAAGTCTTGAACAATATCAGCTTGAGCTTTGACATCTTGAGCTTCATCTTGTAGCTTTTTGAACTTTAACATCTTGAGCTTCAACTTGTAGCTTTTTGAAGTATTTAAGCAGTGTCTTGAATAAAAATCATCATACCAGCACAAGACACAAATAGATGTTTTGACATAACAAAATTTGACAACCAAAGGAGTATGAGACCATAACCCTTACATAACCTATAACCTTATCCTAAACCTAGAACCGTAACCTATAACCTAAACTTATAACCTTAACCTATAACCTAAACTTATAAGCTTAACCTTATCCTAAAACCAAAACCTACACTGATTAACTAAACCTAAACCTTTACCAATTCTCAAATCCCTAAACCTAAACCTACACCAAATCCCAATCTCAACTCCTACCCTAAACTAAAGTCTAAACATGAAAACCCAAGCCTAAACCCGATCCTAGAACCCCAACCCGAATTCCAATGCCTAAACCTTAACCTATTCTCAATTCTCAAAGCTATAACCTATAACCTTATCTAAACCTAACCTAAACCTATAACCTAAACCAATAACATTAACCTATAACCTAAACTTATAACCTTAACCTTATCCTAAAACCAAAACCTACACCTATTACCTAAACCTTTACCTATTTTCAAATCCCTAAACCTAAACTTACTCCTAATCCCAATCTCAACTCCTTACCCTAAACCAAAGCCTAAACATGAAAACCCAAGCTTAAATCCGATCCCAACCCCAACCCGATTTCCAATGCCTAAACCTTAACCTATTCTCAATTCCCAAAGCTATAACCTATAACCTTAACCAAAACCTATAACCTTAACCTATAACCTAAACTTATAACCTTAACCTTATACGAAACCAAAACCTACACCTTTACCTAAACCTACACCTATTACCTAAACATTAACCTATTCTCAAATCCCTAAACCTAAACCTACACCTAATCCCAATCTCAACTCCCTACCCTAAACCAAAGCCTAAACATGAAAACCCAAGCCTAAACATGATCCGAACCCCAACCCGATTTCAAATGTCTAAACCTTAACCTATACTCAATTCTCAAAGCTATAACCTATAACCTTATCCTAAACCTAACCTAAACCTATAACCTAAACCAATAACCTTAACCTATAACCTAAACTTATATCCTTAACCTTATCCTAAACCAAAACCTACACCTATTACCTAAACCTTTACCTATTCTCAAATCCTAAACCTAAACCTACACCTAATCCCAATCTCAACTCATTACCTAAACTAAAGCCTAAATATGAAAACCCAAGCCTAAACCCGATCCTAGAACCCCAACCCAATTTCAATGACTAAACCTTAACCTATTCTCAATTCTCAAAGCTATAACCTATAACCTTATCCTAAACCTAACCTAAACCTATAACCTAAACCAATAACCTTAACCTATAACCTTAACCTTAACCTAAAACCAAAACCCACACCTATTACCTAAACCTTTACCTATTCTCAAATCCCTAAACCTAAACCTACACCTAATCCCAATCTCAACTCCTTACCTTAAACTAAAGCCTAAACATGAAAACCCAAGCCTAAACCCGATCCAGAACCTAACCCGATTTCCAATGCCTAAACCTTAACCTATTCTCAATTCCTAATGCTATAACCTATGACCTTATCCTAAACCTATAACCTTAACCTATAACCTAAACTTATAACCTTAACCTATAACCTAAACTTATAACCTTAACCTTATCCTAAAACCAAAACCTACATCGATTACTTAAACCTAAACCTTTACCTATTCTCAAATCCCTAAACCTAAACCTACACCAAATCCCAATCTCAACTCCCTACCCTAAACCAAAGCCTAAACATGAAAACCCAAGCCTAAACCCGATCCCGAACCCCAACCCGATTTCTAATGCCTAAACCTTAACCAATTCTCAACTCCCAAAGCTATAACCTATAACCTTAACTCTAAACATATAACCTAAACCTATAACCTTAACCTATAACCTAAACTTGCAACCTAAACCTTATCGAAACCAAAACCAACACCTATTACCTAAACCTACACCTATTACCTAAACATTATCCTATTCTCAAATCCCTAAACCTAAACCTACACCTAATCCCAATCTCAACTCCCTACCCTAAACCAAAGCCTAAACATGAAAACCAAGCTAAACCCGATCCCGATCCCCAACCCGATTTCCAATGTCTAAACCTTAACCTATTCTCAATTCTCAAAGCTATAACCTATAACCTTATCCAAACCTAACCTAAACCTATAACCTAAACCAATAACCTTAACTATAACCTAAACTTATAACCTTAACCTTATCCTAAAACCAAAACCTACACCTATTACCTAAACCTTTACCTATAATCCCTAAACCTAAACTTACACCTAATCACAATCTCAACTCCTTACCCTAAACCAAAGCCTAAACATGAAAACCCAAGCCTAAACCCGATCCGAATCCCAACCCGATTTCCAATGCCTAAACCTTAACCTATTCTCAACTCTCCAAAGCTATAACCTATAACCTTAACCTAAACATATGACTTAAACCTATAACCTTAACCAATAACCTAAACTTATAACCTTAACCTTATCCGGTCAAAGCAGAAAACCTACACCTATTACCTAAACCTACACCTATTTCTAAACATTAACTTATTCACAATCAGTAAACTTAAACCTACACCTAATCCCAATCTCAACTCCCTACCCTAAACCAAAGCCAAAACATGAAAACCCAAACCTAAACTCGATCCCGAACCCCAACTCGATTTCCAATGCCTAAACCTTAACCTATTCTCATTCTCAAAGCTATAACCTATAACCTTATCCTAAACCTAACCTAAACTTATAACCTAAACCAATAACCTTAACCTATAACCTAAACTTATAACCTTAACCTTATCTAAAACCAAAACCTACACCTATTACCTAAACCTTTACCTATTCTCAAATCCCCAAACCTAAACTTACACCTAATCCCAATCACAACCCTTTACCCTAAACCAAAGCCTAAACATGAAAACCAAGCATAAACCCAATCCCGAACCCCAACCCGATTTCCAATGACTAAACCTTAACCTATTCTTAATTCCCAAATCTATAACTATAACCTTAACCTAAACCTATAACCTTAACCTATAACCTAAACTTATAACCTTAACCTTATCCAAACCAAAACCTACACCTATAACCTAAACCTACACCTATTACCTAAACAATAACCTATTCTCAAATCCCTAAACTTAAATCTACACCTAATCCCAATCTCAACTCCCTAACCTAAACCAAAGCCTAAACATGAAAACCCAAGCCTAAACCCGATCTCGAACCCCAACCCGATTTCCAATGTCTAAACCTTAACCTATTATTTTCAATTCTAAAGCTATAACCTATAACCTTATCCTAAACCTAACCTAAACCTATAACCTAAACCAATAACCTTAACCTATAACCTAAACTTATAACCTTAACCTTAACCTAAAACCAAATCCTACACCGACATTACTAAACCTTTACCTATTCTCAAATCCCTAAACCTAAACTTACACCTAATCCCAATCTCAACTCCTTACCCTAAACCAAAGCCTAAACAAGAAAACCCAAGCCTAAACCGATCTCGAACCCCAACCCGATTTCCAATGCCTAAACCTTAACCTATTCTCAATTCTCAATGCTATAACCTATAACCTTATAATAAACCTAACCTAAACCTATAACCTTAACCTATAACCTAAACTTATAACCTTAACCTTATCCTAAAACCAAAACCTACACCTATTACCTAAACCTTTACCTATTCTCAAATCCCTAAACCTAAACTTACACCTAATCCCAATCTCAACTCCTTACCCTAAACCAAAGCCTAAACAAGAAAACCCAAGCCTTAAACCCGATCCAGAACCCCAACCCGATTTCAATGCCTAAACCTTAACCTATTCTCAATTCTCAATGCTATAACCTATAACCTTATAATAAACCTAACCTAAACCTATAACCTTAACCTATAACCTAAACTTATAACCTTAACCTTATCCTAAAACCAAAACCTACACCTATTACCTAAACCTTTACCTATTCTCAAATCCCTAAACCTAAACTTACACCTAATCCCAATCTCAACTCCTTACCCTAAACCAAAGCCTAAACAAGAAAACCCAAGCCTAAACCCGATCCCGAACTTCAACCCGATTTCCAACGACTAAACCTTAACCTATTCTCAATTCCCAAAGCTATAACCTATAACCTTAACCTAATCCTATAACCTTAACCTATAACCTAAACTTACAACCTTAACCTTATCCGAAACCAAAACCTACACCTATAACCTAAACCTACACCTATTACCTAAACATTAACCTATTCTCAAATCCCTAAACCTAAATCTACACCTAATCCCAATCGCAACTCCCTAGCCTAAACCAAAGCCTAAACATGAAAACCCAAGCCTAAACCCGATCCTGAACCCCAACCCGATTTCCAATGTCTAAACCTTAACCTATTCTCAATTCTCAAAGCTATAACCTATAACCTTATCCTAAACCTAACCTAAACTTATAACCTAAACCAATAACCTTAACCTATAACCTAAACTTATAACTTTAACCTTATCCTAAAACCAAATCCTACACCTATTACCTAAACCTTTACCTATTCTCAAATCTCTAAACCTAAACTTACACCTAATCCCAATCTCAACTCCTTACCCTAAACCAAAGCCTAAACAAGAAAACCCAAGCTTAAACCCGATCCAGAACCCCAACCCGATTTTGAATGCCTAAACCTTAACTTATTCTCAATTCTCAAAGCTATAACCTATAACCTTATCCTAAACCTAACCTAAACCTTTAACATAAACCAATAACCTTAACCTATATCCTAAACTTATAACCTTAACCTTATCCTAAAACCAAAACCTACACCTATTACCTAAACCTTTACCTATTCTCAAATCCAAAACCTAAACCTACACATAATCCCAATCTCAACTCCTTACCCTAAACCAAAGCCTAAACATGAAAACCCAAGCCTAAACCCGATCCCGAACCCCAACCCGATTTTCAATGCCTAAACCTTAACCTATTCTCAATTCCTAATGCTATAACCTATAACCTTATCATAAACCTATAACCTTAACCTATAACCTAAACTTATAACCTTAACCTATAACCTAAACTTATAACCTTAACCTTATCCTAAAACCAAAACCTACACTGATTACCTAAACCTAAACCTTTACCTATTCTCAAATCCCTAAACCTAAACCTACACCTCATCCCAATCTCAACTCCCTAACCTAAACCAAAGCCTAAACATGAAAAGACAAGCCTAAACCCGATCCAGAACCTCAACCCGATTTGCTAATGCCTAAACCTTAACCTATTCTCAATTCTCAAAGCTATAACCTATAACCTTATCCTAAACCTAACCTAAACTAATAACCTAAACCAATAACCTTAACCTATAACCGAAACTTATAACCTTAACCTTATCCTAAAACCAAAACTTACACCTATTACCTAAACCTTTACCTATTCTAAAATCCTAAACCTAAACCTACACCTAATCCCAATCTCAACTCGTTTCCCTAAACCAATGCCTAAACATGAAAACCCAAGCCTAAACCCGATCCGAACCCCAACCCGATTTCCAATGCCTAAACCTTAACCTATTCTCAATTCTCAAAGCTATAACCTATAACCTTATCCTAAACCTCAACCTAAACCTATAACCTAAACCAATAACCTTAACCTATAACCTAAACTTATAACCTTAACCTTATCATAAAACTAAAACCTACACCTATTACCTAAACCTTACCTATTCTCAAATCCTTAAACCTAAACTTACACCTAATCCCAATCTCAACTCCTTACCCTAAACCAAAGCCTAAACACATGAAAACCAAGCTTAAACCCGATCCAACCCCAACCCAATTTCAATGCCTAAACCTTAACCTATTCTCAATTCCCATAGCTTTAACCTATAATCTTAACCTAAACCTATAACCTTAACCTATAACCTAAACTTATAACCTTAACCTTATCCAAAACCAAAACCTACACCTACTACTAAACTACACCTATTACCTAAACATTAACCTATTCTCAAATCCTAAACCTAAACCTACACCTAATCCAATCTCAACTCCTCGCCCAAAACCAAAGCCTAAACATGAAAACCAAGTTTAAACCCGATCCAGAACCCCAACCCCGATTTCCAATGCCTAAACCTTAACCTATTCTCAATTCTCAAAGCTATAACCTATAACCTTATCTAAACCTAACCTAAACCTATAACCTAAACCAATAACCTTAACCTATAACCTAAACCTATAACCATAACCTTATCCTAAAACCAAAACCTACACCTATTACCTAAACCTTTACCTATTCTCAAATCCTAAACCTAAACATACACCTAATCCCAATCTCAACTCCTTACCCTAAACCAAAGCCTAAACAAGAAAACCAAAGCCTAAACCCGATCCGAACCCCAACCCGATTTCCAATACTAAACCTTAACCTATTCTCAATTCTCAAAGCTATAACCTATAACCTTATCCTAAACCTAACCTAAACCTATAACCTAAACCAATAACCATAACCTATAACCTAAACTTATAACCTTAACCTTATCTTAAAACCAAAACCTACACCTATTACCTAAACCTTTACCTATTCTAAAATCCCTAAACCTAAACCTACACCTAATCCCAATCTCAACTCCTTACCCTAAAACAAAGCCTAAACATGAAAACCCAAGCCTAAACCCGATCCAGAACCCCAACCCGATTTAATGCCTAAACCTTAACTGTTCTCAATTCCCAATGCTATAACCTATAACCTTATCCTAAACCTAGAACCTTAACCTATAACCTAAACTTATAACCTTAACCTATAACCTAAACTTATAAGCTTAACCTTATCCTAAAACCAAAACCTACACCGATTAACTAAACTTAAACCTTTACCAATTCTCAAATCCCTAAACCTAAACCTACACCAAATCACAATCTCAACTTCCTACCCTAAACTAAAGCCTAAACATGAAAACTAAAGTTTAAACCCGATCCAGGAACCACAACCCTAATTCCAATGCCTAAACCTTAACCTATTCTCATTCTCAAAGCTATAACCTATAACCTTATCTAAACCTAACCTAAACCTATAACCTAAACCGATAACATTAACCTATAACCTAAACTTATAACCTTAACCTTATCCTAAAACCAAAACCTACACCTATTATCTAAACCTTTACCTATTCTCAAATCCTAAACCTAAACTTACACCTAATCCTAATCTCAACTCCTTACCCTAAACCAAAGCCTAAACATGAAAACCAAGCCTAAACTCGATCCCGAACCCCAACCCAATATCCAATGCTTAAACCTTAACCTATTCTCAACTCCCTAAAGCTATAACCTATAACCTTAACCTAAAAATATAACCTAAACCTATAACCTTAACCTATAACCAAAACTTATAACCATAACCTTATCCGAAATCAAACCTACACCTATTACCTAAACCTACACCTATTACCTAAACATTAACTTATTCTCAAATCCCTAAACCTAAACCTACACCTAATCCCAATCTCAACTCCTACCCTAAACCAAAGCCTAAACATGAAAACCAAGCTAAACCCGATCTCCGAATCCCTACCCGATTTCCAATGCCTAAACCTTAACCTATTCTCAATTCTCAAAGCTATAACCTATAACCTTATCCTAAACATAACCTAAACCTATAACCTAAACCAATAACCTTAACCTATAACCTAAACTTATAACCTTAACCTTATCATAAACCGAAACCTACACCTATTACCTAAACCTTACCTATTCTCAAATCCCTAAACCTAAACTTACACCTAATCCTCAACCTCAACTCCTTACCCTAAACCAAACCCTAAACATGAAAACCCAAGCTTTAAACCGATCCGAACCCTAACCCGATTTCCAATGCCTAAACCTTAACCTATTCTCAATTCTCAAAGCTATAACCTATAACCTTATCCTAAACCTAACCTAAACCTATAACCTAAACCAATAACCTTAACTTATAACCTAAACTTATAACCTTAACTTATCATAAAACCAAAACATACACCTATTACCTAAACCTTTACCTATTCTAAAATCCCTAAACCTAAACCTACACCTAATCCGATCTCAACTCCTTACCCTAAACCAAAGCCTAAACATGAAAACCCAAGCCTAAACCCGATCTCGAACCCCAACCGATTTACATAATGCCTAAACCTTAACTGTTTTCATTCCCAATGCTATAACCTATAACCTTAACCTAAAACTAGAACCTTAACCTATAACCTAAACTTATAACCTTAACTTATAACCTAAACTTATAACCTTAACCTTATCATAAACCGAAACCTACACCTATTACTAAACCCTTACCTATTCTCAAATCCCTAAACCTAAACTTACACCTAATCCCAACCTCAACTCCTTACCCTAAACCAAACCCTAAACATGAAAACCCAAGTTTAAATCCGATCCCGAACCCTAACCCGATTTCCAATGCCTAAACCTTAACCTATTCTCAATTCTCAAAGCTATAACTCTATAACCTTATCCTAAACCTAACCTAAACCTATAACCTAAACCAATAACCTTAACCTATAACCTAAACTTATAACCTTAACCTTATCATAAACCAAAACCTACACCTATTACCTAAACCTTTACCTATTCTCAAATCCTAAACCTAAACTTACACCTAATCCCAATCTCAACTCCTTACCCTAAACTAAAGCCTAAACAAGAAAACCCAAGTTTAAACCCGATCCCGAACTTCAACCCGATTTCAACGACTAAACCTTAACCTATTCTCAATTCCCAAAGCTATAACCTATAACCTTAACCTAATCCTATAACCTTAACCTATAACCTAAACTTACAACCTTAACCTTATCCGAAACCAAAACCTACACCTATAACCTAAACCTACACCTATTACCTAAACATTAACCTATTCTCAAATCCCTAAACCTAAATCTACACCTAATCCCAATCGAACTCCTAGTTTAAACTAAAGCCTAAACATGAAAACCAAGCCTAAACTTAGATCTCCGAACCCCAACCCGATTTCCAATGTCTAAACCTTAACCTATTCTCAATTCTCAAAGCTATAACCTATAACCTTATCCTAAACCTAACCTAAACTTATAACCTAAACCAATAACCTTAACCTATAACCTAAACTTATAACTTTAACCTTATCCTAAACCAAATCCTACACCTATTACCTAAACCTTTACCTATTCTCAAATCCTAAACCTAAACTTACACCTAATCCCAATCTCAACTCCTTACCTAAACCAAAGCCTAAACAAGAAAACCCAAGCCTAAACCCGATCCCGAACCCCAACCCGATTTGTAATGCCTAAACCTTAACCTATTCTCAATTCTCAAAGCTATAACCTATAACCTTATCCTAAACCTAACCTAAACCTTTAACATAAACCAATAACGTTAACCTATATCCTAAACTTATAACCTTAACCTTATCCTAAAACCAAAACCTACACTTATTACCTAAACCTTTACCTATTCTCAAATCCTAAACCTAAACCTACACATAATCCCAATCTCAACTCCTTACCCTAAACTAAAGCTTAAACATGAAAACCCAAGTTTAAACCCGATCCGAACCCCAACCCGATTTTCAATGCCTAAACCTTAACCTATTCTCAATTCCTAATGCTATAACCTATAACCTTATCATAAACCTATAACCTTAACCTATAACCTAAACTTATAACCTTAACCTATAACCTAAACTTATAACCTTAACCTTATCCTAAACCAAAACCTACACGATTGACACCTAAACCTAAACCTTTACCTATTCTCAAATCCCTAAACCTAAACCTACACCTCATCCCAATCTCAACTCCTACCCTAAACCAAAGCCTAAACATGAAAACACAAGTTTAAACCGATCCAACTCCAACCCGATTTGGTAATGCCTAAACCTTAACTTATTCTCATTCTCAAAGCTATAACCTATAACCTTATCTAAACCTAACCTAAACTAATAACCTAAACCAATAACCTTAACCTATAACCTAAACTTATAACCTTAACCTTATCCTAAAACCAAAACTTACACCTATTACCTAAACCTTTACCTATTCTAAAATCCTAAACCTAAACCTACACCTAATCCCAATCTCAACTCGTTACATTCTAAACCAATGCCTAAACATGAAAACTTAAGCCTAAACCCGATCTCAGAACTCCCAACCCGATTTTAATGCCTAAACCTTAACCTATTCTCAATTCTCAAAGCTATAACCTATAACCTTATCTAAACCTAACCTAAACCTATAACCTAAACCAATAACCTTAACCTATAACCTAAACTTATAACCTTAACCTTATCATAAAACCAAAACCTACACCTATTACCTAAACCTTTACCTATTCTCAAATCCCTAAACCTAAACTTACACCTAATCCCAATCTCAACTCCTTACCCTAAACCAAAAGCCTAAACATGAAAACCCAAGCTTAAACCCGATCCCAGAACCCCAACCCCATTTCAATGCCTAAACCTTAACCTATTCTCAATTCCCATAGCTTTAACCTATAATCTTAACCTAAACCTATAACCTTAACCTATAACCTAAACTTATAACCTTAACCTTATCCGAAACCAAAACCTACACCTACTACCTAAACCTACACCTATTACCTAAACATTAACCTATTCTCAAATCCCTAAACCTAAACCTACACCTAATCCCAATCTCAACTCTCGCCCAAAACCAAAGCCTAAACATGAAAACCCAAGCCTAAACCCGATCCGAACCCCAACCCGATTTCCAATGTTTAAACCTTAACCTATTCTCAATTCTCAAAGTATAACCTATAACCTTATCCTAAACCTAACCTAAACCTATAACCTAAACCAATAACCTTAACCTATAACCTAAACCTATAACCATAACCTTATCCTAAAACCAAAACCTACACTATTACCTAAACCTTTACCTATTCTCAAATCCCTAAACCTAAACATACACCTAATCCCAATCTCAACTCCTTACCCTAAACTAAAGCCTAAACAAGAAAACTAAAGTTTAAACCCGATCCCGAACCCCAACTCGATTTTAATGCCTAAACCTTAACCTATTCTCAATTCTCAAAGCTATAACCTATAACCTTATCCTAAACCTAACCTAAACCTATAACCTAAACCAATAACCATAACTATAACCTAAACTTATAACCTTAACCTTATCTTAAAACCAAAACCTACACCTATTACCTAAACCTTTACCTATTCTAAAATCCCTAAACCTAAACCTACACCTAATCCCAATCTCAACTCCTTACCTAAAACAAAGCCTAAACATGAAAACCAAGCCTAAACCCGATCCGAGAACCCCAACCCGATTTCCAATGCCTAAACCTTAACTGTTTTCAATTCCCAATGCTATAACCTATAACCTTATCCTAAACCTAGAACCTTAACCTATAACCTAAACTTATAACCTTAACCTATAACCTAAACTTATAAGCTTAACCTTATCCTAAACCAAAACCTACACCGATTAACTAAACCTAAACCTTTACCAATTCTCAAATACCTAAACCTAAACCTACACCAAATCCCAATCTCAACTCCCTACACCTAAACCAAAGCCTAAACATGAAAACCAAAACCTAAACCCGATCCAGGAACCCCAACCCGAATTAATGCCTAAACCTTAACCTATTCTCAATTCTCAAAGCTATAACCTATAACCTTATCTAAACCTAACCTAAACCTATAACCTAAACCGATAACATTAACCTATAACCTAAACTTATAACCTTAACCTTATCCTAAAACCAAAACCTACACCAATTACTAAACCATTACCTATTCTCAAATCCCTAAACCTAAACTTACACCTAATCCCAATCTCAACTCCTTACCCTAAACCAAAGCCTAAACATGAAAACCAAGCCTAAACTCGATCCCGAACCCCAACCCAATTTCAATGCTTAAACCTTAACCTATTCTCAACTCCTAAAGCTATAACCTATAACCTTAACCTAAAAATATAACCTAAACCTATAACCTTAACCTATAACCAAAACTTATAACCATAACCTTATCCGAAATCAAAACCTACACTTATTACCTAAACCTACACCTATTACCTAAACATTAACTTATTCTCAAATCCCTAAACCTAAACCTACACCTAATCCCAATCTCAACTCCTACCCTAAACTAAAGCCTAAACATGAAAACCCAAGCCTAAACCCGATCCCGAATCCCTACCCGATTTCCAATGCCTAAACCTTAACCTATTCTCAATTCTCAAAGCTATAACCTATAACCTTATCCTAAACATAACCTAAACCTATAACTAAACCAATAACCTTAACCTATAACCTAAACTTATAACCTTAACCTTATCATAAAACCGAAACCTACACCTATTACCTAAACCCTTACCTATTCTCAAATCCCTAAACCTAAACTTACACCTAATCCCAACCTCAACTCCTTACCCTAAACCAAACCCTAAACATGAAAACCCAAGTTTAAACCGATCCAGACCCTAACCCGATTTCAATGTTTAAACCTTAACCTATTCTCAATTCTCAAAGCTATAACCTATAACCTTATCCTAAACCTAACCTAAACCTATAACCTAAACCAATAACCTTAACCTATAACCTAAACTTATAACCTTAACCTTATCATAAAACCAAAACATACACCTATTACCTAAACCTTTACCTATTCTAAAATCCCTAAACCTAAACCTACACTAATCCCAATCTCAACTCCTTACCCTAAACCAAAGCCTAAACATGAAAAAAACCCTAAACCCGATCTGAACCCCAACCCGATTTACAATGCCTAAACCTTAACTCGTTTCTCAATTCCCAATGCTATAACCTATAACCTTAACCTAAACCTAGAACCTTAACCTATAACCTAAACTTATAACCTTAACTTATAACCTAAACTTATAACCTTAACCTTATCATAAAACCGAAACCTACACCTATTACCTAAACCCTTACCTATTCTCAAATCCCTAAACCTAAACTTACACCTAATCCCAACCTCAACTCCTTACCCTAAACCAAACCCTAAACATGAAAACCCAAGCCTAAATCCGATCCCGAACCCTAACCCGATTTCCAATGCCTAAACCTTAACCTATTCTCAATTCTCAAAGCTATAACCTATAACCTTATCCTAAACCTAACCTAAACCTATAACCTAAACCAATAACCTTAACCTATAACCTAAACTTATAACCTTGACCTTATCATAAACCAAAACCTACACCTATTACCTAAACCTTTACCTATTCTCAAATCCCTAAACCTAAACTTACACCTAATCCCAATCTCAACTCCTTACCCTAAACCAAAGCCTAAACATGAAAACCCAAGCCTAAACTCGATCCCGAACCCCAACCCAATTTCCAATGCTTAAACCTTAACCTATTCTCAACTCCCAAAGCTATAACCTATAACCTTAACCTAAAACTATAACCTAAACCTATAACCTTAACCTATAACCAAAACTTATAACCATAACCTTATCCGAAATCAAAACCTACACCTATTACCTAAACCTACACCTATTACCTAAACATTAACTTATTCTCAAATCCCTAAACCTAAACCTACACCTAATCCCAATCTCAACTCCCTACCCTAAACCAAAGCCTAAACATGAAAACCCAAGCCTAAACCCGATCCTGAATCCCTACCCGATTTCCAATGCCTAAACCTTAACCTATTCTCAATTCTCAAAGCTATAACCTATAACCTTATCCTAAACATAACCTAAACCTATAACCTAAACCAATAACCTTAACCTATAACCTAAACTTATAACCTTAACCTTATCATAAACCGAAACCTACACCTATTACCTAACCCTTACCTATTGTCAAATCCCTAAACCTAAACTTACGCTAATCCCAACCTCAACTCTTACCCTAAACCAAACCCTAAACATGAAAACTAAAGTTTAACCGATCCGAACCCTAACCCGATTTCCAATGCCTAAACCTTAACCTATTCTCAATTCTCAAAGCTATAACCTATAACCTTATCCTAAACCTAACCTAAACTTATAACCTAAACCAATAACCTTAACCTATAACCTAAACTTATAACCTTAACCTTATCATAAAACCAAAACATACACCTATTACCTAAACCTTTACCTATTCTAAAATCCCTAAACCTAAACCTACACCTAATCCCGATCTCAACTCCTTACCCTAAACCAAAGCCTAAACATGAAAACCCAAGCCTAAACCCGATCCTGAACCCCAACCCGATTTACAATGCCTAAACCTTAACCTGTTCTCAATTCCCAATGCTATAACCTATAACCTTATCCTAAACCTAGAACCTTAACCTATAACCTAAACTTATAACCTTAACCTATAACCTAAACTTATAAGCTTAACCTTATCCTAAAACCAAAACCTACACCGATTAACTAAACCTAAACCTTTACCAATTCTCAAATCCCTAAACCTAAACCTACACCAATCCCAATCTCAACTCCCTACCCTAAACTAAAGCCTAAACACGAAAACCCAAGTTTAAACCCGATCCAGAACCCCAACCCGATTCCAATGCCTAAACCTTAACCTATTCTCAATTCTCAAAGCTATAACCTATAACCTTATCCTAAACCTAACCTAAACCTATAACCTAAACCAATAACATTAACCTATAACCTAAACTTATAACCTTAACCTTATCCTAAAACTAAAACCTACACCTATTACCTAAACCTTTACCTATTCTCAAATCCCTAAACCTAAACCTATACCTAATCCCAATCTCAACTCCTTACCCTAAACCAAAGCCTAAACATGAAAACCCAAGCCTAAACCCGATCCCGAACCCCAACCTGATTCCCAATGCTTAAACCTTAACCTATTCTCAACTCCCAAAGCTATAACCTATAACCTTAACCTAAACATATAACCTAAACCTATAACCAAAACTTATAACCATAACCTTATCCGAAACCAAAACCTACACGTATTACCTAAACCTACACCTATTACCTAAACATTAACTTATTCTCAAATCCTAAACCTAATCCTACACCTAATCCCAATCTCAACTCCTACCCTAAACCAAAGCCTAAACAAGAAAACCCAAGTTTAAACCCGATCCCGAACCCTACCCGATTTCCAATGCCTAAACCTTAACCTATTCTCAATTCTCAAAGCTATAACCTATAACCATATCCTAAACATAACCTAAACCTATTACCTAAACCAATAACCTTAACCTATAACCTAAACTTATAAAGTTAACCTTATCCTAAAACTAAAATCACGAACTATTACCTAAACCTTTACCTATTTCTCAAATCCCTAAACCTAAACTTACACTGATCCCAACCTCAACTCCCTACCTAAACTAAAGCCTAAACATGAAAACCCAAGCCTAAACCGATCCAGAACCCCAACTCGATTTCCAATGCTTAAACCTTAACCTATTCTCAACTCCCAAAGCTATAACCTATAACCTTAACCTAAACATATAACCTAAACCTATAACCTTAACTCTATAACCAAAACTTATAACCATAACCTTATCCGAAACCAAAACCTACACCTATTACCTAAACCTACACCTATTACCTAAACATTAACTTATTCTCAAATCCCTAAACCTAAACCTACACCTAATCCCAATCTCAACTCCTACCTAAACCAAAGCCTAAACAAGAAAACCCAAGCCTAAACCCGATCCCGAACCCCTACCCGATTTCCAATGCCTAAACCTTAACCTATTCTCAATTCTCAAAGCTATAACCTATAACCTTATCCTAAACCTATAATCTAAACCAATAACCTTAACCTATAACCTAAACTTATAACCTTAACCTTATCCTAAAACCAAAACCTACACCTATTACCTAAACCTTTACCTATTCTCAAATCCTAAACCTAAACCTACACCTAATCCCAATCTCAACTCCTTACCCTAAACCAAAGCCTAAACAAGAAAACCTAAGCTTAAACCCGATCCCGAACCCCAACCCGATTTCCAATGCCTAAACCTTAACTTATTCTCAATTCTCAAAGCTATAACCTATAACCTTATCCTAAACCTATAATCTAAACTAATAACCTTAACTTATAACCTAAACTTATAACCTTAACCTTATCCTATAACCAAAACCTACACCTATTACCTAAACCTTTACCTATTCTCAAATCCCTAAACCTAAACCTACACCTAATCCCAATCTCAACTCCTTACCCTAAACCAAAGCCTAAACATGAAAACCAAGCTAAACCCGATCCAGAACCCTAACCCGATTTCCAATGCCTAAACCTTAACCTATTCTCAATTCCTAATGCTATAACCTATAACCTTATCCTAAACCTATAACGTTAACCTATAATCTAAACTTAGAACCTTAACCTACAACCTAAACTTATAACCTTAACCTTATCCTAAAACCAAAACCTACACCGATTACCTAAACCTAAACCTTTACATATTCTCAAATCCCTAAACCTAAACCTACACCTAATCCCAATCTCAACTCTTTACCCTAAACCAAAGCCTAAACATGAAAACCCAAGCATAAACCCGATCCCGAACCCCAACCCGATTTCCAATGACTAAACCTTAACCTATTCTCAATTCCCAAAGCTATAACCTATAACCTTAACCTAAACCTATAACCTTAACATATGACCTAAACTTATAACCTTAACCTTATCCGAAACCAAAACCTACACCTATTACCTAAACCTACACCTATTACCTAAACATTAACCTATTCTCAAATCAGTAAACCTAAACCTACACCTAATCCCATTCTCAACTCCCTACCTAAACCAAAGCCTAAACATGAAAACCCAAGCTTAAACCCGATCCAGAACCCCAACCCGATTTCAATGTCTAAACCTTAACCTATTCTCAATTCTCAAAGCTATAACCTATAACCTTATCCTAAACCTAACCAAAACGTATAACCTAAACCAATAACCTTAACCTATAACCTAAACTTAGAACCTTAACCTTATCCCAAAACCAAAACCTACACCTATTACCTAAAACTTTACCTATTCTCAAATCCCTAAACCTAAACCTACTCCTAAACCCAATCTCAACTCCTTACCCTAAACCAAAGCCTAAAGAAGAAAACCCAAGCCTAAACCCGATCCGAACCCCAACCCGATTTCCAATGCTTAAACATTAACCTATTCTCAATTTTCAAAGCTATAACCTATAACCTTATCCTAAACCTAACCTAAACCTATAACCTAAACCAATAACCTTAACCTATAACCTAAACTTATAACCTTAACCTTATCCTAAAACTAAAACCTACACCTATTACCTAAACCTTTACCTATTCTCAAATCCCTAAACCTAAACCTACACCTAATCCCAATCTCAACTCCTTACCCTAAACCAAAGCCTAAACATGAAGACCCAAGCCTAAACCCGATCCCGAACCCCAACCTGATTCCCAATGCTTAAACCTTAACCTATTCTCAACTCCCAAAGCTATAACCTATAACCTTAACCTAAACATATAACCTAAACCTATAACCTTATCAAACCTAAAACCTAAACTTATAACCATAACCTTATCCGAAACCAAAACCTACACCTATTACCTAAACCTACACCTATTACCTAAACATTAACTTATTCTCAAATCCTAAACCTAAACCTACACCTAATCCCAATCTCAACTCCCCTACCCTAAACTTAACTAAAGCCTAAACAAGAAAACCCAAGCCTAAACCTAGATCCCGAACCCTACCGATTTCCAATGCCTAAACCTTAACCTATTCTCAATTCTCAAAGCTATAACCTATAACCTTATCCTAAACTTAACCTAAACCTAAACCTAAACCAATAACCTTAACCTATAACCTAAACTTATAACCTTAACCTTATCCTAAAACTAAAACCTACACCTATTACCTAAATTTACCTATTCTCAAATCCCTAAACCTAAACCTACACCTAATCCCAATCTCAACTCCTTACCCTAAACCAAAGCCTAAACAAGAAAACCCAAGCCTAAACCCGATCCCGAACCCCAACCCGATTTCCAATGCTTAAACCTTAACCTATTCTCAATTTCAAAGCTATAACCTATAACCTTATCTAAACCTAACCTAAACCTATAACCTAAACCAATAACCTTAACTATAACCTAAACTTATAACCTTAACCTTATCCTAAAAACTAAAAAACCTACACCTATTACCTAAACCTTACCTATTTCTCAATCCCTAAACCTAAACCTCGAAAACACATAATCCCAATCTCAACTCCTTACTTAAACCAAAGCCTAAACATGAAAACCCAAACCTAAACCCGATCCAGAACCTCAACCCGATTTCCAATGCCTAAACCTTAAACCTATTCTATAACTTCCCAAAGCTATAACCTATAACCTTAAACCTATAACCATATAACCTTACATAACCTATAACCTTAACCTATAACCTAAACTTATAACCTTAACCTTATCCAAACCAAAATTCCCTACACCTATTACCTAAACTTACACCTATTACCTAAACATTAACTTATTCTCAAATCCTAAACCTAAACCTACACCTAATCCCAATCTCAACTCCTACCCTAAACCAAAGCCTAAACATGAAAACCCAAGCCTAAACCGATCCAGAACCCAACCCGATTTCCAATGCCTAAACCTTAACCTATTCTCAATTCTCAAAGCTATAACCTATAACCTTATCCTAAACCTAACCTAAACCTATAATCTAAACCAATAACCTTAACCTATAACCTAAACTTATAACCTTAACCTTATCCTAAAACCAAAACCTAAACCTATTACCTAAACCTTTACCTATTCTCAAATCCTAAACCTAAACCTACACCTAATCCCAATCTCAACTCCTTACCCTAAACCAAAGCCTAAACAGAAAACCCAAGCCTAAACCCGATCCCGAACCCCAACCCGATTTCCAATGCTAAACCTTAACCTATTCTCAATTTCAAAGCTATAACCTATAACCTTATCCTAAACCTTAACCTAAATATAACCTAAACCTAATAACCTTAACCTATAACCTAAACTTATAACCTTAACCTTATCCTAAACCAAAACCTACACCTATTACCTAAACCTTTACCTATTCTCAAATCCCTAAACCTAAACCTACACCTAATCCCAATCTCAACTCTACCCCTACCCTAAACCAAAGCCTAAACATGAAAACCCAAGCCTAAACCCGATCCAGAACCCCAACCCGATTTCCAATACTAAACCTTAACCTATTCTCACCAATTCTCAAAGCTATAACCTATAACCTTATCCTAAACCTAACCTAAACCTATAACCTAAACAATAACCTTAACCTATAACCTAAACTTATAACCTTAACCTTATCCCAAAACCAAAACCTACACCTATTACCTAAACCTAAACCTTTACCTATTCTCAAATCCCTAAACCTAAACTTACACCTAATCCCAATCTCAACTCCTTACCCTAAACCAAAAGCCTAAACATGAAAACCCAAGCCTAAACCCGATCCGAACCCCAACCCGATTTCAATGCCTAAACCTTAACCTATTCTCAATTCCCAAAGCTATAACCTATAACCTTAACCTAAACCTTAACTTTATAACCTAAACCTATAACCTAAACTTATAACCTTAACCTATTATCTTATTCGAAACCAAAACCTACACCTATTACCTAAACCTACACCTATTACCTAAACATTAACCTATTCTCAAATCCTAAACCTAAACCTACACCTAATCCCATTCTCAACTTCCTACCCTAAACCAAAGCCTAAACATGAAAACCCAAGCCTAAACCCGATCTCAGAACTCCCAACCCGATTTCCAATGTCTAAACCTTAACCTATTCTCAATTCTCAAAGCTATAACCTATAACCTTATCCTAAACCTAACCAAAACGTATAACCTAAACCAATAACCTTAACCTATAACCTAAACTTAGAACCTTAACCTTATCCTAAAACCAAAACCTACACCTATTACCTAAAACTTTACCTATTCTCAAATCCTAAACCTAAACCTACTCCTAAACCCAATCTCAACTCCTTACCCTAAACCAAAGCCTAAAGAAGAAAACCCAAGCCTAAACCCGATCCCGAACCCCAACCCGATTTCCAATGCTTAAACCTTAACCTATTCTCAATTTTCAAAGCTATAACCTATAACCTTATCCTAAACCTAACCTAAACCTATAACCTAAACCAATAACCTTAACCTATAACCTAAACTTATAACCTTAACCTTATCCTAAAACCAAAACCTACACCTATTACCTAAACCTTTACCTATTCTCAAATCCCTAAACCTAAACCTACACATAATCCCAATCTCAACTCCTTACCCTAAGCTTATAACCTATAACCAAAGCCTAAACATGAAAACCCCAAGCCTAAGCCCGATCCCGAACCCCAACCCGATTTCCAATGCCTACACCTTAACCTTATTCTCAACACCCAAAGCTATAACCTATAACCTTAACCTAAACATATAACCTAAACCTATAACCTTAACCTATAACCTAAACTTATAACCTTAACCTTATCAAAACCAAAACCTACACCTATTACCTAAACCTACACCTATTAACTAAACATTAACTTATTCTCAAATCCTAAACCTAAACCTACACCTAATCCCAATCTCAACTCCCTACCCTAAACCAAAGCCTAAACATGAAAACCCAAGCCTAACCAGATCCAGAACCCCAACCCGATTTCCAATGCCTAAACCTTAACCTATTCTCAATTCTCAAAGCTATAACCTATAACCTTATCCTAAACCTAACCTAAACCTATAACTTTAAACCAATAACCTTAACCTATAACCTAAACTTATAACCTTAACCTTATCCTAAAACCAAAAACTACACCTATTACCTAAACCTTTACCTAATCTCAAATCCCTAAACCTAAACTTACACCTAATCCCAATCTCAACTCCTTACCCTAAACCAAAGCCTAAACATGAAAACCCAAGCCTAAGCCCGATCCCGAACCCCAATCCGATTTCCAATGCCTAAACCTTAACCTATTCTCAACACCCAAAGCTATAACCTATAACCTTAACCTAAACATATAACCTAAACCTATAACCTTAACCTATAACCTAAACTTATAACCTTAACCTTATAAAACCAAAACCTACACCTATTACCTAAACATTAACTTATTCTCAAATCCCCAAACCTAAACCTACACCTAATCCCAATCTCAACTCTCTACCCTAAAGCAAAGCCTAAACATGAAAACCCAAACCTAAACCCGATCCTAGAACCTCAACCCGATTTCCAATGCCTAAACCTTAACCTATTCTCAATTCTCAAAGCTATAACCTATAACCTTATCCTAAACCTAACCTAAACCTATAACCTAAACCAATAACCTTAACCTATAACCTAAACTTATAACCTTAACCTTATCCCAAAACCAAAACCTACACCTATTACGAACCTTTACCTATTCTCAAATCCCTAAACTAAACTTACACCTAATCCCAATCTCAACTCCTTACCTAAACAAAAGCCTAAACATGAAAACCCAAGCCTAAACCCAGATCCTAGAACCCCAACCCGATTTCCAATGCCTAAACCTTAACCTATTCTCAATTCCCAAAGCTATAAACTATAAACTTAACCTAAACCTATAACCTAAGCTATAACCTAAACTTATAACCTTAACCTTATCCGAAAACCAAAACCTACACCTATTACCTAAACCTACACCTATTACCTAAACATTAACCTATTCTCAAATCCCTAAACCTAAACCTACACCTAATCCCAATCTCAACTTCCTACCCTAAACCAAAGCCTAAACATGAAAACCCAAGCCTAAACCCGATCTCGAACCCCAACCCGATTTCCAATGTCTAAACCTTAACCTATTCTCAATTCTCAAAGCTATAACCTATATCCTTATCTAAACCTAACCTAAACTATAACCTAAACCAATAACCTTAACGTATAACTAACCTTGAACCTATAACCTTAACCTTATCCTAAACCAAAACACCTCTCCTTTTACCTAAACCTTTACCTATTCTCAAATCCCTAAACCTAAACCTACACCTAATCCCAATCTCAACTCCTTACCCTAAACAAAGCCTAAACATGAAAACCCAAGCACTAAACACGATACGACCCCAACTCGATCCAATGCCTAAACCTTAACCTATTCTCAATTCTCATAACTATAACCTATAACCTTATCCTAAACCTAACCTAAAACCTATAACCTAAACCAATAACCTTAACCTATAACCTAAACATAACCTTAACCTTATCCTAAGACCAGAAAACCTACACCTATTACCTAAACCTTTACCTATTCTCAAATCCCTAAACCTAAACCACATAATCCCAATCTCAACTCCTTACCTAAACCAAAGCCTAAACATGAAAACCCAAGACTAAACCCCATCCCGAACCCCAACCCGATTTCCAATGCCTAAACCTTAACCTATTCTCATTTCCTAATGCTATAACCTATAACCTTATCCTAAACCTACAACCTTTAACCTATAAGCCTTAAGCTCAGAAAAAACTTACCTAAACCTAAACCTTTACCTATTCTCTAAACCTCAAACCTAAACCTAAATCCTAAACAACACCTAATCCAATCTCAACTCTACCCTAAACCAAAGCCTAAACATGAAAACCCAAGCCTAAACCCTATCTCCGAACCCCTACCCGATTTCCAATGCCTAAACCTTAACCTATTCTCAACTCCTAAAGCTATAACCTATAACCTTAACCTAAACATATAACCTAAACCTATAACCTTAACCTATAACCTAAACTTATAACCTTAACCTTATCAAAACCAAAACCTACACCTATTACCTAAACATTAACTTATTCTCAAATCCCTAAACCTAAACCTACACCTAATCCCAATCTCAACTCCCTACCCTAAACCAAAGCCTAAACATGAAAACCCAAGCCTAAACCAGATCCCAAACCCCAACCCGATTTCCAATGCCTAAACCTTAACCAATTCTCAATTCTCAAAGCTATAACCTATAACCTTATCCTAAACCTAACCTAAACCTTTAACCTAAACCAATAACATTAACCTATAACCTAAACTTATAACCTTAACCTTATCCTAAAACCAAAACAGGACAACTATTACCTAAACCTTTACCTATTCTCAAATCCTAAACCTAAACTTACACCTAATCCCAATCTCAACTCCTTACCCTAAACCAAAGCCTAAACATGAAAACCCAAACCTAAACCCGATCCGAACCCCAACCCGATTTCCAATGCTTAAACCTTAACCTATTCTCAACTCCCAAAGCTATAACCTATAACCTTAACCTAAACAAATAACCTAAACCTATAACCTTAACCTATAACCAAAACTTATAACCATAACCTTATCCGAAACCAAAACCTAAACCTATTACCTAAACCTACACTTATTACCTAAACATTAACTTATTCTCAAATCCCTAAACCTAAACCTACACCTAATCCCAATCTCAACTCCCTACCCTAAACCAAAGCCTAAACATGAAAACCCAAGCCTAAACCATATCCAGAACCCCAACCCGATTTCCAATGCCTAAACCTTAACCTATTCTCAACTCCCAAAGCTATAACCTATAACCTTAACCTAAATATATAACCTAAACCTATAACCTTAACCTATAACCAAAACTTATAACCTTAACCTTATCCAAAACCAATACCTACACCTATTACCTAAACCTACACCTAATCCCAATCTCAACTCTACCCTAAACCAAAGCGTAAACATGAAAACCCAAGCCTAACCCGATCCCGAACCCCAACCCGATTTCCAATGCCTAAACCTTAACCTATTCTCAATTCTCAAAGCTATAACCTATAACCTTATCCTAAACCCAACCTAAACCTATAACCTAAACCAATAACCTTAACTATAACCTAAACTTATAACCTTAACCTTATCCAAAACCAAAACCTACACCTATTACCTAAACCTTTACCTATTCTCAAATCCCTAAACCTAAACCTACACATAATCCCAATCTCAACTCCTTACCCTAAACCAAAGCCTAAACATGAAAACCCAAGACTAAACCCATCCCGAACCCCAACCAGATTTCCAATGCCTAAACCTTAACCTATTCTCATTTCCATATGCTATAACCTATAACCTTATAATAAACCTATAACCTTAACCTATAACCAAAACTTATAACCTTAACCTATAACCTAAACTTATAACCTTAACCATATCCGAAAACCAAAACCTACACCGACATTACCTAAACCTAAACCTTTACCTATTCTCAAATACCTAAACCTAAACCTACACCTAATCCCAATCTCAACTCCTACCCTAAACCAAAGCCTAAACATGAAAACCCAAGCCTAAACTCGATCTCCGAACCCCTACCCGATTTCAATGCCTAAACCTTAACCTATTCTCAACTCTAAAGCTATAACCTATAACCTTAACTCCGAACATATAACCTAAACCTATAACCTTAACCAATAACCTAAACTTATAACCTTAACCTTATACGAAACCAAAACCTACACCTATTACCTAAACATTAACTTATTCTCAAATCCCTAAACATAAACCTACACCTAATCCCAATCTCAACTCTACCCTAAACCAAAGCCTAAACAAGAAACCCAAGCCTAAAACGATCCGAACCTCAACCCGATTTTCAATGCCTAAACCTTAACCTATTCTAAATTCTCAAAGCTATAACCTATAACCTTATCCTAAACCTAACCTAAACCTATAACCTAAACTAATAACCTTAACCTATAACCTAAACTTATAACCTTAACCTTATCCTAAAACCAAAACCTACACCTATTACTCCGAACCTTTACCTATTCTCAAATCCCTAAACCTAAACTTACACCTAATCACAATCTCAACTCCTTACCCTAAACCAAAGCCTAAACATGAAAACCCAAGCCTAAACCCGATCCCGAACCCCAACCCGATTTCCAATGCCTAAACCTTAACCTATTCTCAATTCCCAAAGCTATAAACTATAAACTTAACCTAAACCTATAACCTTAAGCTATAACCTAAACTTATAACCTTAACCTTATCCGAAACCAAAACCTACACCTATTACCTAAACCTACAAACTATTACCTAAACATTAACCTATTCTCAAATCCTAAACCTAAACCTACACCTAATCCCAATCTCAACTCCCTACCCTAAACCAAAGCCTAAACATGAAAACCAAGCCTAAACCCGATCCCGAACCCCAACCCGATTTCCAATGTCTAAACCTTAACCTATTCTCAATTCTCAAAGCTATAACCTATATCCTTATCCTAAACCAAACCTAAACCTATAACTTTAAACCAATAACCTTAACCTATAACTGAACTTATAACCTTAACCTTATCCTAAACCAAAACCTACACCTATTACCTAAACCTTTACCTATTCTCAAATCCTAAACCTAAACCTACACATAATCCTAATCTCAACTCCTTACCCTAAACCAAAGCCTAAACATGAAAACCCAAGACTAAACCCCATCCAGAACCCCAACCAGATTTCCAATGCCTAAACCTTAACCTATTCTCATTTCCATATGCTATAACCTATAACCTTATCCTAAACCTATAACCTTAACCTATAACCTAAACTTATAACCTAAACCTATAACCTAAACTTATAACCTTAACCTTATCCGAAAACCAAAACCTACACCGATTACCTAAACCTAAACCTTTACCTATTCTCAAATCCCTCAACCTAAACCTACACCTAATCCCAATCTTAACTCCCTACCCTAAACCAAAGCCTAATCATGAAAACCCAAGCCTAAACTCGATCCCGAACCCCTACCCGATTTCCAATGCCTAAACCTTAACCTATTCTCAACTCCTAAAGCTATAACCTATAACCTTAACCTGAACATATAACCTAAACCTATAACCTTAACCAATAACCTAAACTTATAACCTTAACCTTATACGAAACCAAAACCTACACCTATTACCTAAACATTAACTTATTCTCAAATCCCTAAACCTAAACCTACACCTAATCCCAATCTCAACTCCCTACCTAAACCAAAGCCCAAACATGAAAACCCAAGCCTAAACCCGATCCCAAACCCCAACCCGATTTCCAATGCCTAAACCTTAACCAATTCTCAATTCTCAAAGCTATAACCTATAACCTTATCCTAAACCTAACCTAAACCTATAACCTAAACCAATAACCTTAACCTATAACCTAAACTTATAACCTTAACCTTATCCTAAACCCAAAACCGACACCTATTACCTAAACCTTTATCTATTCTCAAATCCCTAAACCTAAAGTTACACCTAATCCCAATCTCAACTACTTACCCTAAACCAAAGCCTAAACATGAAAACCCAAGCCTAAACCCGATCCCGAACCCCAACCCGATTTCCAATGCTTAAACCTTAACCTATTCTCAACTCCCAAAGCTATAACCTATAACCTTAACTTAAACATATAACCTAAACCTATAACCTTAACCTATAACCAAAACTTATAACCATAACCTTATCCGAAACCAAAACCTACACCTATTACCTAAACCTACACTTATTACCTAAACATTAACTTATTCTCAAATCCCTAAACCTAAACCTACACCTAATCCCAATCTCAACTCCTACCTAAACCAAAGCCTAAACATGAAAACCAAGCCTAAACCCGATCCAGAACCCCAACCCGATTTCCAATGTCTAAACCTTAACCTATTCTCAATTCTCAAAGTTATTACTATAACCTTATCCTAAACCTAACCTAAACCTATAACCTAAACCAATAACCTTAACCTATAACCTAAACTTATAACCTTAACCTTATCCATCTAAAACCAAAACCTACACTATTACCTAAACCTTTACCTATTCTCAAATCCCTAAACCTAAATCCTACACCTAATCCCAATCTTAACTCCTTACCCTAAACCAAAGCCTCACCATGAAAACCCAAGCCTAAACCCGATCCCAAACCCCAACCCGATTTCCAATGCCTAAACCTTAACCTATTCTCAATTCTCAAAGCTATAACCTATAACCTTACCTAAACCTAACCTAAACCTATAACTTTAAACCAATAACCTTAACCTATAACCTAAACTTATAACCTTAACCTTATCCTAAAATCAAAACCTACACCTAGTACCTAAACCTTTACCTATTCTCAAATCCATAAACCTAAACCTACACCTAATCCCAGTCTCACTCTTTCCCCAAAACCAAAGCCTAAACATGAAAACCAAGACTAAACCCGATCCCGAACCCCAACCCGATTTCCAATGCCTAAACCTTAACCTATTCTCAATTCCCAATGCTATTACCTATAACCTTATCCTAAACATATAACCTAAACCTATAACCTTAACTTATAACCTTAACCTTATCCGAAACCAAAACCTACACCTAAAACCAAAACCTTAACCCATAACCTAAACCAAAACCTACACCGATTACCTAAACCTAAACCTTTACCTATTCTCAAATCCCTAAACCTAAACCTACACCTAATCTCAATCTCAACTCCATGCCATAAACCAAAGCCTTAACATGAAAACCCAAGCCTAAACCAGATCCCGAACACCAACCCAATTTCCAATGCCTAAACCTTAACCTATTCTCAAGTCCCAAAGCAAAAACCTATAACCTTAACCTAAACATATAACCTAAACCTATAACCTTAACTTATAACCTTAACCTTATCCAGAAACCAAAACCTACACCTATAACCTAAACCTACACCTATTACCTAAACATTAACTTATTCTCAAATCCCTAAACCTAAACCTACACCTAATCCCAATCTCAACTCCCTACCCTAAACCAAAGCCTAAACATGAGAACCCAAGCCTAAACCCGATCCCCAACCCCAACCCGATTTCCAATGCCTAAACCTTAACATATTCTCAATTCTCAAAGCTATAACCTATAACCTTATCCTAAACCTAACCTAAACCTATAACCTAAACCAATAACCTTAACCTATAACCTAGACTTATAACCTTAACATTTTCCTAAAACCAAAACCTACACCTATTACCTAAACCTTTACCTATTCTCAAATCCCTAAACCTAAACTTACACCTAATCCCAATCTCAACTCCTTACCTAAACCAAAGCCTAAACATGAAAACCCAAGCCTAAACCCGATCCCGAACCCCAACCCGATTTCCAATTCCTAAACCTTAACCTATTCTCAACTCCCAAAGCTATAACCTATAACCTTAACCTAAACATATAACCTAAACCTATAACCTTAACGATAACCTAAACTTATAACCTTAACCTTATCCGAAACCAAAACCTACACCTATTACCTAAACCTACACCTATTACCTAAACATTAACTTATTCTCAAATCCCTAAACCTATACCTACACCTAATCCCAATCTCAACTCCCTACCCTAAACCAAAGCCTAAACATGAAAACCCAAGCCTAAACCCGATCCCAAACCCCAACCCGATTTCCAATGCCTAAACCTTAACCTATTCTCAATTCTTAAAGCTATAACCTATAACCTTATCCTAAACCTAACCTAAACCTATAATCTAAACCAATAACCTAAACCTATAACCTAAACTTATAACCTTAACCTTATCCTAAAACCGAAACCTACACCGATTACCTAAACCTTTACCTATTCTCAAATCCTAAACCTAAACCTACACCTAATCTCAATCTCAACTCCTTACCCTAAACCAAAGCCTAAACATGAAAACCCAAGCTTAAACCCGATCCAGAACCCCAACCCGATTTCCAATGCCTAAACCATAACCTATTCTCAATTCTCAAAGCTATAACCTATAACCTTATCCTAAACCTAACCTAAACCTATAACCTAAACCAATAACCTTAACCTATAACCTAAACTTATAACCTTAACCTTATCCCAAAACCAAAACCTACACCTATTACCTAAAGCTTTAGCTATTCTCAAATCCCTAATCCTAAACCTACACCTAATCCCAATCTCAACTCGGTACCCTAAACCATAGCCTAAACATAAAAACCAAGCCTAAACCCGATCCCGAACCCCAACCCGATTTCCAATGCCTAAACCTTAACCTATTCTCAATTCTCAAAGCTATAACCTATAACCTTATCCTAAACCTAACCTAAACCTATAACCTTAACCTTTAACCTAAACTTATAACCTTAACCTTATCCTAAAACCAAAACCTACACCTATTACCTAAACATAAACCTTTACCTATTCCCAAATCCCTAAACCTAATCCTACACCTAATCCCAATCTCAACTCCCTACCCTAAACCTAAGCTAAACATGAAAACCCAAGCCAAAACCCGATCCGAACCCCAACCCAATTTCCAATGCCTAAACCTTAATCTATTCTCAATTCTTAAAGCTATAACCTATAACCTTATCCTAAACCTATAACCTTAACCTATAACCTAAACTAATAACCTTAACCTATAACCTAAACTTATAACCTTAACCTTATCCTAAAACTAAAACCTACACCTATTACCTAAACCTTTACCTATTCTCAAATCCCTAAACCTAAACCTACACCTAATCCCAATCTCAACTCCTTACCTAAACCAAATCCTAAACATGAAAACCCAAGCACGAACCCGATCCAGAACCCCAACCCGATTTCCAATGCCTAAACCTTAACCTATTCTCAATTCCCAATGCTATAACATATAACCTTATCCTATACCTAACCTAAACCTATAACCTAAACTTATAACCTTAACCTTATCCTAAAACCAAAACCTACACCTATTACCTAAACCTAAACCTTTACCTATTCTCAAATCCCTAAACCTAAACCTACACCTAATCCCAATCTCAACTCCTTACCCTAAACCAAAGTCTAAACATGAAAACCCAAGCCTAAACCCGATCCCGTACCCCAACCCGATTTCCAATGCCTAAACCTTAACCTATTCTTAATTCCCAAAGCTATAACCTATAACCTTAACCTAAACCTATAACCTTAACCTATAACCTAGACTTATAACCTTAACCTATAACCTAAACTTATAACCTTAACCTTATCCTAAAACCAAAACCTACACCTATTACCTAAACCTTTACCTATTCTCAAATCCCTAAACCTAAACCTACACTAATCCCAATCTCAACTCTTACCCTAAACCAAAGCCTAAACATGAAAACCCAAGCCTAAACCCGATCCAGAACCCCAACCCGATTTCCAATGCTTAAATCTTAACCTATTCTCAATTTCCAATGCTATAACCTATAACCTTATACTAAACCTAACCTAAACCTATAACCTAAACCTTTAACCTAAACTTATAACCTTAACCTTATCCTAAAACCAAAACCTACACCTATTACCTAAACCCAAACCTTTACCTATTCTCGAATCCCTAAACCTAAACCTACACCTAATCCCAATCTCAACTCCCTACCCTAAACCTGAATTTCCAATGGTTATAGATTAAAGTTTACAGTTTTATTATATTATGCTTGCATTATAGTGTAATGGTCTAATCATATTTTATTCATCTCTCTGAGCATAAGCACAAATGCATTATACCATTAACACTACTTGTATAATGTTTTAGTATATTCAACTTGTATTGACATTGTTTAAATTTAAGTAGTTCGCACATATTATTCAGTGATGGCACCGGTGGGAGAGTACGTCGTTCGCGTCTTTGGATCTACCCCTTCTACCCTTAATGCGACGACAAGACATCGCCGTCGCATATTGCATCGCTTGATCGCCGATCCTCGGTCGCGCATACACGAACCTTGCATGTAAGTTTATACATATATTTCTTTTAATGATTTCTGTTTATGTTTAGACTTACATAATTCTGTTGCAACAGCGTCGTCGACCAGCCGGCGAGGACGTGGACCCACTCGTGGGTTACTTTTAGAGCGACTTATGCGTGGGGGTTGGGTGACAGTAGAGTTCCCACAGGACTATATTAGGCCTGTTGGGAACAATGCCATGTTGTTTACGTCAGAGGTCGGTGTCTTATGCCGATCTCTGATTCCCCCCACCACCCCCCGTTGGAGAGACGTGACAGATGATGTTCGGCAACTCATCCGTCAGCGCATTCAGGTAAATTTTAGTCAAATAAAGTTTATTTTATAAATGTTCATTTACGGTTAAGTTATTTTCTTAATAAATTTACTGTCTTAATTTATTATTTACGAGACTGCAGGATAAATTTGACTTTGATTTGAGTGTTCCGCACATCTCCCATGCCGTCGACGACATGATGAAGGAGCGGTTCAAGGATTATCGCACTAGGTTACACCGGCAGTACAAGCGGTGCGTGAGCCATGAGGAGGCCGTACAGTCCGCACCACTGCACGTAACCGATGGAGACTGGCGGATACTCTGTGATAGGTTTTCGTCTGATTCTTTTCAGGTAATATTTACATATTTACGATATCTTAGCGTAATAATTAATTTCGCAATTAATAACAATGTATTATGAATAATGTGTTCAGAAAAGGAGCAAAATAAATTCTGACAACAGAGGAAAGTTAGAAGTGAACCATGTAGCTGGTTCAAAGTCATTCATACGACTTCGTCACGACATGGTAAGAAAGTACTGGTAATTATTACGTTTATATATTCTTTCCATGCATTTATATTAACTCTATCGTCCTTTCGATTGCGCAGCGAGATTCCGTCACTGGCCAAGAGCCCGGACCAGTAGACTTCTACAAAGGGACTCACTGTCGGTAGACGACAGGATCTTGGGTACATCCCAGAGCCAGCGAGATTTGGATAAAAATCCTTACATTGTATAATTTAATTGCATTAAATTATAATCATGTTATTTATTATGAAAATTCATATGTTTTTATTACAGGAGGAGTTGAACACCTTACGCAGTCAGCCCACTCCCGATGGTACTCAGCAGAGTGAGCCAGAGATCCTGAGTCAGGTGCTTGGCACCCGTTCTGGATATGTGCATGGGTTTGGCCATGGTGTCAAGCTCATGGCACCCGCTAGAGCTGCCTCCAGTCGATCCATCGTCGTTGGCGAGAGCGCCGTACGCCGAGCTGATACCGCAGAGAGAGAGGTTCAGTAGCTACGGGTCATCGTCAATGACATCAAAGATCAGTTGGACAAGCAGAGGGAGGAGCAGGAGAGGAAGATGATGGAAGAGCTGGCGAGGCAGAGGGAGGAGCAGGAGAAGAGGATGGAGGATCATCTGGCGAGGGAGAGGGAGGAGCAGGAGAAGAGGATGGAGGATCATCTGGCGAGGGAGAGGGAGGAGCAGGAGAGGAGGTTGGAGGAGATGCGGGTGGACCATGAGCGACGGATAATGCAGATGTTAGAGGCTTTCGCTGCACGCTTACCCACCGATGCTCCACCACCTTCGCCTTCATCTTTGTGATTTTTTTGTATATTTGTTTATTATGTATTAATGCATGAATGAATGCAGTTTATGTTTGGGTTTGGGTTTAGCTGGATGTGAATGTGAATATGATGAAATATATTATATAACAGGTGTATATTATGATGAATATGATGATATATTGTTAACATGTGTCTATCAGGAATTTTGTGTGGAATTCTGGGCTGTATGTTGAAAAAAAAAAAGACTTTTAGCAATGAAAATTTTCGTCGCTAAAAGTGGAAGGATTTTTTCGCAGCGAAAGTTTTCGCTGCTAAAAAATCTTGGAAATTTTTTTGGCGATGATAACTTTCGCTGCTAAAACTCTTAGAGCTTTTGGGCAGCGAGTGTTTTTGGTCTTGGAATTTGTTTTGGCGGCGGAAATTTTTGCTGTTAAAAGTCATCGAAATGTTTTTACGGCGAAACTTTTCGCTGCTAAAAGTCATCAAATTTTTTAGCGGCAAACGTTTTCGCTGCTAACAAATTTTAGAAATTTTTTTGGCAGCGAACAGTGTCGCTGCCAAAAACTTAATTTTTGCTACTAAAGATTCTTGCATATTTTGGAAAATAGTTTTTGTATCGAAAGTTTTCGCTGCTAAAAGTCATCTAAAAAGTCCTGGATATTTTTTGGCAGCGAAAATTTGCGCTGCTAAAAGTTTTGGCGGTTTTTTCGCGGTGAAACTTTTTGCTGCTAAAAGTCCTAGATATTTTTTGGCAGCGAAAGGTTTCACTGCTAAAGGTCTTGGCTATTTTTTAGGCGGCAAAACTTTTCGCTGCTAAAAGTCCTGGAAATTTTTTTGGCGGCGAAAAGTTTCGCTGCTAAAAGTCTTGGCAGTTTTTCGGCGGTGAAAGTTTTTGATGCTAAAAGTCTTGGATATTTTCTGGCGGCAAAAATTTTCGCTGCTAAAAGTGTTGGCAGTTTTTTTTGCGGTGAAAAGTTTCGCTGCGAAAAGTCTTGAAGTTTTTTGGCAGCGAACTTTTTTACGGCTAAAGGTCTAGGAAAATTTTTTCGCAACGAAAATGTTCGTCGCTACAAATCTTACATTTAGCGGCGATTTGAATTTTTCGCTGATAAAAGCCTTGTACATCGGTCTTTTAGCGACGAATTTAGCGACGAAACGTTTCGTTGCTAAATGTTTTTAGCTGCAAAAAATTGACTTTAAGCGACGAAAATTTTCGTCGCTAAAAGTGGTGTTTCTTGTAGTGTAAAGACCTAGATTGAGAGGAAAAATAAATTTCATATTGATCCAGAACTTCTATGACCCAAAATGGGTCTCAATGATAGACGTTCAATCCTCCACTATTTTTATAGTGCGGTCCACTTGATAGACTGATTTGCCTTATTTTCCGTCTCAAGCCTTAAGACGAGCTTGCAAAGATGATGGGTGGTTGGGATATAACGTATACCTCAAATCAGACCCACAGAGCTTGCTGACGTTTGGGGGGTGGGGGTCCCACCGTCCAGGCAATGGATGGTGGATAAAACACATACATTACATGGGCTCCACACAACACTGTCCGTATGGACGGTGTGAATATAGAATGCAAACATCAAGGTGGGCCCCACCCCACATGTGCAGCACGTGTGGGTGAGTCCCACCGTCCCACCAAGGAAATAGACGAACGGTGTGGATTAAATCCATACATCATTATGCTTCCCATAGCAACACCGTCCAGATGGACGGTGTGGGGACATAATACATATGTCAAGGTGGGTCCCACATGGCACCATCCAAATGGACAGTGCTGATATACAACACATGTATTAAAGGTGGGTCCCACCCATCCAACGTACGAAAAGACGGGACGAGACCCACAGAACTTCTAACGTCAATACCCCAGCCATATGGTTGTGCTGCTGGCCCACCAACAGGTGGACGGTTTGGATTCAACACACACCTCATGATCAGGGCCGTAGAACTTCTGACGTCAATCCAAATGGACGAACGGCTGGGATAAAACCCATACATCATGACTAGGGTCCACACGTCCCAAAAAAAATTGGACGGTATGGATATAATACATACATTAATGAAGGCTCCACCGTCCCAGCTCTGCTGGACGGACGGCTTGAATATAAATATCTGGTGGGCCCCACCCTCACACGTGTGGGGTGGGTCCCACGCACACAAAATGGACATGCATCGTGGATGTACAGATACATCATGGTGGGCTCCCACCTGTCCAGAAAAGGACGGTGAGAATAAACATCACATGGGCCCCACATAACTTGCTGATATTAATACAATAGCTAAATAGCTGATGTGAGGTACACCAGCCAATCGTTCCTATAGCAGATGGGTCCCACCTGCTGGAGACAGCACATTATCAAGGTGGACCTCACGTTTTGCATCAAGCTGATATTTGTGTTTTTACTTTATCTAGGCCTGTCCAAATGGACAGGCAGCGAGGTGGGGCCCAACACATGGACGGTCTAGATCAGGTGGGCCACATTCCAGTACAAGAGAGAGAGAGAGAGAGAGACGTGCGGTGTTGGAGGGAGCTCTGCCACTATGAGCTCCCTTCTACGATATAATGAGTACATCAAGATGGGTCCCAAATCATGTGGGCCCTAAATCAAAATTAAGATCTAGAGCTATGAACACCCACCAATTTTGCTCATTCTTGGCTCCTTGGAATGCTAAGCTCCTAGGCTTTCTCTTTGATAGTGGAAGATGAAGATTGAAGGGTGGAGATGGGAGATTGGGGGTAGGAAGTGGGCCACACCTAGCTTCTCCTTGGGAAGCTTGGACGGTTGCTCTCTCTTGGTTGTTGGGAGTGAAGAGAGAAATGAGAGAAGAGAGGGTGCTGTAAGAGGAGGTAACATGGAGGGTATGGGTTGCCTTGGATTTTTGGTAAGAAATGGATGGGATAGGTATGGGTGTTGTTGAATTTTGGATGAGAGAGGGATGGGTTGGTACTTAACTTGATTGATGTGATTGATTTGATAGATTAGGTAGATATTCTCTCAGAATTCGCAATGTGCGGCGTTTCCTTCGAAATAAACGCGGGCCCACAACTCCTGGCCTGGGTATAGCATCTGCACGTAAGACGCAGTGTTGGAACCGCGGGGACGGCGCGATCGCAAGGGTACAAGATTCGGGTCGAGTCGACTCAGGTTGACAGGGTGTGACTCAAGGTCGGGCGCAAATGCCGATTACAGGTCACAATTTTTCAGAATTCGATAGGGAGGATCGTGGGAATCTAAGGAACGGTACGGACTAGGATACGGGCCTTACAGACTGTGCATGCATTCAGAGGCAGATACTCTGTTGTACCTGCACTTATGAAATTCATACTACTCCCATTTAAGTTAGATAACAGAGAAAAACGTTTACCAAGCAACATATATCATAGATGGTGCGACCATCAATAAGGAAAGTATGTAGAAGAAACATTAAGTGGAGTGTTGGGTACTCATGAAGCACCCAAAATATCCAACCTGAATCCACTTGAAAATTTACACAAACAAAGAAAAAAAAAAGAGTTTAGTTGTATAAAAGTCTCAATGCAGCCAAGGCAACAATATTTCAGACAGGGGTATTATGGTCGAGGAGCTTCTGTACCCACTCATTCCTGCTCTCATGCCCCATTTTGATGAAAAAACCGACACTAACAATATCTTCCTGAAATAGCCAAGCAGCTCGAAGATGGTCCTCATGGCTGAGACCATCCACTTCCTCTAGTATGCCCAACATCTTTTGGAGTCGACTTATACTTTTGCCCTATGCCATAGTAATGGTTAGGGTCCTGACCGCTTCAGTCATTTTGCCCATCTTATCGCCAATGTGGTCACTCGGCTTACATCTTCGTTGTCGGGTCATGCTGCTAGCAGCACTTTGACTGTTTCTAGACTCTCTCGAGGTCTCCATAGGGCCTTTATTAACCCTCTTTGACCGTTGTTGTGATCCCTCGTTGAGACGATGCGCTGAACCACTGTCGTGGTCATCCTCATCATCTGAAGAAAGACGAACAGTTTCAGTACCATTTTCATCAGACTCATCATCAAAATCGACCTCATCTCTTTTGGCGGCATCGACCAGAAAGTGGTGAAGAGTATGCGGTACTGGAAAATGACCCATGGGTACAATCATTCCCGAACATAAAAGCCAAGTCATTGTATCTATCGATGTGTTTTCCACGTACTCTTTCGGCGTATGGGTGAGACTGCAAAACCAGATTAGTTAGTTAACACGGTAGAAACTATATCAAGACCTTTGGATAGATTAAGAAATCACAATAATGTCCCATGAGTTCAGTTGAGTAAAATAGGACTGTTACTCACCGCAATGTACCTATCCCATACATCGTCCGTAGTGACAACCATTTTCATGTCTGCATCCCAGCCAAAGCCACTCGCATTCTTCATGTCCTTCACTGCCCAATAGAATCTCTTCAATGTGCAGAGACGGTTAGAAATATGTTTATTTTCTAACTCGATTCCACATCTATCAAAGATTTATGTGATAGTTGCCTTATAAGCTTCGGGCTTGAAACCAATGTCATTCTTTCGACCAAGATTAACATGCTCACTTAACGCATCAACCAATGCATTATCCATTGAATCAGTCCATTGAATGCGAGATGATTTCTTACTTTTTGTAGTCCTACGAGTGCGAACAGTCGGACACATTGGTAATGGAGCTTTCAATGATGGTGTCGAGCTTTTCTTAGTTGGGGTACCAAATATTCTTCTCAGTGATGCCACAGTCTTATTGGGTGAGCTTGTACACTTTGAAGGGGATGCAGTTTCATTCTTATATCTTAAAACCTTGTAAGAGCTCCGTACGAAATTCATTATAACTACGCAGTAGTAATAGTCAATGGAAATAGCATCTCACGAACTAACATAAGACAATAAATTAGAGGATGAGGCAGATCCATAAGATTACCTGAAATATAATACAACATAAATTCTGACATATAATGAAATCCATGCAAAGCGTCTATAAATTATACCAAACTAACATCCAAAAACCAAAATATTATTGTTTAAAATTATGTTGTTACACAAACAGCTCAATACAACAAATAAAAAGAAGAAATTAATGTTGTTACCGCGCACGAGGAAGACTGTCAGTCTACATCCTCTCCGCAATCTCGTCCCTCTTTTTTGCCCATTCCTCTCTTGCGCGGTCTATCACACGAGACAATGCACAATCTTCATCAGCATTAGTGACCTCTATAGGGGATGATGATATTTCTTCAGAACTGTCTCCACTATCCTCAACTACTTCAGTAAATCCGTCTTCACCACAAACACGGATGAAGTTGTGCACGACACAGCAAGCTACAATAATTTTTACTTGAGTTATAAACTTGAACTGTGGTGTTATACACAGTATAGGAAATCCGCCCTTTAAGAAACTGAAACACCGTTCAATAACATTTCGCAACTGGGCATGACGATAATTGAAGAGTTCTTTTTTATTAGCAGGCTTCCTTCCTATACAAAATTCATTTAAATGACATCGAACACCTTGATGAGGTGTCATAAATCCAGGAGAATGGGCATATCCCACATCCACAACATAATATTTTCCTACACAAAGCAGTATATGAATATTATGTGAACAATCGCACGCTACATATTTAGATGAATCGGCAACAGTCATTCTTTACCATGAGGAACAAGGAAACAATCAGGACGACAAGTTAATGCATTTTGCAAAACAAGAGCATTGGAGGCTGAAGCATCCCAACCTGCTAGCATATATACGAATTTTATATCGAATGTACAGGCTGTCATTACATTCTGGGACAGAAGACCTTTCTGATTTTGAAATGTTGCACTTGCTTCTTTTGGTAAATAGGCCAATATGTGGGTGTCATCAAGTACCCCAATGCAATCCTACAAGCAACACTCATCTGACTTTTTGGTTGGTATTAAGTAAACAACTGTTGAGAAGTGGAGCCACATCTGGGGCCGCCCACGACCAGTCGAGGTTGTGCGGATTTCGTGTCGCAAGTCCTTTCGCAACTGGGATGCGAAAGGAGTTTCCTTCGTGTCGCCAAGCGGGATGCGAAAGGAGTTTCGCGGATTTCGTGTCGCAAATCCTTTCGCAACTGGGATGCGAAAGGGAAGTTGTCAAAACTATAAATTGGGGTCCCTAGGGTTATTCTAGGGTTAACGTGAATATTGAGAAATATTTCTAAAGTGTGGGCAAGGGATTTTCTCAGTACTTCCAAGGAAGAGGTTAGTATATTGCCTTGTAATCTTCGTTCTTCATAGTGGAAGTTTGCATCTGTGGTTTTTTACCCTAGATTGGTATTTTTCCACGTATATCTTGTCTTGTGGTTTGTTTTAGATTGCTTTGATCTGTTTCTAGTTTATATTTCTTCATGTTTATCGTTTGTGGGTGAGGCACGAGATTGGATTTAGGCTCAACTTTGCGTTATTGGCGTCTTTGCACAACAAGCCCAGTATCGAGCTATTGGTTTAGTTCTATTGGGAGCGATGGCGAAAGATGGGAAAACTAAAATTGAGAAGTTTGATGGTTCAAACTTTGCCTTCTGGAAGATGGAGATGGAGGATTATCTGTATCAGAAGGACCTCTATATTCCTCTAAGAGGAAAAGAGAAGAAACCAGAAAAGATGACAGATGATGAATGGTTTTTACTAGATAGGAAGGCTTTAGGAACGATTCGACTCTCTTTGTCTAAGAGCATCGCCTTTAATATATCCAAGGTAAAAACGACAAAAGAATTAATGGAAGCCCTAGCCACCATGTATGAAAATAACAACTATTCAACATGAAGATGTCAGATAGTGGGAGCGTGGCTGAACATCTAAACGAGTTCAATACAGTCATGAGCCAGTTGGAATCCGTTGGCATTGCTTTTGAGGATGAGGTCAGGGCATTATTGATCTTATCCATTTTGCTAGACAGTTGGGATCGTTTGGTGATTGCTGTGAGCAATTCTTCAGGATCGATAAAGTTGAAATTTGATGATGTGGCCGGTCTAATTCTCAGTGAAGAATCTAGAAGGAAGGCATCAAGAGTTTCAGGGGATTCAGGGAATGCTCTAAACGTTGAAGGAAGAGGAAGATCGCTGAACAAATGAGGCAATAAACACGGGCATTTTAAGTCGAGGAAGAAGTCTAATGGACCGAAAGACAAAGACGGGTGTTGGCATTGTGACAAGAAGGGACACATGAAATGTGCTTGTAGGGCGCTCAAGAAACAAGAAGGAAGCTCTCAAGGCGAGAAGGATTCAGTGAATCTGTCTGAGGAGAGCGACACAGAGGCTTTGATCCTGTCTCTTGATGCGAGGAATGAGTCTTAGGTTATAGACTCGGGTGCTTCGTTTCATGCTACTTTGTGTAAGGAAGTTCTGCGTGATTATGTGTCAGGTGACTTTGGGAGAGTCTACCTGGGTGATGATGAGCCGTATAATATTGTTGAAAAGGGGGATGTTCATGTAAATCAGAAAGACGGAACGGTCTTGAAATTGAAGGATGTCAGACATGTACCGAGTTTGAAATGTAATCGATCTCGGTGGGATAGTTGGCCGTCTAGGTTATGTGACGACATTCACCAGTGACTCCTGGAAGATCACAAAAGGTGCCTTGGTAATATCTCGAGGTAAAAAGGAAGGTACTTTGTACGTGACTTCAGAATCGTATAGTTCACTTGCAGTCGCATCAACTAGAGTGAATGAGCAGTTATGGCATCAGAGGCTGGGACATATGAGTGAGAAAGGAATGAAAGTGTTATTGTCAAAAGGGAAGCTACCAGGGCTGAAGTCTATTGACTTGGAATTCTGAGAGGACTGCATGTATGGCAAACAGAAGAGGGTAAGCTTCAAAAAGACGGGACGCACTCTAAAGACACATCTGTTGGAGCTTGTACACACTAATATGTGAGGACCGACACAGGTATTATCTCTCGGTGGCTCACGTTATTTTATTACCTTTATTAATGATGCTAATAGAAAACTGTGGGTCTACTTCTTAAAACATAAATTTGATGTATTTGATGTATTTAAGAAGTGAAAAGTTATGGTAGAAAATGAGACAGGTAAAAAAGTAAAGTGTCTCAGATCTGACAATGGGGGAGAGTATTATGATAAGAGGTTTAAGGAGTATTGTGCAGCAAATGGAATCAAACATCAGAAAACGATTCTAGGGACACCACAACAGAATGGTGTGGCTGAGCGCATTAACAGGACTATCCTTGAGCGCGCTAGGAGCATGAGGTTACATGCAGGGTTGTCCAAGACCTTTTAGGCAGATGCTGTGAATACTGCCGCATATTTCATCAATAGAAGTCCCCCAGCACCATTGGATGGTGGGCTACCAAAAGAAGCGTGGACTGGGAAGGAAGTGAACCTTGCACATCTCAAAGTGTTCGTTGCACTTTATATGTTCACATTGATGCAGAGCACAGAAACAAGTTGGATGCGAAGTCCAGGAGGTGCACGTTTATAGGCTATGGGCAGCATGATTTTGGCTACAGGTTCTAGGATGCAGAAAATAGGAAAATCATCAGAAGCAAGGACGTAATCTTCAATGGAAAAGTGATGCATAAGGACAGTGTACAGGAAAATAAGGCCGAGAAAAAGGAATTCGTAGAGTTGGAAGAGTTACTGGACATGGGTGTTACAACGCTATACGATGAGGCAGAGCCGCATACACCGGTTGTGAGGAGGTTTACTCGGGAGAGGAGACCCACAGTCCGATACTCACCCTCCTTACATTATATACTACTGAGGGATAATGGTGAGCTAGAGTGTTTTGAAGAGGCGTTACAGTCAGATATACGGGTTAAGTGGGAGCAGGACATGGATGATGAGATTGACTCTTTTAAGTTTAATCGTACATGGGAGCCAGTCACTCTACCCAAGGGTAAGAAAGCTCTTCATAACAAGTGGGTTTACAGACTGAAGGAGGAGCACGAAGGTTCGAAACGGTACAAGGCTAGTTTGGTTGTGAAAGGGTTTCAACAAAAGGCAGGTATCGATTTCACTGAAATATTTTCACCGGTAGTGAAAATGTCTACTATTTGCATGGTCTTGAGTATAGTGGCTTCAGAGGACTTACATCTAGAACAACTAGATTTTAAGACAGTCTTTCTTCATGGGGACCTTGAAGAAGAGATATATATGCATCAGCTGACAGGATACGTGGCACCAGGTAATGAGAACAAGGAGTGTGTAGACTGAAGAAGAGTCTATATGGCTTGAAGCAGGCCCTGAGGCAGTGGTATAAGAAGTTCGATAGTTTTATGTGGGAAACAGTTTTAGGAGATGTCATGTAGACCACAGTTGTTACTTAAAGAAGTTTGATACGTCTTACATCATCCTTCTTCTGTACGTTGATGATATGCTTGTGGCCAATTCAAGCATGAAGGACATCTTAGATCTCAAAAGACAATTGTCTAGAGAATTTTCCATGAAGGATTTAGGAGCTGCAAAATAAATCCTAGGCATGAGGATAAAGTGTGACAGGGAAAACAAGAAATTAGTTTTGTCACAGGCAGAGTACATAGCCAAGGTACTTGATCGATTCAACATGGGAGGTGTTAAGCCGGTTAGCACTCCATTAGCCAACCACTTTAAGCTATCTAAGGAGCAAGGTGCAAAGATGCAGGAGGAATAGGACTACATGGCTAAAGTCCCATACGTGTCAGCTATTGGGAGTCTCATGTATGCTATGGTGAGCACGAGGCCAGACATTGCTCAAGCAGTGGGAGTTGTTAGCAGGTTTATGAACAACCCCAGGAAGGAACATTGGGAAGCTGTGAAGTGGATCCTTAGGTACTTGGTAGGTGCTAAGGACGTAAGGTTGTGTTATGGTGGATCAGAAATCAAGTTACAAGGCTACGTAGATTCAGATTTGGCAGGAGATATCGACAGCAGAAGAAGCACTACAGGTTATGTTTTTACTCGGATAGTCTTTGCGATCGGTTGGGTCTCTCAGTTACAAAAGATAGTATCTATCAGTACGACAGAAACAGAATATGTTGTGGCTACAGAAGCATGCATGGAGATAGTGTGGATGCAAGGTTTTGTGGAAGAGCTGGGTAAGAAGTAAGCAGATTACAAGCTGTACAGTGATAGTCAGAGTGCAATATACTTGGCTAATAATTCAGCCATTCATTCAAGGACCAAGCATATTGCCATCAGATATCACTTCATACGTTCGTTACTAGAAGATGGATCGATTGCTCTGGAGAAGATTCATATAAGTGAGAATCCTGCGGATATGCTTGACCAAGTCGGTCACAAGGGAGAAGCTGAAGCTCTGTTCAGCTTTGATTGGTCTTCAGGCTTGAAGACGGGGAGGTGGTGCACTCTGGATGAAGAAGATAAAGGTTTATGGTGATGTGTCTCCAAGTGGGAGATTGTTGAGAAGTGGAGCCATATCTGGGGCCACCCACGACCAGTCGAGGTTACGCGAATTTCGTGTCACAAGTCCTTTCGCAACTGGGATACGAAAGGAGTTTCGCGGATTTCGTGTCGCAAGTCCTTTCGCAACTGGGATGCGAAAGGAGCTTCGCGGATTTCGTGTCGCAAGTCCTTTCGCAACCGGGATGCGAAAGGGAAGTTGCCAAAACTATAAATTAGGGTCCCTAGGATTATTTTAGGGTTAAGGTGAATATTGGAAAATATTTCTAAGGTGTGGGCAAGGGATTTTCTTTGTACTTCTAAGGGAGAGGTTAGTATATTGTCTTGTAATCTTCGTTCTTCATAGTGGAAGTTTGCATCTGTGGTTTTTTACCCTAGATTGGGGTTTTTCCACGTATATCTTGTCTTGTGGTTTGTTTTGTATTGCTTTGATCTGTTTCTAGTTTATATTTCTTCTTGTTTATCGTTTGTGGGTGAGGCCTGAGATTGGATATAGGTTCACTGTGTTGTTGGCTTGCTGCGCAACAACAATAATTTAATTCTATCATAATTACAAATCTTAGATTGTAATACCTGAAAATAGGGGCTCCACATTGGATTATCGGATCTCTTTCAGGGTATGTAACCCAGGGAACTTTACTTATTTCGGATAAAGGCTAATTACAACATCAAGAACTCTATTGAAGTATCGACTAATGATTTCTCTAGATCGTGAAAACCGATAACCAATGACACAGTTTCACACGTTGTGGCCAATAGTATGCAGGAACATGACGACTTGTTCCTTTAAACTGCATTTACTTGTATCAGACAACAAATTCGTATCTCTTAACAAAGAACATAACTCAAAAAACTTATCACGACCTATTCTTAGCTGTGCAAAACAGTCAACATCGCTCTTCTTTATGATTCCATTAATAAATATATTTCTATTTACTTGACAATCTCGAGGCAACAACTTTATACAATAACAGCAATAATATTCAGTAGCTCACATAACACATGCAGAGGCTGTAATTACGGTTAATGCAGTTGCTATTTCATTTTCATTCTAATCACTATTGGAGGACTCCTCCCGGCTAGAGTCACCACTATGAGACCCCATGAGTGAAATGGAGAACTGACCTGTTACTTTTTCAAGTTACTTTGCATTTAGATGTGCAAATAACATCATAATCCTAAATGTACAGCAAGGTAAGAATGTACATGCAGGGTTTTTATAAAACATATTACATGGATTCTTAACATGATTGAAAATATATCAGAGATCTATTTCCTTGAAGAACATCAAAATCATTCAAAGTCAGACAGAACATATGATACAGTCGAGAGTATTAAATTCATTATTAAGAGACAATAATCAGGCAGGCAACATAAACAATACCAAGTACAAAAGAATAGCAGATTAGTAATAACTACCACAACTTTTAGGATAAGCTGACCAGTAAACTACGCACCTGTTAACAGTGTTATAGTGGAAGGTACTGATTACTCTGAGGATCAGCACCTATGTGGGACTTGACTGCAGGAAAAGGCTACAATTAGACCTTATTAATGTAGAAATCAAATTATAATATGAAAGTTTAGAAGTAACATGATCCTGCAGTATCTTTACATTACAAGGTAAACCTTTGAAAATATATATAAATATTTCAAACTTAGACATAAACACTGAATATTTCTTAAAACTAAAATACAATCACGGCAAACAATAATTTCATCATGCGTAATATGGAACCTTTAAAATGAGAACAAGGATGATCCTTTTAAAATCATTGAAAACTTGAGAATGAAATATTACCTGCGGAGAATGCTTAAACACTTCAATGGTCGAGATTGTCCGACGCTGTCCAAACAAGAAGCAAGCAGTCATAAGATACTACGACTGCCAACTAAGTTACTCCGATCTTCTTCTCCCAACTTCAAAATGATCGCAGGGTTTTTATATCGAATTGGCAAAACGCATCGGACCCAGTTTTTTTTTATCAAGGGTTGGGAGTGTTAATGGAAAATCTGGCTTCTAGAGCTGCAAACGGGCCATCTGCATCGAAGTTTGCAAACGGTTCCAGTCATTATGCCAATTCCTCAATCATATACGGCTTGACTGAGTGCAACAGAGATCTATCGAGTCGCGATTGCTACTCATGTTTGGAATCTGCGATTCAAATCGTTTGAAGAGTGCTGCAGTGGAAAAGTAGGAGGGCAAGTTTTGACTGTGAGTTGTAGCGCAAGGTATGCACTGAACAATCGCTTCTTTGAACTTTCAATGCCACCATCTCTACCGCCGGTAGCAGCTCCTCCTTCTGTTCTTGGTCCTGTGTAGCCAGACGAGGATTCAAATTCCAATATTACAACGAATCCTGATGGTAAGTTTTAGTTTCTTCTATTCCATCCAATCGATTTTCTCCATTCAACCATCGGTAATTTCCATCTTGTCATATGTGCAACATTCAACACATTCAAAAGGTTCGCCACTCCGTGGAATCTCCTTGTGAAAAAACAATTTAAAAAAATTAGATTGACCTACTCTTAAAAATGGGCCACCCTTGCTATCATTTCCCTATCTGAGAGGGCCTTGATTTCTTCTTCCCCTCTGAAACCCTATGAATTATAAGGCATATGGTGGTCCTGTATCCAGGGCTATCAACAGGCCAGGCCTGGGGTTGGCTTTGACCTGGCCACCTGGGATTTTAACTACATGAGGTAGGCCTATTCAAAATTTTGATATTGCCCAGCCCACGGATAACCTATTGCATATGTTTTAAATTTTGAGAAATGAGACCCATGGTAGAAAAAAAAAAAAAAAAGAAAAGAAAAAGAGAACAACTGGCCCACCTGAATTTTACTGACAAAAGGAAGTATACCACCATGTAATCCGGGTGGACTCGACAAATAACAAAGGGCCTCACATATTACACAACCAGTTGGTTGGAAACCCAGATGGAAAAGGTGAAAAAAAGACCATGGCAGGTAGTCTGAAACACCGGTCTCCAGTGTTCTACTGCAGGTGGACCACGTTTAAACATCCCATCCTTTTCCAAACTTTCTACACAGATGGATGCTTAAGAAGATATCAGTCCACGTTCAACGAAAGAAGATCCTGACTTGTCTAAATAACAAATTTGCCACTGAACCTTAATTCTTCTAGGGTTATATCTCGATGTATATGACTTTTTTTTTTTTTTTAAGTGGACTCTTGCCACAGGGTTTTCATTCAATCCAGAGAATTTACAGCTATTCATGTGGGCCCCAACAAAAAATTAAGGGCCACACCTATCATATACGCACCTGCTATGCAAGACAAAACCAAAAGAATGACAAGAAAACAGGGTCAAGGTCAGGGGAATCTGATTGCTCCTAAACCAGCATTGTCTAAAACCATTGCACCTCAAGCAATCTTCGGGAGGTCTGACCGTCGACGAAATATTTGGTCTGGGCGTCCCTCGCTAGCCACCCTGGCCAAAGCGTCAGCGACCGAATTCCCCTCCCTGAATACATGGTTGAAGCTGATGTTCATGGATCGACGTCTTTGCTATATGGCTCCCAACCTGTACCAGATTTTCCAGGGGTTTTGAACTAGCAGGTCCTTGACCGAATCCACAATGAGTTTTGAATTTGACTCAACAATGATGTTGGATAGGCCAAGGGAGGAGCAAATGTCTATTTCATCAAGAGCGGCCTGAGCTTCCACTACAGTGTTGGAGGCAGTCCCATAGTATTTGTGGAAAGCGAATATCATCCTGCCTAAGTGATCCCTACAAATATCCCCTCCTCCACTCTCACCTGGATTATCTCTCGAAGAGCCATCGATATTCAATTTCAACCAGTCTTTTGGAGGTTTTGACCATCTAACAATAAGGGGTTTACCTGGAAGTTGTGATAGGGATGTGTCAATCTTCAAGGTTTGGAGTATGACTCATTTGATGTATATGACTTATATCCATGCCATGCAGCCATTTTGAAAACTCATTTTAGGATATTATTAAAAAAAAATGAAATATACTCAAATCTGAGGTGTACCATAGTACATGAAACAGTAGTAATCAACCGTTAAAAACTTCTTTTGGGAAGAAAATTTGGATGAAACTGATATTTGTGTGGTCTCTTCATCCAGATCATAGTCACCTTGGTTGAATCGAAAATAAACATTTAAATAGCCCCCATCAAGTTTTTAATGGTGGGGATTTAATAACAACTGTTTCTTGTGGTGTGGTCAGCATAAGATTTGGATCCGCTTCATTTTTGGGATCATGCCCTAAAATGAGCTGTTAAAATGGATGGACGGTGTAGATGTAAGGCACATACATGCAGGGACCCGATTGTGAGAGGTAGATTTCCTGCCAAAGCATTTCGCATGGACTTCCTGCGGTGGGATGCTAGCTAGGTGAGTCGACCGTGATGTTTGTGGGAAATTCACCCGTTATGAGCATGTAGGGACCCCCCAAAACTGCGCTCCCGATTGTGAGAGGCAGATTTCCTGCCAAAGCATTTCGCATGGACTTCCTGCGGTGGGACGCTAGCTAGGTGCGTCGACTGTGATGTTTGTGGGAAATTCACCCCTTATGAGCTAATTTTATGATACACAACCGAAAATGAGGTGGATCTAAAACTCAAGTGGGCTACATCGGAATAAATATTGAAGAAAGAAATGCCTACCAGTGAAACCTTCATAGGATCCACCTATGTTTTCATGCCATACAAATAGCTTATAAGTTCATTCCCACTAAGATGAACCAAAAACACAAAAAATTTAGCCTGGTACAAACTTATTTGGGCATACAAATGTTTCTAGTATGGTCATTGAATCCCCACTATTTCCTGGTGAGGCTTACTCGAGTTTTGTAGCCACTTCATTTTTTGTTTCGTGTTCATAAATGAGCACACAAAATGGATGGATTGGGTGGATTTCCCACGAATGTCACAATAGCCCCACCTAGCTTTGCGGGAATTCCTGCCAAGGCCTTTAGAAAGAAATCTGCGTCCCCTGTTACTAGGGTTGTACATCGAGTCGAGCCGAGTTGAGGTGGATCAAGCTTGGCTTGGCTCGTCCGTGCTCTCCTCGAGTTCAAGCTCGACCTCGAGCTTACCATTGGAGATTGGCTTGTTTGTCAAACCTTTCGAGTCGAGCTCGAGGCGAGCTAGTGGATCGAGTTGAGGCGAGCTTACCTTAAGTCGAGTCGAGTCTGCTCCTAACCCGACCCATCCCGCACCTGATTCAACCCAGCAACTCAACCCAACTGACTTAACCCCCAAATAAAATATTCGATTAATAATGTGTGTGTATATATATACATACATACATACATACATACATATATATATATATATATATATATTAGATAGAGCCATAAAGGGTATCTTGTTGTTTGTCGAGAGAGAGAGAGAGAGAGTGTATGGTATAGTTTAAGCTTTAATTAATTTTTTTAAAATTTTTAAATATAATATGTATAGTATGGTTGAGATATAAGTCGGGCGGTTTGAGTCGAGTCAAGATCGTGAGTTGGAGATGAGAGAGAGAGAGAGAGAGAGAGAGAGAGAGAGAGAGAGAGAGGAGACCAAGCGCGACGAGTTAGGTAAGGAAGGGAAATGGTAAGAAAGGGACGGATGTGTATGGTATAGTTTAAGCTTTAATTAATTTTTTTAAAATTTTTAAATATAATATGTATAGATATATATAATATAAAATATATTCGAGTCAAGCCGAGCCGGGTTTGAGTCGAGTCGAGTTAAGCTCTACTATGTTCAAACTTGGCTTGTTTTCAAAAAAAGTTGGATCATATGAAACTTGGCTAACCTCAAGTCATCGTTCGAGTCAAGTCAAGTCAAGCTAGATCGAGCCAAGCAAAGCCAAGCGAGCTTTTCGAGCTAGTTTGGCTCGTGTACAGCCCTACCCGCTGGGTATGGGCCCGGATTATGTATTATCCCCTCCTGTTCGGAGCTCAGTACAGGCAGAGGCCCTGAGGGCCACCGAGGGGTCACTGTGATGTATGGATTTTATCCGGACCGTCCGTTCAGTTTTTTCATATTATTTAGAATACTGGAAAAAAAAGAAAAAAAAGAAAAGGCATATCCAAGTCTCAAGTGGACCACATAATGAGGATTAAATATCTATCGTTGAAAAATTCTTAGTCCACAGAAGTTTTGGATCAAAATGATATTTGTTTTTTCACTTCATCCGGGTGTATATGACCAGATCAAAAGGTTGGATGGAAAATAAACGTAGATAGATACGGTGGATCCTAAGAAGGTTTCAATGGTGGACGTCCTTAGAAACGCTTCTTCCAATGGTGTGGTACAATTGAGCCTTGGATCGGCCTTATTTTCCAAATTTCTAAAATGACATGTAAAAATGAATGGCCGGTGTGGATAAAATCCATACATCACGGTGACCCCTCAGTGACCCTCGGAGCCTCGGCCTGTCCGGACCTCCGACCGGCGGGGGCAGTAACTAATCCGCAGCCACCGCGTCTGACGCTGCCAGTGGTGCAGGAGATTGCATGGTGTGGCGCACAGCACCTACTTGTCGTCACTAAATTATGTGGGCCCACCAAGATATATGTGTTGTATCAAAACCGTCCATTCATTTTTTTGAGGTCATTTAAGTAGATGAGAGCAAAAAAAAAAAAGCATATACAAAACTCAAGTGGACCACACTACAAAATGCGGTGAGGAGTGAACGCTTACCCTTGAAAACCTCCTGTGGGTACAAAAGTCTTGGATGAAACTGGTATTTTTTTTTTTTGTCCATTCATCCAGGGCCTTTTTGACCTTATAAATAGGTTGGATGGCAAATGAACATCTTGGTGGGCCTAGGAACGTTTCAACAGTAGTCATCATTGTCCCCACTGCTTTCTGTAGTGCGGTCTACTTGAGGTTTGTATGGGCCTCATTTTTATGGGTGTCCAAAATTGATCTAGCAAAATGAATGGATGGTGTGGATATAACATAAACACTAAGGTGTGCCCACCTGGTGACCGCAACACACTGCGTGGGTAAGTGCTGCGTGGTACACTTGCTTCCTCCAGTAGCAACGTCTTTGGTGGAAACGGATTGGCTACTCCCCCTGCCACCAGCCAATGGCTGGTGGTCGGTGCTCTGTGGGCCCCACCATGAGGTATGTGTTTCATTCATGCCGTTGATCTATTTTTCTAGATCATTTTATTGCATGAGAGAAGAAATGAGGTATATCCCAATCTCAAGTGGACCACATTACAGGAAACAGTGTTGAATGAATTTCGACCATTAAAAACTTTTTGGTGGCCATAAAAGTTTTGGATCAAGCTGATTTTTGTTTTTTACCTTCATCTGGGTCTGTATGACCTAATCAACATATTGGATGTCAAATAAACAGTACAGTGTACCTTAGGAGGATTTTAATGGTGGATATCCAATCACTATTGTTTTCGTATGGTGTGGTCCACCTGAGATTTATATTCTTATCATTTTTTGCATCAAGCGCTAAAATGATCTGTAAAAATGAATGAACGGAATCGATGAAGCACATACATCATGGTGGGCCCCACAGACACTGACCACCAGCCACGGGCGATGGCAGGGGAGTAACCAATCCGTTCCCGTCTACGGTGGGCAGTGATCTGTGGGCCCACAATGATGTATACTTTTATTGAGGAAACGGATTGGCTACTCCCCCTGCCACTAGTCCGGTGGCTGGTGGTCGGTGATCCGTGGGCCTCACCGTGATGTATGTGTTTCATCCACTTTCACATATCATTTTAGGGTTTGATACATAAAATTAGAGGAATATAAATCTCAGGTGGACCACACCGCAGGAAAACAATAGTGATTGGATATCCAACATTAAAATCCTCATAAGGCCACTTTACTTTTTATTTGACATTCAATTTGTTGATTAAGTCATACAGGTCCAAGATGAAGGGAAAAAACAAAAATCAGCTTGATCCAAAACTTTTATGGCCTTCAAAATTTTTTTTAATGGCCAATGCTCATTCAACACTATTTCCTGTAATGTGGTACACTTGAGATTGGGATATACCTCATTTTTTAGTTTTATACCATAAAACATAGATGGACGGCACGGATGAAGCCCATTTATCATGGTGGGGCACACAGAGCACTGACCACCAGCCATTAGCGGGTGGCAGGGGGAGTAGCCAATCCGTTTCCTTTTATTGACACCATCCATCCATTTTCCAATATCAGTTTTGGGCGTGAGCACAACAGCAAGTGGTGCGTGGTATACATGAAGGAGGTTAGTTTTGTTATTTTAAAAAATACAGTTCAAACGTTTATAACCCTACCAATACGTCACAGCGTGACTACGGGTGCAAACCTTTGATGTGGATTGTCCATCATGTGGGGCCCACCTTGATGTGGGCCATCCATCATGTGGACCCACCATAAAAAAATGTCCATCATGAGGGGCCCACCATCAACGTCCACCACCCAAGATGTGGAGCCCACCTTTGATGTGGATTGCCCATGGTGTGGGCCCCAATTTTGATGTGGACCATCCATCGTGCATGGCCACCTTGGATGTTGTCCATTCATCATTATATGGGGCCCGCCTTGATGTGTGTCATTCATCTCATGAGGCCCGCCCACCTTCAATGCTAATGTTCATCATGCAGGGTCACCTTCAATATCCACCACCCCTCATGTGGAGCCTACATTTGATATGGATTGTCAATTGTGTGGACTCCACCTTCAATGTGGGTTTTCCATTATGCCCACCTACTTTGGATGTGGGCTGATCAGGGTCGAATATTGCATATCAGACCCTAGTAGATTACTTGATTTTACATACATGATAATGTTTAATGCCGGATTTTAATTATATTTTCGTTACAGGACGAAATCAGGAACGTTAATTGGAATTTGATGTTAAAGGCATGGATTTGATGCTTCAAAATCACCAGAGCATGGGATGAACCTCAGAAGACCAATAATGAAGATTTTACATGCCTGGGATTTGAGGAAAGCAAGCCAAAGGGGCCCGAAAAGGGTCCAGAATGCAAGATCACATGGTTCCCACCATCCAATTGACTCGAAACTTCATACATATGATGGGGGCCGTGAATTAACCGTACATATTAAATTTCAGCCATTGAAGATCTCGAGAAGTGGGCCAACTGATAAATCAGCCCACAAACCATAGATTCTGGGCCCACCTGATATCTGGAATTGCCTCAAATTCGGTTTTGACTGGTTAAATAATATGGGAAAAAGGATGGACGGTGCAGATTTCTCATAAACATCTCCGTGGGACCCCTACATGCAGTGCATGTGTAAGGAATGAAAGCGCACCAGCGGCGCACCGCATCACCGAAGACGGTCAGCGAAGAGCTGACCCGCGCCCTCTCCTTCCCAAATTCAAAAACGGACTTGCCGTTACAGCGTTAACGCTGTCCGATAGGTCGTTCGAGTTGTGGGTCCACACCATCCATCAATCAGACGATCCATACCGTCCATCAGCTTCCTAGGGCGGCAGTTGCCCTCGCCTAGGTGGCAAAAATTGGAATAAAAGATTATATCAGATCCTAGCCGTACAAACGCAGGATGGACGGCGGGACGAAAGATCACGTGGGTCGCATCAAGATCCACCTCAAAACCGGTAAATTCTTGCGATTTTTCGAGTGAATCTCATGAACGGAGTAGATTTCTCAAAGACATTGCGAAGTGGGACCCACCATCACGTCGTGCCGGTTGGCGTCCGCGTAACGCACGGCCGCTGGCTGATTTTCCGAATTATTGTGGGCCCCGCTCGTCAACCTTTCGGAAGATCCGAGCCGTCCACCGTGTAGAGGGCCACGAGAACTACAAAACCATGCTGAGATTCCACTCCCATGCGTACACACGTGTGCGGTACAGAGGCCACAAAAGGGCTACCGCGACGTTCAAATCTGATCTTTTCGAGATTTCTTACGGGCCGCGCCAATGGACCTTCAAAACTACCCATTCTTGGTGAAATTTCGTCTGAATCAATGGACGGGGTAGATTTTCGAGAAAAATACCTCTGTGGGGCCCACCGATCACGGTTGCGAAAATCTGTACTTGAGTCCGTCTACGACTCTGCCACCGATTCCAGCCATCCAGCAACTATAAAGGGGAAGTTTTGGACGTGGGGAAGACATTCAGATCTAAGGAATTTGAGATCCAGAGCCAGGGAGAGAAGAAAGAGAAGGAGAAAGAGAGAGAGATTGTTCGGTTTGGAGTTTTGGTTTATGAATTTTATTTAATATTTTTTATGGATTTTATGGGTAACTAATCTCTCAGCTAGGGCTGAGATGTAGCCCCTAATTTGATTAACTCTTGTATTGGTTGATTTACTTTAAATTTTAATTAATTTGTTTTTTTTTCTCTAAGTGGGTTTGACGGGTTTAAATTTCATACTTCTCCATCTATGAACTTGATCAAAGTATATAGATGGATGTTGTTTGGATGCTTATTACAGTGCTTGGGTACGATCAAAACGGGTTTCCTATAGAGGAAGAAACGATGGTGCTTTAATGAATATACATTCCATGTGCCCGAGCCAAGGACATGGAATTTGTTATTCATGGCATTGCTTAAAGGAATTAGACAGTCTGTATGCCCGATTTAGGACACAGATTGTGCTTTCTCTATTTAAGTGGTATCAATCTATATCAAGGTGAATCAACAGACAAAACAAGGGTTAGGATAATTAGGGGTGGATTCGAAAGTCTAGTGCTCTCTCTCGATTGAATTTTCTTCCCTGTTCTTAATTGTTTTTCCTAAAATTGTGATTAGCGAGTTTAGTTCATTATTCATTGGATTAGTTAAGAAGAATCATAGATTTGAATTGTGACAACCGGTCCTCGTGGGATTCGACCTCGATCTTCTACCGAGTTTATTACTACATCACAACCCTATACTTGGGAGTGAACAAGTTTTAAGCGCCGTTCTTGAAGTGTTGTTCAAGTTCCAAATTAAATTTAGGATTCTCTCTTATCATAATTCATAGCTTAGGATTTTACTAACTTAGGTTAAAGTTTTTATTTTATTTTATTTTTATTTTATTTTTAGAAATTAACCATTGCTTAGGATTCTTCTATCATTATTTTAGGAAACCTAATTTGGTTTTTTTTTTTTTTTTTTTTTTTTTTTTTTTTGTTTACGGGAATTGAGGAAGGAAGCTACTAAGTGAAGGAGGAACATCTTAAATTTTTCGACATCAATCATCTCCTTTTAGGGTTCTTTCTTCCCATTCTCACTTACATAGTTTTAACTTGTTTTTTTTTTTAATAGCATAGTTTCTAGTTCTAGTTTTCTTTCTCTTAGGTTGTTACTTAGTTTATCTTAGGACGTAGATCTCTAGATATAGAACTAGCGTAGTTTGATCTGAAATAGAAAGAACACTTCGAGAAAGATTAAGAAACAATTTCATTGAAATGACGAATGAGGCCGAAGTTAAGGCTCTTAAAGATTATTCGGCTCTGTCCAATTTAATGCGCCTTCATGCATAGTGTTGCCAACCACTACAAGACACACTTTGAAGCCCTGAAACACGAGTCATACAATTGTTGCCATCCTTTTATGGATTGGACAAGGAGGACCCATATCATCATGTGAAAGAATTCTTAGACATTTGCTCCACTTTTAAGTTCCAAAACTTCTCAGACGATTCGATTCGCCTACGCCTGTTTCCTTTTTCTTTGAAGGATAAAGCGAAGGCATGGTTGAATCCTCTAGAAGTTGGATCTATCACTACATGGGACCAACTGTCTAAGAAGTTCTTAAACAAGTTCTTCCCCGTTCACAAAACCAATGCCCTCGTAGAGAAATTACTAACTTCACACAAAAAGAGGCGAGCACTTTCATGAATGTTGGGAAAGATGGAAGGACTTGCTTCTTAAATGTCCTCACCATGGTTTTGAGAAGTGGCAACAAGTTCAATACTTTCTATGACGGTCTGACACCCCAGACCGTCGCATGGTTGATGCCACCAGTGGAGGGTCTTTCATGACCAAAAGCGATCACCGAAGCATGGAAATTTTTGAAGCCTTGTGTGAAAACTCCCAAGAATGGGACTATTCGAGATAGAGGTGAAAGAAGTTCCCAACCACAAAAGAGAGGTGGTATATATGAGATAGGAGTCGTGCGAGTTGTGCGCCAAACTTGATAACCCGACAAAGAAAGTTGATGCTCGGCATTAAATAATGGATCTCCACAAACAGCTCAAGTGGAGGCATGTGCCACATGTTCTAGTCTCCGCTTGATCTTGTCCATCGGGCGGCATCCCAGAACTCTCTCGAACAAGTTCATGCTATGAACACTTTTCAAAAACCTGGGAATGATCCTTACTCAAACACATACAACTCAGGGTGGGCTAGGCATCCAAATTTTTCTTGGGCAAAAGGACCACATCAAGGAGGACCATCTGGAAATCCTCTCATGCAACCGCACCTCCAAGTTGGCAGTCAACAAATTCCACAATATCAACAACTGCCTACGCAATCAAGGAACCCATCTCTTGAGGATACACTCCATCTTTTTATGCAGAGTTCTCTCCAATTCCAAAAAGATACCCAACACACCTTACTGGCTAACCAGCAAAGCTTACATGCAAATGCACAATCCATTGCTAAGCTGAAAATTCAAATGGGTCAACTAGCTGCCACATTGAGTGAGAGAGAGAAGGGCAAGTTCCCTAGCCAACCTGAGGCTAACCCAAAGGGACAGTATGAGATTGGCTCTAATTCCAACCAAAGGCAATATCATGAGCAAGCCAAATCGATTACTACCCTTAGGTCAGGCAAGCAGATTGATGACAGAATAGAGATGCCTGGGGATGATTCAAATTCTAAAACAGAAGATCAGGATGAAGCAGAGGGACACACTAATGCATCCAAAGTCCAAAAGCCCTCTGACTCTCCAAGAGCTACTGATGTGCCACCTTACGTGCCCAAAGCACCTTTTCCTCAACGTCTGGCACCAATAAAGAAAAGAAATAATTTTGATGAAATCTTGGATGTGTTTCAAAAAGTGCAAGTCAACATCCCGTTGCTTGACGCTATTAAACAAGTCCCTGCTTACGCTAAGTTTCTGAAAGATTTATGTACTCAAAAGCGTAAGCAGAATGTTCATAAGAAAGTCTTCCTTGCAGAGCAGCTCAGCTCCATGATTCAACATAACACTCCTCCTAAATTTAGGGATCCAGGAGCTCCCACCATTTCTTGCGGCATAGGAGATCATAAGATCGGGAAGGCATTACTTGATTTGGGGGCGAGCGTTAATTTGTTACCTTATTCGGTTTATGAGCAGCTAGGACTTGGCGAGTTGAAACCGACTAAGGTAACATTACAACTAGCTGATAGATCTGTCAAGGTACCCAGGGTGTTATTGAAGATGTGTTAATTCGGGTTGATAAATTTTATTTTCCAGTGGATTTCATAGTCATAGATACTCAGCCTGTCCAGAATCTTCACAGTCAGATCCCAGTCATCTTGGGTCGTCCATTTTTGGCCACATCTAATGCTATTATCAATTGTAGGAATGGAGTTATGAAATTGTCCTTTGGTAACATGAATATTAAACTCAATGTTTTTAATGCAGGACAACAATCCGCAGATTTGGATGACATATTTGAAGTGGACATGATCGAGAGCCTTGTGCAGGACTCCTTCCGTACATCTTTTGAAGATCCACTTGAGACCTGCTTAGCACAAGCTGGCATGGACTTCGACATCGATAGTCCCATTCATGAAGTCAATGCACTGCTCGACTCTACTCCTATCTTGGAGGCGAAAAATGGAGAGCGAAAGTGGAACCTCTTCATCCCTCTGAGACACCTCTTGACAGCACAGTTTCGAACTCTGAGAAGACAAAGGCAAGCAGGCTGCTTAATTTTCTTAGAACATATAAGGCAGCAATTGAAAGGAAGATAGTGGAAATACAGGGAGTATGCCCCACGATATGCATGGATCATGCCGTGGAAATGTCGCGTGAAATACAAAGGAAGCGTGATCCTCGTATGGAAGAAGTCGTGCGAGCAGAAGTTCTTAAATTCTTTGACGACAAAGTGTCGATTACCTCCTTGCAGATAGCACCGCTTATGGGAACTCACATCACTTGTCCGGGATCGGTTAATCAAGTGAGTTCCATCAATGTTTGTGGGTAACATTACTGCAAACCCTCACGAGACTACAACTCGTCCACTAGGGGTAACCTAGGGGTTTAAAGGCTTGTTGCATACGCTAAATGCAATCGAGAGCACCTGCGAAAGTGGTATAGGTAGGATCTTCTTTTGTTTTCTTTTTGCTATTTTTTTTTTCTCTGTTGATTTCTCTCTTGAGCTAACCTGTTTTATGATGATATTTTTTTTAGAAAGCTTCTTGATTCTCCGTCCAGGTACTATCTTTCTCTCATTCCTCTTTTATTTTCGTTGTCCCATATGCATTGTATGCTTATTTCTTTTACATTGAGGACAATGTAAATTTTAGGTTGGGGGTGGGAGATTAGGCTACCTAATCAGTATACCTAATCAGTATTTTCTTGGTCTTGAGCAAAATTTGTGAAAATTTTTAAAAAAATTTTCTGGAATTTCTATTGAATTCAAAGTGATTTTGAAGGATAGTTGTGATTTTAACATTATAAGATTCGTGATGGGTAACTTATGACTCTTGGATTTGGCCATCTGCTTGATTTCACAGTCAATTTTGAATTGTTAATCCATGATTAGAAGTTATAAACATTGATTGAGCCATGATTTCCCATATCAGATCTCACTTACACATTAAGTTTTCAGTTCGATATTAAATGGTAACTTGGTAATCATTAGGCATGAAAGGAACCAGCCTGAGAAATTTGTTAACGTCAGTTTATAAAGAAGAATTGAAAGAGTTAGTCACATAATCTTCACCATAGGTTTGCTCCCTATAGGTGTGGATTTGATTCTCCATAGTTGACATATGAAAAAAAAAATAAAAAAAAATAAATTTAAGCGACAAGTTTTCGCCATAGGTTTGCTCCCTATAGGTGAGAATTTGATTTCCCTCAGTTGCGTTACTGCTCTTAAAGAAAATTAAAAGATGGTAACATGAAAAGTTAATCTGTGAGATAAGTGTTGGTTTCAAGCTTAGTTGTCACGAATTACTAATGATATCATGAAATTGACAATTGGATCTCTTACTGATTATAAGTCGAGATTATACTTTACACTCGTGGAACTCAATGTTTAGCAATGCTCAAATTGATGGATTAATATTTTGAACTTGATTATGAAGTTTACTGTAAGCTTGATTCCAAGAGAAAAATTCCACACACCAATCATGAATCTTAGAATTTTCACATCTCAGCTATCTGTTCACAAGTCACTTGAGTTACTGAGGAATTGTCTTTATTTCTGAAATTATTTTTCGCATGTTTTGCTCGGGACTAGCAAAATGCTGGTTGGGGGTTGTGATCAGGGTCGAATATTGCATATCAGACCCTAGTAGATTACTTGATTTTACATACATGATAATGTTTAATGCCGGATTTTAATTATATTTTCGTTACAGGACGAAATCAGGAACGTTAATTGGAATTTGATGTTAAAGGCATGGATTTGATGCTTCAAAATCACGAGCATGGGATGAACCTCAGAAGACCAATAATGAAGATTTTACATGCAGGATTTGAGGAAAGCAAACGAGGGGCGAAAAGGGTCAGAATGCAAGATCACATGGTTCCCACCATCAATTGACTCGAAACTTCATACATATGATGGGGGGCGTGAATTAACCGTACATATTAAATTTCAGCCATTGAAGATCTCGACAAGTGGGCCATAGCGATAAATCGGCCCACAAAACATAGATGCAGGCCCACGATATCTGGAATTGCCTCAAATTCGGTTTTGTTGGTTAAATAATATGAGAAAAAGGATGGACGGTGCGAGATTTCTCATAAACATCTCGTGGGACCCTACATGCGGTGTATGTGTAAGGAATGAAAGCGCACCGGCGCATCAGCATCACCGAAGACGGTCGGCGAAGAGTTGACCCGCGCCCTCTTCCCAAATTCAAAACGGACTTGCCATTACGGCGTTAACGTTGTCCGATGGAATCGTTCGAGTTGTGGGTCCACACCATCCATCAATCGGGACGATCCATCCGTCCATCGGCTTCTGAGGCGGCGGTTGCCCTCGCTGGGTGGCAAAATTGGAATAAAAGATTATATCAGATCCTAGCCGTACAAACGCAGGCTAGGATCTGATATAATCTTTTATTCCAATTTTTGCCACTAAAGAGGGCATCGCCATACTAGAAAGACGATGGACGTATGGATCGTCGTCGATTGATGGATGGTGTGGACCCACAACTCAACATTCTATCTGACACGGCGTTAACGCCAAGTAACGGCAAGTCCGTTTTTGAATTTGGGAAGGAGAGGGCGCGAGCACGCCTTCTTCACGACCGTCTTCTATGATGCGTGCGTAACACTGTGCGCTTTCATTCCTTACACATGCACCGCATGTAGGGGTCCCACGGAGATGTTTATGAGAAATCTGCACCGTCCATCCTTTTTCCCATATTATTTAACCAGTCAAAACCAAATTTGAGGCAATTCGTATATCAGTGGGCCCAGAATCTATGGTTTGTGGTGATTTATCAGTTGGCCCACTTATCGAGATCTTCAATGGCTGAAATTTAATATGTACGGATTCACGGCCCCCATCATATGTATGAAGTTTCGAGTCAATTGATGGTGGGAACCATGTGATCTTGCATTCTGGACCCTTTTCTGCCCCTACTTCGCTTGCTTTCCTCAAATCAAAGCGTGTAAAATCTTCATTATTGGTCTTCGAGGTTCATCCCATGCTCGGTGATTTTGAAGCATCAAATCCATGCCTTTAACATCAAATTCCAATTAACGTTCCTGATTTCGTCCTGTAACGAAAATATAATTAAAATCCGGCATTAAACATTATCATGTATGTAAAATCAAGTAATCTACTAGGGTCTGATATGCAATATTCGACCCTGATCATGGGCCATTCATCATTAGGTGCCTACTATTGATTTGGACAATCCATTATATGGGCTCACCTTAACATGGGTCATCCACATGTGAGGCCCACTTTTGATGTGGACCGTCCATCATGTGTGGCCTCACGTTTGATGTGCATTTCCCATCATGCGAGGCCTCCTTTGATACGGACCATCCATCACGTGGGGCCTCCTTTGATACGGACCATCCATCACATGGAGAGATAGAGAGAGGAGTTGAAAAGCATAAACTAAAAACCTTTAGGCATAAGTAACTTTGATCAAACTAACTAATTAACTTAAGTTTTAAAAGAAAGTTACTGATAGGGTGGTATCCAAAGGGGCCCTGAATTTTTCAAAATGCATGGATCAAATCATTCTATAGGTTTGACAGATTGTCATAAAAAGTAGCATTATAACGCTTGTTTACTATGTGTGTTTTCTGAAACCAAAGCAGCATTAAAATGCTTGTGATTGTCTACATTGTGTGTTTTCTAAAATCTAAGTAGCATTAGAATATTCGTGGATATGATCGTCTACTGTGTGTGTTTTCTAAAACCTAAGTTTATTAATCTATATTGTGGAATTGATGGATCGTCTATGCATCAATAAAGAAGATTCAACATAATAATTTTAAGGTGTACCTGAATGGGAACACATCCGGATACCTCGATGTTATTGACAATAATCTTAATCTTCTGCACGGCACACACCCTTAGGAGAACCTTCGACGAGACTAGGGTTAGAAGCTTACCCATCACACTTCTCACCTCTAAGGTTTTATACAGCGTAGGTTTTCATATCCAGCTTAATAATCGTATATAGGGAACACGGTTCAACCGTCCCACCCCAAATCTATTTACAATGATCACAGTTGTAGTGGAATCCACTGAATCGCTCATTCTGAATAATCCAACGGTCAAATCTGAACCGATAATCATATGTAGCCCACTTGATAGGAGTCTTACAAAGCTATCCATAATAAGCCCCAGCAGAGGGACGATCCACATTGAGGTCTCACCCAGTAATTCTATATTCGAGCCTTCGGGCTCTCTGACTCCTCCGGATCTACATCTCCACTTTCTTGAACTCCCATAAGTGTGACGGAGTTCATTCCGCCCATGACTCAACTCTCAGCAGTGTTCCCTTATTTGGCCCACATGCTGATATGGCCTTATGATCGGAATTGTCCCTGTTTCTAGATGCTACTATACACAAGCCACCTTAAGAAACTTGAGGTATGGTCGCTATGTATTGATGAACGCAGAACACCACAAAATATTCCGTTTGTGCACATTCAACTCCAAAAATCAATGGACAGGATCATTTTTGAGATGCCGGTATTATACAATGGTTCATTTATGGTGGCCTACATTGTTAAGCCTAACGTACACTGCATTGTATTGGATTTGCCTTAATCTGCACATATCCCTTCTTTATACTCCTTTTTATTGGCATTTAAAAGATTGATGGAATTAAAAAATTAACATTTCTGGTAACATATTTTTAACATATTGCCTCTCTCTTTCCTACGTGTGATCAAAACTCACCCTTGACTACGCACATTTTTAACTGAAATGACAAGTGGTTTGATTTACAGCAAATGGAGGGAACAAATCAAGGGTTATAATCTTCAGTAGTGTAGCAACGGCTTTAGGGTTGGCTCTCTTTGGTTCCTGTATCTACTGCTATCTACGAGGAAGAAAGAGACGACGCAAAGGTAAAAAAAAATAAAATAATAATCTTAAAGCCATTGGCTATGTCTGCCAACCGGCCAGGCCAACCCGAGCTCGGCCAGTTGACAGCCCTAGCAATAGCAGCCTATGGGCTAAGACTGGTGAAAGATTAGATTTTGTTTCCATGGTGCTTGCAGTTATTTACATTTGGCCTATCCATGAAGAGGCCCAATCTGCTGAAAGATTCGATAATCAAAACAGTCAATATGATGGGACCTACCATTGATGCGCACCTGTATAGAAAGCATATGATGGGGACCTGAAAACAGACAGGCATAAGAATGATCTAGATCGTCTGAGTATATAGCCATGGGGCCCATGCATAGGCTAAACAAAGAACTTCACACCATTTTATCAGGACTAGTATTACAGTCTCACATTTTTCTTTTAAACCAGAGAAAAAAGGACATCAAGCATTATTCCATCATTTGGGGCCTCCAGTGGGTCCAGAACTGATGGACGCAAGTATGGATTGCGAGCAAACTTGAGAATTGCCGTTGATTGACTTAGCTATAATACAAGCTGCTACGAGTAACTTCTCTGACGAAAATAAGCTTGGAGAAGGTGGATTTGGCCCTGTGTATAAGGTAATAGCACTTCTCTAATGGACCATCTAATTAGAAATAATTAGTCTATAAATATTTGAAGCAATAAAGTTTAATTTCTTTTTATATGTATCAACGATCTGTACTTCAAATTGCAATTATGTTAATGTAGTTGCAAGTTATGTACAACTACCTCATTATAAATGGTAGGAAATTTCATTGAGTTTGTTCTGACATCTTGAATAAACTGAGTTTTGCAATTCAATTTGCTTGGAAATCCAAAAAAAGCCGTACTAGGATTAGTTGACTAAGCCTTAATCAGAACAGGATGCATTTTATTTTTCCAATTAAGTAATCATTGCATGGAAAATCTTTTTCAGGGAATATTACCTAATGGGGAGGAAATAGCAGTTAAAAAGTTATCAAGGAGTTCAGGGCAAGGTTTGGAGGAATTCAAGAATGAAGTAACGTTGATTGCCAAACTCCAATACAGAAACCTTGTGAGGCTCTTGTATTGCTGTATGGAGAGAGGAGAGAAACTGCTCATATATGAATACATGCCAAATACCAGCCTTGATGTCTTCGTCTTTGGTTTGGACTCTTTCTCTCTTCTTCAATTTTTGAATTTCACCACATGCAAATACACATGCACAGACACAACATGTGTTATGGAAAATGTTTTGGTTAAAAATATTTTTAAATATAAATAAATTATATATAAATATATAAGTGTTTGTGAAAAAGTTGGTTTTTTACCTTCGGGAATAGTCCCATATCAGAAATGATAAAAAAGAAATAAAAATAAAAATCATCTTGATAAGTAGGGTATTGAGTACCTCAATATTTGATTGGTGCGATAAAGGTGTACCAAGACTTCACACTGGAACACGCGCATGCACGAGCACAGTCACAGTCTTGGTGCAAGGGCATGAGCATGTGAGGCAGTGTGGCTGTAGAGGCTCTAGCAGTGCACTTCGCACATGCGCATCGTGCTGTGGATGGGTCACTTCCTCGCGACCTTACACGAACCAGCTTGAGTCATGTGCGGGGTCGTAGTGCAATAGTGGCGAAAAGAGATAGGTTATGTGGCTGGGTTTGTTGTTGAGGAGTGTTGTGGGTAAGAGGTCTAAAATAGAACTCTCTGCCTTATTTAGGAGTTGTGTAGTCGTTTAAGAGGCCTGATGTAACTGCTCATGCAGTAATTAGCCAGACCATGTAGAAATGGTTGCATGTGGCTAGCCTAATAGTTAGAAACATCTAGCCACTATGTCTCAACGGCTAGCATGCAGCTAGTCTCCCACATGTAAAACAGTCAGAAATTACTAAAAAATGGCTAGTTTATCAACAATAGTCAGAAACAATATAGTGTGTTTATGACCCTGGACCAAAATGTCCAGCCACCCTTGGCTACATAAATAGAGTTTGGATAGTTCATTCCATCATCTCAAGCAAACCAATTCATTCTCTCATCTGAATCGATAGTCTCTACCCGTTCTCTGATCGAGCTAGTAGGTTCAATGCGAACCTGAGACTGCCAGGACCAACAAGTGCACACAAACTAGACCAATGTAGTGTTTTAATCCAACAAAGCTTCTCTTCAATTCTCTCTTTTTTCATTTGGGATTTTTTTTTCTTTAATTTTCATCTATCAGTAAAAATGTTTCTACAGAGTTTCGCTAGTGGTTCCTTCGTGCTTGCTGAACGCAAAACCACACACAGGCTCGTCGTATCCCACAAGCTATTTGCCTGCAACCTCTCAGCAGTATCAATTACTTTGAGAAGGGGCAAATAATGTTTTAAGACAGCGTGATCACACATGCTTCAATCTGTCATTATAATTTTTTATTTTTATTTTCCTTCTATTTTATAGTAATTATAGATCTGTAATTTAAGATTTACAACTATCAGCAACATACACATAAAACAAACATTCATATGAGTGTGTCATTGTATCCACTCACAAACACCATAAATAAAAGTGAATTCACTTTGCAATGTAAGAGACATGGCCTAGACATGATTTGAATTTCACTCAACTTGCGTTCCATGAACTCAATTGGCATATCACACTACGCCAAAATCGCTATTTTACGACGGACCAAATCCGTCGTAAAACCAAAAAACGACAGACTTCGTCCGTCGCTTGGTCCGTCGTTGTTTACTAGGTCGTTTTTGTTTTTATGACGGATTATATCCGTCGTTTAATCTGCGACAGATAAGGCCCGTCGCATCATAGCGACAGATAAAATCCGTCGTAAAAAATAAAAAATCCGTCGGTAATATTCAAAAAATTAGTCGTCACTAAAAACATTAGCGACGGATAATATCCGTCGCTAATATGCATAAGCGACAGACCTCATATCCGTCGTTGATTTTCAGCGGTCATAAATTAGCGACGGATAAGGTCCGTCGCTAATACGAGTAAGCGACGGACCTCATATCCGTCGTTGATTTTCAACGGTAAGAAATTAGCGATGGATAAGATCCGTCGCTAATATGAGTAAGCGACGGACCCCGAATCCGTCGTTGATTTTCAATTTTCAGAAATTAGCGACGGATTTGGTCAGTCGCTAAAATATCTGTAAAAAAAATATATCGGTAAATTATTATTATTATTTTAATCTTGCACTTGATAGTCATTCAAAAAATAATTCACAATTTTGTTAGATAAGAATGCTATTCACAAAATTGGTAACAACTCAATTCAATAAAAGAGGAAATGACCCAAGTGGCCCACTCCAAATTAACCCTCCTAACTAAACACTTCCCCCCCCCCCCTAAATTAGGACCCATACAAAAGAAATTACCCGGAACTTCAACTGTTGGCTATGCCTTGCCTTGAATTGACTACTTAGTATCTTCTCTTTTTCAACCTTCTTTTGAGCCCTTCCTGCATATATTACAAACAACCAGATTCAATCCAAGAAAAGACTAGTTTAGTCAACCCTTCATATATTACAAATAACCAGCTCAAATCTATGAAAAGTGAATAGTTTAATCAATTGAAACCAATTAACAAAATAAAATATTAGAATTTGGGTGCTTGGGTATTGCCCTTGCTTGTCCTAGGCGCGGCACAGGCCAGAGCTCTGAAGGGACCATCACCGTGTATAGGTTTATCCACATCGTCCATCCATTTTTCCATATCATGTTAAGATATAAGCCCAAAAGGGGTAAGTTCAAGGCCTAAGCAGGTACATTGTTGAAACTTTTCTAAGGCCCATCGATGTTTATTTGTCATCCAACCTCTTTGTAAGGTTTTTGTAAATGAAAGAAAAACAAAAATATCACCACTGAAACTTTTGCAAGGCCCATCATAATGTTTATTTTCCATCCAACTTATAAGGTCATGTGGACCTAGATGAAATAAAATAAAAATATCAATTTATTTCTAAACCTCTTTAACATCATGTTCTTAATCATGCCTTAGTGGTAGACTCACCGGAGTTTCAACAAGAGTACCCATTGTGGTGAAATCTCACATGTTTTGTTAGAGTGGTGTATTTCTCAACTATGGAACAAATAGGTTGTGAGGAGTAACGTTTGCACATGTGGGGGTGAGTGTATCACACATATACCCATGGTTCCTATCTTTCCCTTTTTCGTGACATGCGAGAGAGAAGAACATGCAAACACCCAATTGGCCTGGCTTTTGGGCCACAATGTATGGTGGGGCTCACCAGATGACAGGACAATATCGTGTACACATCCAACCAGCATTCCTCATCAAAGTGAACAAACCTCTGCCACTATTTCTTCACACTTATCAGCTAGTTGTTGCTGCGTCACCACTCCAGATTCTTTCACTGAACTAATTCTCATATTTATATCATCCCCCTGCTATCAACAATAAATCCCATTTATGCACCTTGATTTCAAAGGTGTGGCAAAAGTGTATCAGATATGAACAGCTGGCTAGGCAGGCTCTTCCTTAGATGGGCCACACCCCATAAAAGCACACCCACTGGACAATCCTACCTGCTGTTGGAGGATTTTTGCGAGAGAAGAAGGATGATTAACGAAAAGGCCAACCAAAGTTCCTTTCCTTGTCCATAAAGAAAACCTCCAACCGAGGTCTAAGATTATCCAATTAGTGCAAATTTTGATATATGGCCCATTCAAAGTAAAGGCATACCGACTAATGGTTCAGATAATTAAAAAGAAAAGTTAAAGTATGAAAATAAGGGAGAAACAATCAAGGTTTTCTTTAAAAGAGCTATATATGAAAGTGAATTGGGTCCCAGATCAGAATCAAGAGGGGAGCAAATGCTACCTCTGCAACCATAACTTCAACCTTCCTTTCCCTTTGGTCAAGCTCATGCGACTTCAGTTCCATTTCGACTTCGCAAAGACATTAAGTTCCTTAATGACCTACGAATGTTTGGATCTCTCTTTCTCCATTGCCTTTCTGGATTCCTCGAGTTTGTCCCTTGGCCATAATAATTGCAACTTCAAGATATACCTAGGTTGAACAAAAGCTAGGGTTTTCCGATGCCCACATGCACCTATAAACACAAAGAAGATGGGCAACCGGAATGTAGGAAGATCCAATCCATGCATCAAGTTTGTCCTTATCGAGTGCATGGTTTGGCCCGAGAAAAAAACGAGCCACCGCACATCGGGTGACAACAATTCGGGAAACGACCGATGGTTTTAAAAATGACAATGGTCCACATTAAGCTCATCGGGTGGTCCAATTTTTACCAGTCGTCGAAGAAATTGGACATCTCAAGCTAAAGCATGTTGTGATGTACGTGGCTTAGAAAGCCTCACGGAAATTCATGGGAACAGAGTTGTGGATTCACATTTTCCTTGTCGGTCGACTATTTTTGCTTCTAGAGACATGTCAGACACTGCCTCATTACTCAGATTGGCTTTCAGATCTTTAACATCTTTATCAATGGTTTTTGCAGAGTTAACCTGATACACACCAATGTTTAACAACCATCACAACTTAAGAATAAAGCATAGATGAACAGATCAACCCAATACTCAATAGTTTCATTATATAATCTGGCTAAGGAAATTCATGCAAATGGAGTCTATAAGGATCCTCTCACATGGATGTGTCCACTTCATCTGTAGGCCCATTGCCTACCAGATCAAAAAATAAGAAAAAACCAACAACAATGCTGCAAGGAAAATCACATGGCAGCATCTCTTCATATATGGCTCTCATTTGCTAATAATCTTTTCTTATTGCTGGCAACACTTCAAATACATTACATGAACTGATTGTGTAGGAATTATCGGGTCATAGGCCTCAAGGTTTGTAGTGTCCTGAACCCAGAGTCCATACAAGTGGGCACATGGCATCTGGATGATAGATCTGATAGGCTCCACACATGGACCACACTGCAAAATTGTTACCTGTTTGGAAGCCCTCACTATCCAATCTTTTGCATTGTTTTCATTCAATGTAGACATTGGATGTATTTTTCTCTTTAACTATTTGCGAGGCCACCAATTGAAAAGCTAGGATCATTCAACCAAGAAGATTTTAAGGTGTGTGTATGGTTGGGCTTATGAGGCCAACAACCGCATCACCAAACCTGGGCCTGACTTGTATGGAATTAATACGAGCACATTAGGAACGACAATGCCTCTTAAATATGTTGATTTTGTGTTGTTTACTCCATGTAGTACAAGAACCTTCATACCAACCTGTCAACTCAAGCCCAGTAACATATTGACAAAATAAAAAGTTATAAAAAAGAAATCAACTGAAGGCACAAAACCAAACCTATTCCTGTAGAGCCTGCATCTGCGCCAAGTGCTTGGACATTTTTTTGTGAGCCTAGCAAAGAGAGAAATTGCTTAGCATAATCAAGACAAGAAGAGGCAAAGATCAAATGAAAAGGCCATCTTAAAGTAAAGAAGCATATGAAAAATGAATATATTAAACATAGAGAAATTGCTTAGCATAATCAAGACAAGAGGAGGCAAAGATCAAATGAAAAGGCCATCTTAAAGTAAAGAAGCATATGAAAAATGAATACAACAAACATAGAGGAATTCATCGTCTTTGACAGACAAAAAAGTTAAGCAAAACTCTCTGAGAAAGGTAACCTCATGAGGAGTGGCGATGTTTTTTGTTGGAAATACAACACTCTTGATAAATGCCAACTTTCCTTTAGAAAGTCATTGTTTGTAATGACTACATTCTCCTAAAACATGGAGTCTTTTTTTTTTAAAACCCTTTATTCTTAGTGGATGGCAGTTTTCAGGAAGACCACCACTCATCATGAGGATTTATAGAACCACCTTTCTATTTAAAAAGATGATTGGGAAAAAAATAAAAATTGGGAAGACAATAGGAAAGAAAAAGAAATTAGGCAAGCGGAGAGAAAGCAAGGCTTCAAAAAGTGTTCCAATCATAGAACAAACAACATGCATTACTGTTATATAAGAGGTAGTTTAACTAGAGGTGAAGTTTTTACAAATGTAAAGTGTTTACACTTTTTGGCTCTTGTTTGTGTGTGTGGTGCACCTTTACATAGGTAAAGTCTTCACTTAAAAACACTCTAAGGTGCTTCTCACCAATTAGGTGAGTTGCCCTTTGCCTATAAATTCTTTACCAACTAACGACTCTTTACAATGTGTGTGTGTATTAAAATCTTTACCAACTAGCAACCCTCTCCAACTGCCCAAACATGATAAATTCTCTACTTGTAAAGACCACACCAGTACCCAAACCCAACTTATTGAAGGAGGGGGGGAATGCACATAAATATTTTAATGTTAAATGTTTGTAATTTTAGTTTCCTTTAATTTTAAGCTCCTCCAGAAGCTCTACTCACTACTAAGAGGCTGCTCCACATTCATATTGATCAGAGTAATAGGAACTCAATTTAGAAGAGAACCCTATAAGAAACTAACGATGGAAATAGATCATTTCTTTGGACCGACTCCATGTTAAAACTTCTTAAAGAGACTGATTAAAGGGTTGTGTAAATTTTCAATAAAATAATGGCTATAACAATGGTGGAATTTGTTTGTAATTTTCAATGAAACAACGGATTCATTTTATGGAAAACAACATTATATTCCATAACTGAAGTGATTATGTACTTTTAAGTAAAAAAGTTACATGTAACTAATCATGAAACCAAACTTATCTGAAATAAGTCACTGGAGTTTCAACACGGGTACACACTTCTGTGGTTTGAATATATGGGTACATGTGAGGTATGTGCAAGGAAAAGAAAAAGAAGAAGAAAAAAACCTATTTGACATCCAAGAGACAATAGAATATGTAGACATGACATAGGTTTTGAATCCTTGGTTGATGTGCTTTGTAAATCTTAGTACTGCCCCAAAAAAGAAAAAGGAAATAAGAAACTACAATGCTATTGAACCTTCAAACCTCTAATTTAATGGACACAGGAAAATGTTCATCATTCATTTGGAGGTTTGAATTAATTCGAGTGGAAATCAGTTTGAAATCTAGTGAACCTCTAATTTGTGTTGGAATGCATTTGAATATTTGATTTTTATTTTTTATTTATTTTTTTCAATGGCAAATTTTGTTAATAACATATTTGAATGAATTTGAAATAAGGTACTTAAGAGCTGTTTATTTTTTTCAATTACACTGCAAATACTTATAAATGGACCATCTTTGTTTCTTACCATTGTTTGCTTGATGTAAGAATTTTTGCCTCCAAAACTATGTGAATCCTTCCCTCTAAAATAGAGAATTCATGGATTTCTATACTGATAAAAATTGTTGAGCCCACAATGATGAATATGTCATATCCATGCCATCCATTTTGTACCACCACCAGGGAGGATTTCTCGATGGGTTCAGGCATGTTCACCATGAACATCACATAAGAAATGGCCTGGATCTCATGAATGGCTGCCCTGCTGTAGCAGGTGTTGAGAGGCCCCCTCTCCATCTCACTCGAGAGTCTAGAGATAGTGTTCCTAACTGTTATTTCCAACGTGCGTTGTGCATTCCAATTACTAGTGCTTACTAAGTGAAATTTGATTAATAGCCAGAGTAATCTATCTTTAATTCATTACAAAGCTCTAAATGTTTTGGAATAAAAACTCAAAAATATATCTAGATTGGATAGGGTCCGTACCTGTTTGGACTCAAAACCCCAATAAGTGATTGGATGAATTAGAAGAATAGCTTTCTTAAAGAAAAAAGATATATTCAAATACTAATGCATCAGCAATAAACCAGACTAACAATGGAATACATGCATGAAGTCTACTGAAGAATGCATGCCACTACATCTATTGATTTTGTAGAAAATCTGAATCAGGGACCTAAATTCCTACAGACTATCACCTCCAATTTGATACAAATCACAAAACTATGTCGTGTGAGTCTCGAGAGGACTGGTCTCGTGACTATTTGAACCAGGTGGCCTAAAAAATACACATTTTTGTTTCAGGAATTTTATCAAACACGTGACATGCTTGTTGCTCACTAGAATTCCATCAAACACATTTGCATAGATCTTGCACACATGTTCTAGGATGGAACATGTTGCATAGACATGCTGCCTTACACATGTGTGGGCTTAGCAAAGCTCCCACACCATCAAGTGATTTGGGCAGACAATACCATCATCGAAGATTCAGCTCAACAACATGCACACAATATTTTAATGAAATTACATCATTGCCATTATCAGCACCACCCAATGACCAAGAACATGGATATCCATGTTCTAGCATGAACAAGCATACAGTATGAACCTATGAATGCAGGTATACACGACCGACCGATTCAAGCATATTGAAGAGAAGTTCATGCAAAGATATTTCACATTCCAGTTATATCTTCTACATCTTCAACAACACCTGCATATACAAGAAATTATCTACAATATCAAGTTTCAAAAATAAAAACGCACACAAAAAATAATAATCAAGAAGAACATTTAAAAAAAAAAAAAAACAAACAAACACAGATAAAAAAAAGGACACCGAAGGGAGATGATTCTAATAATATGAAAAGGCGGAGAAATGGCTAAAATTGGAAAATCTGAAGAAAAAATAGACGGACGGTTCTGATTCAATTGGACCTAGATAACAGTAAATCTGGAAACAAATCCACCCAAACCACCCATTCACATAAACGGAAACTCAAAATCAGTTAAAAATAACCAAATCCAACGGCGATTTTTTGCATCAACGCTTGAAATCCCACGAAAAACTCGAAGAAGGAGAATAAATCCAATTCTAGCTATCAAAACCGGTTTCCTCGAGCAATATCGGATCGGGAAGAAAAAATAATTGAAAGGATCATCGATCGTAAAACATGAAACTGGAGAGAGATCAGAAACGAGATTTCATACTGTATAAAGGAAATCACAGTGGGCGACAGAGCTCCTATCTGGACGGAGTCCGTCCTTGCAGGGCCGCGTCCATCTTAAATGGTGGGGGCCACTCATCTACCGTCTACATGTGCATGTGTAGCTAGCAATCACTCATCATATAACACTCATCCAAAACCACATTTCCAAAGCCACAAGACATCAGAGAGAGACATCCACAGGCCCCGATTATTTCAATGGTGGATAGGCATTAATTCAGCAGAAAGTGGAGATCTAAACATAACAGAAAGTACTGTGGAGAAAGAAAAACTCACCTATTTGAAGATGATGCTCGATGGAAGATGATGCTCCAATGGCCCTGGGAGGATTTCTCGATGGAAGATGACACGGAAGATGAAGGAAAGGGAAAAGAGGAAAAGAGGGAAAAGAGGAGCGGTCGTGGGATGGTTTTCCTGTTGTAAATAAGATAAAATTTTCAAATCCATATATTGTGAGTTTACCATAATTTATAACACAAGCTCTATTAATGGTTGTACATTCATGAGACCATTTTCTGCATGGTTAAGATTTTTTTTTTACATAATAAAATTATAAATATTTACTATTTGCACCTAGACTGATTATTTGGATGGTCTGGATAACTCTGTATCTCAGCCACTATTGTTATGGACAAGTCACCACTATTTTACATAAAATACAAGACTCACAATGCAAAACTTGGATTCAAAATGGTAAGTTAATGTTTGGACCTAGAATCGCTTTGAAATAGCGGTGAAGACGGCTTGAGTTGAAGTTGGAATATGTTAATATGTCCTAGAGGGGGGTGAATAGGACTTTTTAAAATTTTATGAGTTATATTAAAAATCCTATCACTCTAATCCTATCATGTATGCAATTTTCAGGATTACTCATATGTAACTCTACTGGCTTCCAAGCCTTGTAGAGGATCCAATCACAGCCTACTTGAAAGATAAACAAGTTGCAAATAAGATTGTGATAGATGTGACTGTGTATGTGTGTGAGATGTGATCAAATATATGAATATGAATGTATTGACATGAATCACACATATAGAAAAAGCAATCACAAACAAAGTCATTTTATAGTGGTTCGACGATAAGTCTACTCCACTCCCGGCTGTCGCACTCAACCCTTGAGTGTATCGGATTTCACTAAGGAGGTTTCCCAAAACAAGTTCACCTTCAACCTTTACACTGAGGTTTTTACTCGGTTCACCTTTAACCCTGGAGTTTTACTGGTTCATTCCTAACCAGATGTTTATGCTCTCCATAGAGCAAGGGTCCACACAACGCACCCAGATGTTTACGCTCTCCATAGAGCAAGGGTCCACACAATGCACCCACTATGTACACTCCCGCCGGAGGCTTCCTACGAGGGCTTTAAAGGGTGAGAACCACTTAAGACCCAATCCTATATAGGAATGATCACAAGTGTCCTCTTGGACTCTGGATACTTATAGATAAGTTGATGAGTCCCGTTAAGCACAATGCCGAAGATCTCCTCCTCCTTGTTGACGAAGAGTCTTCTGCTCCCTTGATCTGTAACACAAAAGATATACCAAGACTAGGCTTAGGGTTGGGTCAAGGGTAAGATGGAATCCTACTCTCTAAAGATTTTCCTATAAGGAAGATAGAGTAGCTCCAATCTTACGTATTCAAGGCATCCCAGCTTAATGATTTGCCAATAAGATAGTAGCTGGAGGATCCTTGAATGCGAAAGTTCATTCCCCAATCCACTCTATTGATTATCAATGATGAGGGTGGATTAGAGGATGAACTCCCTTGAGAGAAAGGGCTTTGGATAAGATATGAGTTAAAACACACAAAAGCTCTCTCTGTTTTCTCTCTCACAGCACCAAAAGACAAGTCCTCTATATATAGGCAAAGAGTTCCAACGGATATAAAACGGACACATTTATGACAAAGTTTCATATCATCGAGTGTATAATCTCGATAGCATCGATGGTCTGCTCGATGACTCGAACTCAATGTCATACGCTTTTGAAACTCTTTGCCAATAGGTCAATGAATCGAGACAATAGTCGATGTCATCGGATTTCGAACTCTGATTCCATCGATGACAGGCTCGATCCATCGACACATGAAAAATGAGAGAGACTTGATTTTAAAATATTCCAGGTTTTCATGAATGATCGGGGAACCGTCGAGATCATCGGAATTTGAATATCGATGATATCGAGATCAGAGTCGATGCATCGATAAATCCAGCGGATTTGTCTTTAAGCTCGTTGGACAGATTATGTCTTTATTCGATGCAATCGACCTGGTGCTGATATCATCGATATTTGAATATCGATTCTATCGAAGGGCCCTCGATCATAATTTAAAAACAACCTAAAATATCTGCTGAGAGAACTGCGCGCCCACGATCGATATCATCGATGGACTTCCGATGTTATCGATATTTGAATTTAAATCATATCGGAAGAGCATCGATATATCGAAGGATTTTGAGATTTTCATTAAAAAATAGGAGTGCCGAAAATCTGTCTGTCGATCTTATCGAGCCACATTCGATGTGCTCGAGATTTAAATATCGATGATATCGATAGGTGTATCGATATATCGATAATTTGTCCAGATATGTTATGAAGTTGTTGGACATATTTAGTGCTTATATCGATGATATCGATATGTGTTTCGATACATTGATAAATCCATCCAGATGAATATTTGGTTGCTGGACACTTTTGGTCCTCTCATCGATAATATCATTAAGGTATCGAGGACATCGTCAGAGCAGGTCAATCATATTGAGGGTGCTTCGATAAAATCGACAAGGGAAAAACTTAGAGATTTTCTTATTTGGAAAAAGTTTTCTCACCATAAAACCTTATGATTTCTAACTTGTTTTTAAGGGTTTTATTTACCTGGTGTTTTGGGGTGAGGGATGTGAGGTTATGTTTTACCTATTGTGAGCTTCCACACATCCGGTTGAGGCAGACGCTTGAATTAATCTTCCTATCGAGCTCTGTAGACAGTCTGACTCACCATACACAAAACTTGACAAACCAGGGCACTAGCAGGTGCACTTTCAATCTCCCCCTTTGTCAATTACGTGACAAAATACCCAAAACACCCTAGAACACTTCTAGATAAGCACACCCTAAATTGTGTGTACATGTTTTTACACAATTTTACAATTTTTCTACCCCATGTACACAACCAGTAGTATCTGCTCCCCCTTACTTCAAAACTCCCCCTTTCTTGTAGCTGCTTCCCCTAACACCTGCAACATAATTAGATATACAATTTCCACAATTTTCGCTTGGGGTGTTTTGACCTGTTCTCCCCCTTTTTGTCAGTCATTAGCAAAGGTATAGCAAGTGATATTGACTGAAGAGTGAATTGCATGGGAGAACCAAACAAGTAGAAGCAGAACAATTGATGCATAACAGTTTCATTCAATTTTAAGAAAGGCATCAATTTCAGAATTTATGAATGCATATTAGACAGAATAGAGTAGTTATAGTAGGTTGTAATCATATGCAATTCGTAGCTGATAGAATACCCAGTAAAAACATCACATGCATTCCATATTAGATAAGCTTAAGAAACCAAGGGATTTTAACCAAAAGAATGGCATTAAATAAGAGTTATATTCATCCATAACCAAGTGAAACCAAAATATCCAAATCAACCATATACTGCCACAGACAGCAGTAAATTTAAAAGTTGTAATCCATAAGAACCAAAAAATAATCTGCCTAAGGATTTTGCAGTAAATTGACAGTCATTCAAAAAAAATACCATTCTCATGTACGAAAGCAAAAACTAACAAGGTCAGCTCCTATTGTCTTCGAGAATCACCATGTGTGAGCAAGTCCACCACATGCTAATTGGTTTGCTGAAGAGCATCGACTTTTTCTTCAATCAAGGTGAGACGTCTCTCACAGTTGTGAAGTCGCTCCTCCATACTTGTCATACCGTTCAGTAGGTGATGTTCGAGGTGATGGGTTTGGCTATTTATTATAGACTCCGGACTCAGCAGTGGCGTTCGATTAGATCCCCGTGGATATGACAGATGAGCATATGGAGCAGTCGACTGCAGGGGAGCACTGTCTTCGGGAAGAGCTGAAGGAAGACACAGCTGTTGAGCAATCTGAGCCGAATCACTATCAAACCATGTCTCTGGATAGACAACATCAGATGTGGCATGGCTGCCAACATGATGAGCTAATTTACAGATGAGCATAGGAAAAACCAGTGTATCCTGATGGTTGCCTTGGATGACACGAATTAGCTGCTTAAGAAGAAGTGTTGGGAGGCACACCTGAACTTCTAGATACATATAGCACATTTAACATAAAGGGAGACAAATGATTACCATTCACATCACACGGATAGATATTGGACCCAAAAATGTCATGAAGAATTTTAAAGGTGGGTCCAATATAATTAACATGAAGGGAATTATCATCGTTCCGAGGAATAGTGGTTCCCTGACATAGTGCACGAGTTATCTCTCCCCAGATGCCTAGACCATTTAGATTTCGATAGGTAACAGAAATACGAGTGACTTGGAGATCCAAAAGATTACTTAAAAGTGATGGGAGTGATGTGCTTGGAGTAATGTAACAATTCGACTTGGATGCAAGGTGGATCATCACAGATCACCTGACTTTTGCTGAGGAATTCACGAATTACCCCGATTTGATAACTACCTCCAAGATTTAGAATGTTTTGCCATCCTATTACTTCTAGAAGGAGGTCTATACCAAAGGGCTCAATGGTACTATTAAGAACTAGATGTTCAATAACAGTGGTTGGATTTCTTCCTGACAAAATGAGTCGAAGCATACCGGGTTATTTCACTTTTCCTTTTGAAGACTGAGAAGGAGACTTACCTTTCCCTTTGTTCATGATTTTTCAGTGTAAGAGACCGGCCAAGGTAAGGATGATCAACTAGAAGAGTAAAAGATACGCAACCAAGGATGAGGTTAGACTCTAGAGTGGAAGGATAGTACCATTCTTTTGGAGCTTCTAAGATCTGTCGATGGTTATTTGGCCAAGGATTCGAGTAGGGAGCAAAATAGACAATTTTTCAGAGAAATAAAATTTTTCCGTTCAATCGCCTTTTATCGGGCGTGAGTCTTCGATTTTATCGAACTTACATTCGATTATATCGATAATCCACATCCGATGTTATCGGCAATTGCTTCGATAGTAGTCCAAATCATGTGACTTCCAGATTCTGAAGAGATGTCAATGATATCGACTCGTGATCGATTAATCGGGAATGACAGATCGATAGGTATATTGGAGATGAATATTTTTCTTTTTCAACCCTTCAAGTATAATTTTTTTTATGACAGTCAGTATACAACACAGTTTTGTACAGTTATGTACAAGACCAAATTATAGACATTTGATTGTTTACAAAAAAAATGGAGGTGAAAAACCTCAGATATATCATTTGAAGCTCAACAGAATTGCATCATTTCAGCAAATATCCAGATCAGATGCATGATCTGGGCTTGTTTTTCTCTGCTTAGTATTTCTAGGCATCAGTCCTTTCTATGCCTCTGATAATGTAGCAGTGGTTACTTGTGCGATGACCCTTCATTATTGATTTTCCTGATTGATTTAGGATTTTGCATTCTTGCCTGTTGAATTTGACCACATGCCTATTATCACAAATTTGAGATATGCTTAGGAGATTATGTGTCAGACCTTTTATGCAGAAGACTTTTTCATTTTCAAGCTGTTGTATTCCTTTTATGATTCCTTGTCCAATTATTTTAGCAGTGGTTCGTCTCCGTAGGTGACTATCCCATTATGAAGATTCTTATATTCAGAAAGAAGAGAACCTGTTACATGTCTTGACCAACCACTGTCAAGGTACCACTTAGTGTCATTGCCCGTTAAGTGACCTGAGTGAGTAGCAAGACAATTCTTCTTTTCTTTAATTATCCATTTTGTGACAGGAATCTTACTTGTAGTGGATTTAAATTTCTTATCTGATTCAACTACTTGATCAGTCTTTGTGTTGCTACTGGAGGCATTAGAATTTTCAGATTTCTATGTTTCATTCCCAGTTTCAGCTCTGATTTTCCCATATCCTAAGCCATTTTTGTCATTTCCAGATTTTTCCATACCTAAAAGTTTTTCTAACTTTTCACCACTCTGGGAAAACATACAGTTTTTCTTGCCATTTTTTCTAGACACTCCTAGATTAAACATGAGTGTGTGATTTTCATTTTGAAGGAGCAAATTCTTCTCTTTTAATTACTCAACCTGTTTGCTTAGTTTTTCAGTGTCAGATTTAAGGAAGGTGTTAATTCTCTCAAGTCTATCATTATCTGAGTGATGTTGCTGTAAATCATTGATCAGATGTGTATTAATTTCTACCATTTTGTCCAAATCTGTTTGCAAAAATTGGTTTTTATTCTCAGATATTCACAGTCTTTTAGCCACTTTGATGCTATGGATATAAAGCTGATTGTAAGCATCTTGTAGCTTATCATTTTCTTCTTCCTTTTCTTTGTCAGATTCCTCATTGTCAGATGGAAATGATTATGTGGCTTGCTGTTCTTTCTCGTTCTTAGATTCAGTGGGAATGATCGAAGCAGTGGAGACCATGAGAATTTTTAATGATTTCTGGTCTGCATTGCTTTCTGAGTCACTAGATTCTGAATTTGACTCATCTGTATCATCCCACGTGGCGGCCATTGCCTTATCCTTAGTTTTTCTATTTGGGCATTCGGTTGAAAGGTGTCTATACTCCCGACAAGTATAGCATTGTCGTTCTTTGGTTCTTCTACCAAGTTTGCCTGCAGGAAGTATGTTGTTCACCTTTCTCTCTCTAGAGGGACGGCCACGATTCTTCTGAAAGAATTTTTGAATTTTTGTGCCAGCAAAGCCACTTCCTCATCTTCATCCTCTCTTTCACTTCCACTATCCTTATGAATTGTTTTCTTTGAAGTTTTTATGATAGTGTTTTTGGATTTTTGGGATTGAGTGAAGTGTAGTTCAAAAGTTTGTAGGGAACCTACCAGTTCTTCTACTTTCATTTCATCTATATTCCTACAGTCCTCAATTGTTGTTACCTTGGGATTAAATCGCTCCGGTAGGGATCTTAAGATTTTTTTACAAATTTTTGGTACTAGAACTCTCTCCCAATCCACCCATGGAGTTGCAAATAATATTCAATTTGGTAAAAAACTCCATAAATGTCTAATGCTCTTCCATTCTGAGACTTTCGAACTGTGAAGTCAAGAGTTGAAGTTTAGATCTCTTCACAGTACTTGTCCCTTCATGGGTTGTTTCCAATAAATCTCATGCTTCCTTGGATGTCCCACACATACTTATTTGATTGAATATATCCTGGGACACAGCACAATAGATAGCATTCATAGCCTTGGCTTCAGATGTTTGCCTTTCTTTATCGAATGTTGTCCACTTTTCTTTGGATTTGAGCTTTGTGATTGTTGTGCCACTATCAAGTATGATTTATTCGGTTGGTGGCACGTATCCGCTTTCAACTATGTCCCAAACATCATGATCCAAAGATCTCAGAAAGTAGTGCATCCTAGCCTTCCAGTATGCATAATTTGAACCGTCAAATACTGGAGGTCTAGTAACAAATGAGCCCTCTCCTTTGGCCATATTCCAACTTCAGTCAAGATCACTCTCTAGGTGGTGAAGCCCTTAAAGAGAGACCCGCTCTGATACCAATTGAAATAGCAGTGAAGACCGCTTGAGTTGAAGTCGAAATATGTCAATATGTCCTAGAGGGGGGTGAATAGGACTTTTTAAAAATTTATGAGTTATATTAAAAATCCTATCACTCTAATCCTATCATGTATGCAATTTTCAGGATTACTCAAATGTAACTCTACTGGCTTCCAAGCCTTGTAGAGGATCTAATCATAACCTACTTGAAATATAAACAAGTTGTAAACAAGATTGTGATAGATGTGACTATGTATGTGTGTGAGATGTGATCAAATATATGAATATGAATGCATTGACATGAATCACGCATATAGAAAAAGCAATCAGAAACACAGTCATTTTATAGTGGTTCGACGATAATTCTACTCCACTCCCGGCTGTCGCACTCAACCCATGAGTGTATTGGATTTCACTAAGGAGGTTTCCCAAGGTTCACCTCAAACCTAAGGTTTTAAAACAGGTTCACCTTCAACCTTTACACTGAGGTTTCTACTTGGTTCACCTCTAACCCTGGAGTTTTACTGGTTCATTCCTAACTAGATGTTTATGCTCTCCATAGAGTAAGGGTCCACACAGCGCACCCAGATGTTTACGCTCTCCATAGAGCAAGGGTCCACACAACGCACCCACTATGTACACTCCCGCCGGAGGCCACCTACGAGGGCTTCAAAGGGCGAGAGCCACTTAAGACCCAATCCTAGATAGGAATGATCACAAGTGTCCTCTTGGATTATGGATACTTACAAATAAGTTAATGAGTCTCGTTAAGCACAATGCCGAAGATCTCCTCCTCCTTGTTGACGAAGAGTTTTCTCCTCCCTTGATCCGTAATACAAAAGATATACTAAGACTAGGCTTAGGGTTGGGTCAAGGGTAAGATGAAATCCTACTATCTAAAGATTCTCCTATAAGGAAGATAGAGTAGCTCCAATCTTATGCATTCAAGGCATCCCAGCTTAATGATTTGCCAATAAGGTAGTAGCTGGAGGATCCTTGAATGCGGAAGTTCATTCCCCAATCCACTCTATTGATTGTCAATGGTGAGGGTGGATTGGAGGATGAACTCCCTTGAGAGAAAGGGCTTTAGATACGATATGAGTTGAAACACACAAAAGCTCTCTCTGTTTTTTCTCTCACAGCACCAAAAGACAAGTCCTCTATATATAGGTAAAGAGTTCCAACGAATATAAAACGGTCACATTTATGACAAAGTTCGATATCATTGAGCAGGTTCGATATCATCGAGCGTATACTCTCGATAGCATCGATGATCTGCTCGATGACTCGGACTTAATGTCATACGCTTTTGAAACTCTTTGCCAATAGGTCGATGAATCGAGACAATAGTCGATGTCATCGGATTTCGAACTCCAATTCCATCGATGACAGGCTCGATCCATCGACACATGAAAAATGGGAGAGACTTGATTTTGAAATATTCCAGGTTTTCATGAATGATCGGGGAACCGTCGAGATCATCGGAATTTGAATATCAATGATATCGAGATCAGAGTCGATGCATCGATAAATCCAACGGATTTGTCTTTAAGCTCGCTGGACAGATTATGTATTTGTTCGATGCAATCGACCTGGTGCCGATATCATCGATATTTGAATATCGATTCTATCGAAGGGCCCCCGATCATAATTTAAAAATAACTTGAAATATCTGCTGAGAGAACTGCGCGCCCACGATCGATATCATCGATGGACTTCCGATGTTATCGATATTTGAATTTAGATCATATTGGAAGAGCATCAATATATCGAAGGATTTTGAGACTTTCATTAAAAAATATGTCTATCAATCTTATCGACCCACATTCGATGTGCTCGAAATTTGAATATCGATGATATTGATAGGTGTATCGATACATCGATAATTCGTCTAGATATGCTATGAAGTTGCTGGACATATTTAGTGCTTATATCGATGATATCGATATGTGTATCGATACATCGATAAATCCGTCCAAATGAATATTTGGTTGCTGGACACTTTTGGTCCTCTCATCGATAATATCGTTAAGGTATCAAGGACATCGTTAGAGCAGGTCGATCATATCAAGGGTACTTCGCTAAAATCGACAAGGCAAGAAAAACTTAGAGATTTTCCTATTTTGAAAAAAGTTTTCTCACCATAAAACCCTATGATTTCTAACTTATTTTTAAGGGTTTTATTTACCTGGTGTTTTGGGGTGAGGGATGTGAGGCTATGTTTTACCTATTGCGAGCTTCCACACATCCGGTTGAGGCAGACGCTTGAATTAATCTTCCTATCGAGCTCTGTAGACAGTTTGACTGACCATATATGAAACTTGACAAACCAGTGCACTAGCAGTTGCATTTTCACGCTCTATGGGCCCCACCATGATAGATTTGTTTCATCCACACCGTCCATCCATTTCACGACATCATTTTGTATGAGATCCCAAAAAACTATATTGAAATAAATCTTGGGTGGACCACACAATCAGAAAACCTTATTGGTTGGACGTATGTAGGTCCACTGAGCTTTGGATTTAAATCTTGGGTGGACCACACAATCTTTAGATTTAACTGGTTCTTTGGATATTTCCTTAAAATGATCTCTCCAAATGGATGGAAGGTGTGAATACAAAACGTACATCATGGTGGGGCCTATGGAGTTTGTTGACGTCACTTCAGTATCTAGTCTCCGGACGCAGATTTCCTGCGAAAGCCTTTCGCAGGAACTTCCTGCCCAAGAATGTTGGGTGGGGCCCACCGAGATATTTTGGAGAAATACACTCTGTTCATCCGTTTTAGGAGATCATTTTAGGACACGTGACCAAAAATTAGGTGGATCCAAAACTTAAGTGAGCCACCACAGTGGAAACAATGGGGATTCGATGAGCATCGTTGAAACATTCTTATTGACATGAAAGTTTTGTATCAGGATATTTTCTCAGTTCTTTCACTTTATCCCATTGAGAGTGACCTTATAAACGGTTTGGATGGCCCATAGACATCAGAATGGAGCCCAGGAAGGTTTCAACGGTACAAATTTCTTTCCCCAACTTTCCCTCTTATGTGACTCAATTGAGTTGTGGATCCAACTCATTTTTTATCAGACGTCCTACAATGAGGTATAAAAACGTATGAATGGGGTGGATTGATCAAAAACATCGCAGTGGGCCCCACCCAGCATCCTTGCGCAGGAACTTGCTGCGAAAGGCCTTCGCAAGAAATCCACATCCCTAGTCTCCAAAGACTACTTGGCCGATGGTCGGATGCTGTGGGCCCCACCATAATGTATGTATTTCATCCATTACGTTCATCCATTTTTAAATATCATTTTAGGAATTTATTCCAAAAATGAGAGGTATATAAATCTCGGGTGGACCACACCACATGAAAACAATAGTGATTGGATATCCATCATTAAAATCCTCCTAAGGCCCATTGTACTGTTTATTTGACATACAATCTATTTATTAGGTCATATAGGCCTAGATGAAGGGGAAAAACAAAAATCATCTGGATCCAAAACTTTTATGGCCCCCGAAATGTTTTTAATGGTTGACGCTCATTCAACACTGTATCCTGTAATATGGTCCATTTCAGATTGGGATATACCTCATTTTTGGTCTCATGCTGAAAGATGATCTTTAAAAATAGATGGACGACATGGATGAAACACATACATCATGGTGGGGCCCACAAAGCATCGACCACCAGCCATTGGCGGGTGCTAAGGGGAGTAGCCAATCTATTCCCCTTATTTGTAGCGTGGTCCATTTCATCTTTGGATATGATTCATTTTTTGGATAATTCTCTAAAATGATCTCAAAAAATAAATGAACGATGTGGATTGATTCCAACTTTTCAGTAAATCCAAAACTCAAGTGGGCCATGCCACATGGAACAGTGTGGAATAATGATTTCCACATTGATACCTTCCTTGGGCCCACAATAATGTTTATTTGCCATCCAACTTGTTCATAATATCAAAAATACATGAATGAAGATAAAACACAAACATCAGCTTGATCCAAAACTTCTATGGCCTCCAAGAATTTTTCAATGGTAGAGGTTCAATCACACTATTTCATGTTGTTTGGTCTCCTTTTTGTTCTTTAGACCTCAATTTATCTGTTAACATGGATGAACGGAGTGGATAAAATAAATAAATAACAATGGACCCCACAAAGTTTACTCTGGTAAGGGTAATGAGTAACTCACCTAAATATAGTAGAGAGGGGTTTCCTTGAAACATTCATAATCATATATTGGGCCTGCCTAAATATGATTCACATATCCAAGCCACTGATTATGTGTGTCCCACTTGGATGAAGGGTCAGACCAAGTTTCAGCTGCATCCAAAACTCATGTGGGCCCCACCAAGTGCTTTTATATTTTTTAGGATGTCTTCACATGGTTTTAGATGGTATGGCCCACCTGAGTTTCATATACGGATGATTTTTGAGATATCTCATAACCTAAAGGGGACACATCAAATGCATGGTGTTGATGTTCGACACACATCATGATGGGGCCCACAAAACTTACTAACATCAAATTTTAGGTTCTCATGATGTTACTAAGTTGGGTCATAATTTTGACCAAAATATTTGGCCCATTTTACATGTTTGGTCCATTCACTCTACTTTACTGATCAATACCCACAATTTGACTAGTTACTCGCCTGGATCAAGCTACATATGAGGAAGATATTGGGCATACAAGATTGATCAACAATTTGAGTGAAATTTGATTTTAACGTTTATAGGTTCAATCAGTGGATGTACTTAATAATTTATTAACAAATATTTTTTATTTCATAGATAAATTTCAATTTCTATTTAAAAATAATATTTTTTTTCTAAAAATGTATATTTTTTTACACTTAATTTTTCTTTGAAAACTTTTAACAAAATATCATTTTTATTATAAAATATCTTTAAAAAATTAAAATATAAATTCTGAATTTTTATTTTTGAAATCTCAAAAAATTTCCCAAATTTTAATTTTTTTTTTCCCAAAAATTCCAAAATGCTGATTTTTTTCTTTAAAAGCATCATTTTGTTTTCAACTTTTCAATTTTCTTTTTTAAAATGATATATTTTTTTTTTCGAAATCTCATTATTTTTATAAAATATTATGGTGGGGCCCACATTGTGAAAATTTTCACATTTAATTTTTTTTTCTTTTATAGGATATTTTTTTTCTAAAAATCAAATGCTTTTTTTTTTTCTTTCCAAATTTATCAACTTTATTCAAAATTCTTTTTTCCCACAAAATAGATTTTTATTAAATCACTATTTTTATTTTTTCAAAATATAATTTTTTTTCAAACATTGTTAAATTTTTTAAACTTCTCAATATTCTTTTTCATGTGATAGTACAAATCATTTAAATATTAATTTTAAATTAAAAAATAAAAATAAAAATTTCACTCTTTTGATATAAAAACAAAATAAATTTTCTTTTTGCATTCAATCAATTATTAAAAAATAATATTAGATACAAATATGTACAATTAAACCACTGAAATTATATTAAAAAAACAATTATTAGACTACAAAAAAAACTTAATTTTCCACCATATTCCTATAAAAATGAAAAAAATTAATGTCAAGGCAAAAGCCCTTTTACGACGGATCATGATCCGTCGCAAAAGCAACTGAAAAGTGCACCATTTGGTGTTTTGGGTGGGAATTTACGAGTCACAAAATCAAATTTTGCGACGGAATTCATCCGTTGCCTACTAACGACGGACCAAAATCCGTCGGAAATACGTCGTAAATCAGATTTTAGCGACGGATTTTGGTCCGTGGCTAAATTCAGCGACGTTCATACTACGGATTTTCGACAAACACGGGCTTAGCAACGGACTTTTTCCATTAGCGACAGATTAAAGCCATCGTTAAGCAAAGAGGTTTTAGCGACGGACAATGTCCGTCGCAAAAATACGTCGTAAATTGCCCATTTTGGTGTATTGTCATTTCAGACCAAAACAAGCTTCTCTGTTAAGCTGGGAAAAACACCAAAATATTGTATGTGGAATTGCAAAGGGCCTTGTTTATCTTCATGAAGACTCGCGACTCGGAATCATTCATCGAGATATGAAAGCTAGCAATGTTTTGTTGGACCATGAGAAGAACCCAAAGATTTCGGACTTTGGCATGGCCAGGTTTTTGGGTGGAAATCAAAGTCAAATCAATACCAATAAAGTTGTTGGAACATAGTAAGTTGGCATGCAATTTTCTACTTTGGCAAATACATATATTTCCCCTCAATCCCTGCCTAACAAGACTCGTCACTCATATGAAAATGTGGCACACTTGGTTTTGAATTTGAAGACGCTCATCAAGGTAGCCCACCATCCCAAGATCAAAACAATCCAACAACCAGGGTGACCTGTTTCTACTAAAGAAATAGAAAGTTAAAAATGTGGTCCATTACTCCAGATTCAACATGAACGGATGGCACAACAGGTGATCCAACCCATTAGATTCCCTGGTCAATGTATTAAAATGGTGAGACTCACCGATGAGTGACTACACATGTTTACCACACGGTCGGATGTGAGTGGGCCAAAGATCCTATTGGCATTTATACTTTCCTAGTCTTGTAATGCTGCTAATCCATGTTTGCATCATGGTCATTCACAACAGTGGTTACATGGCACTAGAGTATGCAATGGGTGGGTTATTCTCTGTGAAATCTGATGTACATATACAGCTTTGGTGTTCCACTGCTAGAGATCGTAAGCGGAAAAAGGAACAACAGTCTCCATCTCCCATGCTCATAGCCTCCTAATTTACGTAAGAGTCTCCTTATTAGTCAAATTAAATCCACCTTCTCACTATTATATTCTTACATGAAATTTGATATCATAGGCATGGGGATTATGGTGTGAAGGGAAAGCTTTGGAGTTGATTGATCCTTTGTTAGCAGAGTCATGCCCGATAAGTGAATTGTTTAGATGGATCGATATTGGGCTCCTGTGTGTTCAAGAAGATGCAGCGGATCGGCCCACCATATCCTCTGTCATTATCATGCTTGGAAGCGAATCTATGACACTTTCGCAACCTACACAGCCAGGATTTTTTTGTTGCACAGTGTTGTCACCGATCGGTTAAATCCTCTGTAAGTGCTAAAATCGTTTCTAACAATGAGCTAGTATCTCTACTCTTGAACCCCGGTGAGTGGGCCCACTTGGGGGTTAGCCTCATGCTTTGATGGGGGTTGAATGCAAAGGTATGTTATGGCCTTGGTTCCACCCCAGCTTGTAAAAAATCGATATTGTGTGTAGATGTGGGGTTGATGGACTTGAAATTTTGGGGCTATGCTTCTTAAAGTTGGGGTCACTTGACAGTACCAAAATCAGCCCTACCCAAGTTAACCGACCTGATTTAAATGGATCTAGATTCATTTTGGACCCATTTTGAGTTTGGGTCAGGTTCATATCTAGCATCAGATAGGTTTAGAAATCAGGTTATGTTGCTTCTTGTCATGTACTTTATTAATGTTCAATAGTAACATCATTGCCATCAATAAAAGATAATAGGGATGCTCTTTCTAAGTCATACTGTGCATTTTAATTCAGTGTCGGCCGACGTCTTGTGAGTGGAAACATGATGGATGATAATCTCAACTCAACAACCTATTCCCTAAAATAATGGTCTTTGTTACTTTATTTTTTTTCTTTGGGAGAAAGGTGGTAGCAAACACCTGTAACTTTTTTAACTTTGCAAAGTATACAGGAATGCAGGAGCGCTCCACAAAAAGTAAATGGGCCTCACCCATCGTATACTTATGTAAAAAGCACAAAATATACAATCACATTTGGAAGACTGATAAGAAAAAAATAGAGCCATTCAAGCTCCATATATCATACCACAGATAGTCTTCAGACATTAAAAATCAACACAGGCCTTTGAAGATAGAGCACAGATGAGAGCATGACAGTCCCTACTGTTGGAAAATATATAGATTTATATTATTTCTGTATAATGTGGAAACCGAAAATAAAAATTATCTGAACTAAGGACAGGCTGAAGCACGTCTGAAACGTTGTCCTTAAAGCTTTATTTACCCATACTCAAGTGATTTGAGTATGCTGATAGGTTACAGGCAAATCGCTTCTAGGATACGACGAGCCTGGTGTGGGTCTACGTTCAAAAAACATGAAGGTCTACCTATTGGAACTCTGGTACACTCAATCTGTCAGAAGTACAATTAAAAGAAAAATCACAAAAAGAAAAAGAGAGAAGAAGATGTATATGAGACCACTGCACTGGTCTATTTTTCTTGTTCTTCAGCTATTGGTTCAATTGAACCGTTGTTCTAGACCATACCCTCAGTGCATTCTTCAAGCTAAGGTTCAAGCCTTGCTATGTTGCTTTGGAATCCTTTGGAGTATAAGAGTGGAGTGGTCATTTGTCTCGGTCAGTATGGGTTTCTTTGAGTGGATTGAGATGGTTTGGAAACCCATCCAGACCCTCTATTTATAGGCTAAGGTGGCTAGGGGGTTATGGTCCAGAGACATAAATTCCATTAAGCCATTTCTGGCTGTTGGAAAATGTCATGCCTGCACTCAGCTTCGGACTCTGAGAACCCGATGGCCAATTTCACCGCTTAATGACCTCCGTAGTACCCCATTCTCGGCTTCTGATGCAGGTTCCGATCCTAGGATCCCACAAGGAGGATTTTCGAAACAATATAATCATTCGAATACGAGCATCCCCAAGATCACAGCAAGTATATCTAAGAATAATAAAGGCACACATCACAAAATCCACTAAGAATTTGAACTTTTATAAGTTTAAATTAGGTTCAAAAGAACATACATAAGGTAATAAGAAAAGAGAGAGAAATCAGCAACACTGGAGTCCTCACTGCTCAAGTCTACTCCACTCTCTGCTGCTATGACGCCTGCCTAGAGTCTCCTGCACACATCAATCATGCATAAGCTTATAGAAGTTTAGAGGGTGGTGTAAGTATTTGACAATGGTGCACAGAAGAATAGTAGAGGTACAAGGAGAGAAACATGCTCAATTAGAATATCACTAGCCTTACCAAGGCTTATTGTGAATACCATGCAATGAGTGATGGGTGTCATACCAAGGCAATGCATGAAGGGGTTTGCACAACCAATGCTAATGCAATGCAAGTAATGCCAGTGCTCATATCCAACCCACATGTCAAGTATATTTCCAATCATAAGGAAATCACCGGGGTCCGTTACACTGCTAAATGACTGCCGCTGTACAGACCCCGCACAGTCAAATGAGAGTAAGAGACCTCACTACCCGCCTGTGGACAGTCAATCACCAACAAGGCTTGAAGATAGCAGACCCATTTACGAGCTGGTCAGACTCAGCCTAGCAACGCCTCCTCATACCACACATGTAAGGTCACACCCCTATCCAACTGACTATACAATAGTGGGAGTCGCGGCCTAACGGTATAAGGCCCTCGTGTGCTCATAGTTTCTACTAGGTCACGGCGTTGGAGCAGATCCTTGGTACCATGGAAGTTTTGAGAATTTCACCCATGGGCATCCTATGCACCCGATATGCTCAAATAATATTTCTGGTGAGCCACTACAACAATTCAGTCTTTTTGTGACAAGTCAACTCGTCGCTAAAAACTCCAAACTCGTCGCTAAAAACTTTTAGCGACGACTGTGCTCGTCGCCACGTTTGATGCAGATATGACGTCACTAATTCTATTTCGCAACGAAAACTGCAACTCGTCATCAATAACTCAACTATTTGCGACGGCCTGATAACTTGTCGCAAAATATAGTTAATTAGCGACGAGTTGGCACGTTGTCATTGCATATCGTAAAACGTCGCTAAATATGAGACTCGTCGCGAATAAAGACGTGTTGCAATGAGTTCTCGTCGTCGCTAAAAACTTTTAGCGACGACTGTACTCGTCACCACGTTTGATGCAGATACGGCGTCACTAATTCTATTTAGCGACAAAAACGGTAACTCGTTGCCAATAACTCAACTATTTGCGACAACCTAATAACTTGTCGCAAAATATAGTTAATTAGCGACGAGTTGAAACATCGCCATTGCATATCGTAAAACGTCGCTAAATATGAGACTCGTCGCGAACAAAAACGTTTTGCGACGAGTCCTCGTCGTCACTAATAAACCCAAATTTGTCACAAAAAGTTTTTTTGCGAGTGTTGCTTGTCGCCAATAATAAGTATTTGTGACGACTTAATAAATCGTCGCTATATATAACTTATTTGCAACGATTTTACACATCGCTATTGCATATCGTAAAACGTTGCTAAATATAAAAATCGTTGCGAATAAAGACGTTTTACAAAAAGTCCTCATCGTTGCTAATAACCTCACACCTGTCACAAAAGTTTTTTTGCGATGAGTGTTGCTAGTTGCCAATTTTGTTGCAAATACTAATTATTTGCGATGACCTGATAAATTGTCACTAAATATAGCTTATTTGTGGCATGTTTACACGTCGCCATTATATATCGTAAAACGTTGCTAAACATAAAACTCGTCGCGAATAAAGACGTTTTGCAACGAGTCCACTTATTACTAAAGAAATCATAAAGTCGTCGTAAAAGCCTTTGTTGGCATCAAGTGAGGCTAAATTCAGTTTTAAATAATTGAACCTGTGCATATTTCACTCATTTAACCTTCATCAAGACAATAATCAGCATAATATCAATAAAACAATTAATTTACCAAAAAAACTACAAATGTGTTCCTTTCCCAGCCTTCCACCCACAACATCTTTGAAAGAGTAGTATGAATTTACCAAAAAAAAAAAGAGTACAAGCAAGTGACATGTGGCATCTTGTCTATAAACCTTTCAGCATTAGCAATCTCAGTTACTCGTTCTAATTTCTTCCAATGTAGCACCCGCCTTACCATATGCGATATTCTCCTTTATAGTAGTTGTGAATAAGATAAGCTCTTGGCTAACAAGCTGCAACTTCTTCAAGTTGATGCCATCTATGAGTACTTCACTATCTTGGGGGTCATAGAATCTCTCCAATAGGCTAATCACTATCGACTTCCCACTGCCGCTCTCTCCAACTAGATCCACAGTTAGGCCGCTTGGAACATGCAACGAGAACCCAGAAAATACATGAATGTCAAGTCTTGCAGGGTAGCTAAAGCAAACATCTTTCAGTTGTATATTATTGTTGATATCTTCCAACACAATTCAACATGACCAGTGTATCAAAGAAAGCTGCAAACATTTGAAAAACAAACCATGAGAAACAATGACTGAAAAACATTACTATATCTATATTTATTCCATTGTAGTGTCATCAAAAGTCCTAATATCTTATAATATATTTTCATGGTCTTGTATGTTTCAGAGGTGGCTCTACTGCACATTCTCTTGCATCCCTTACTGCTATATGTAGAATTACTTAGTTGATTCTTCCATCATATTATGCATTGACTTGGGACTCAAAGAAATGATTGTGTTAAATGTTTTTATTCACCATCATTTCGGGTTTAGAGGTCTCTAAAGGAACAGTATAATGAAATGATTTCTAAATTATTTAAATAGAAAGAGATAAATTTTCGTGACTCTGAAACACTTGAGATGTTTTTGAATAAAGCATCCTATTAAGCTACATTATAAATTAATCTTGATGAAATGGCCATTTGATAGGTGAATAAAAGGTAGAGAACCTGATAAATCCACAGATTGAATTGTTGATGAACTTCATCAACTAGAGGTCCTTCGCACAATCTTCAAAGGTACCTACAGTCGAATGATATTATTCAAGCTGGTTTAGTAACCTTAAAACCACAAACAAGCTTAACCAACACTGCTTTTTAATGGTTTCAAATTTTCTCAAGTCATTATTCGGCAATTTCGATGAACAAAAACTGAAACTAACTGGATTACTGATCTTGAAGCAGTTGTTTAGGAGGAGCACCATTTGGTGGAAATATGTATGTACTGAGGAGGAATGTGAAAAATTGCGCCATACACATGACAATAAACAGTTACCACAAGTAGTTGGAATTCCGTAACAAGTATGCAATCTAAGCACATACAAAGCATCATACCACCTGTGGATCCCTTGTCTCTAATGCTTAGGAACCATGTCTTTTGAATAAGCTTTGCTGTATAGGTATATCTCGACCTGATGCATTACAACAGTAACCCATCAGGCCTCTCTATGGAATTTTGTATTGCGTCTAGTTTGATTACCAGCAACATATTAAAATAAAAAAATG